>CM077876.1:103521117-103856117 GCA_039720435.1 Amazona ochrocephala
GATTCCAGATGAAGGGCAAGGAGCAAAGAGCTGGTGAAATGCTCTCTTGATCCCCCAACTTCCATGCACAAGTGGCTGCTTAAAGCCTCCATCCCTAGCTGCCTCCCCTCGGTGTTCTGGTTCCTGGTGTTCGCAGCCATCCCTGCTGCATCCTCCCCTCAGCCTGTCACTCCTCAGAGGGGCCCTTTTGTGGTACACGAGGCCAACAAAGAGATGGAAACCCATGGAGCAAGGGGAGATCAGTACCCACCTGACCAGTGAGTATCCTGCACCATGCCGAAGAGTTGATGTGTGGCTGTGGATTCCGTCTGGGCTCTCCAGTGGGAAAGCACTAGGAGTGAAAGCCCAGCCATCTTCCTGTCTTTTTTGTCTTATTTTTACTGGTTTGCTCTATTTTACCCTGGGCAGGAGGCAGACAAGTGCCCTCCACCCATCTTTGTGGGCAAGAAAGCCAAGATCTATCATAGGTGTGAAGGTGCCACATAGATGCAGGTGGGTGCTGTGTGTCATGGGTGCTCCTGTCCAGGTAACACTGTGTTGTGGGTCTGTCATAGGAAATGGAGGTGCATCTGCTCTGCAGGGATATCGTTGGTACTGGGCAGAGCATGTGGTGATGTTTCAAAGATGAACAGGATGCTTAAAAATGAAAAGGAGCCAACTTTTGACAGTCTCCAACACCAAAGCGAAGCTGCAGATCAAGATGAGTGTCTGGTAGTCACGGGTGTTTGTAGTTAATAATGACCTGGGGCTGTCACACACCTTAAAGTGCATTTCTCCGCTGGGAAGGAAACTGGGGAGTGCGAATATGTATCCTCCAAGTAGCTACAGCCTCGTCTCTGTGAAACGCCCTGTAGATGTCAGCAAATATCTGTGCATAAAACCATGCTGCAACCAATCCCAGTACCGGGACCCTGCTCCTCTGTCCATCTGGCTGCGTGGTACCCAATGTCACCTTTCCTTTTCCTCTGGACCCAGGCTGATGACCTCTGCTTTGAAATACATGTCCAATATGAATGCAAACACAACGTGCAGGGGACAGTTATCATAGAATCACAGACTGGTTTGGGTTGGAAAGAACCTTAAAGCTCATCCAGTTCCAACCCTCCTGGTACAGGCAGCGACACCTTCCACTAGACCAGGTTGCTCCAAGCCCCATCCAACCTGGCTTTGAACGCTGCAAGGGATGGGGCAGCCACAGCTTCTCTGGGCACCCTGTGCCAGGGCCTCACCACCCTCACAGGGAAGAACTTCTTCCCCAGATCCCATCTTAAATCTCCCCTCTGTCAGTTCAAAGCCATTCCCCCTTGTCCTGTCCCTACCTGCCCTTGTCAAAAGCCTCTCTCCAGCTTCCTTGTTGGCCCCTTTAGGCACTGGAAGCTGCTCTGTGTCCTTGGAACCTTCTCTTCTCCAGGCTGAACAAGCCCAGCTCTCTCAGCCTGTCTCCATAGCAGAGGTGCTCCAGTGCTTGGAGCATCTTTGTAGCCCCTCTGGACTCTAACAGCTCCACGTCCTTCTTAAGTTGGGCCTGCGGAGCTGCAGGGGGCTCTCACCAGAGCAGGGTAAAGGGGGCGAATCCTCAATCTGCCTTACAACAGTGGGAAGCAGAAGAGTTTTCCTTCCATGACTTTAATTCCCTTTAAACTGTCCCTGGCTGCAAGCGCAGCTTCCCAGAGCAAACCCGTGCTCCACCCAGCAGCAGAAGCACCCTTCTCAGCCCTGCATGGGCTGACATTTTTTGAGCTCATTTGCAGCAGTGTTTCAACCCTGTATAAAATGTAAACAATTAAAAGCTGCTTTTCTCATGCAAGGAAAAGTTTTTTGAAGGGCTCCTTTTCGCTGCCAGCTCCTCTTGGAAATGTCATTTGGAAATGGAAAATCAAAGCATCTCCTTCTAGGACAAGCCAAAATAAAGCATATTGACTTCTCCCTTTTCCGTGTGGAAGGTGTCCCTGCCCATGGTCGGGGGGTGGAACTGGGTGGTCTTTAAGGTCCCTTCCAACCCAAACCACTCTGTGATTCCAGCCGTTAACTCAGCTGGGATCAGTCCTGGACCCCTGGGCTTGCAAACCCAGCCGGGAAGGAGGAGAGGCCTGTTTCCAGATGGATAATGGGTACCACAGGCACCAAACCAGCGCATGGGAGCCTCCCATCATAACACTTTTGGGAGCATCCCTGCAGCCATCAGAAACGCTGACCCAGCTGTGATCTCTTCTGACTGGAAAATACCTGCTTTGAGTCTTATTTCCTTTGCTTTGCTGAGGAGACAGATTCCTCCCCCTTGTTCTGATAAACACCTTATTTTCTGTAAACCTTTTAAACAGCACTTTTCAGCCATGCAGATCACCCTGCTGCTTTGGGTCCCTGTGGGGAGCATGCCTCTAAATGGCTACCCGTAACCAAAATGGAGCATAGACACCCCCTTCCCGGTGGGCCACATCACCCAAAGCAGGACTGGGCTTGTACTTGGAGGAGAGTAGTGAGGAGGAATAGCAGGATCAGGCTCTTTCTCTCTCTAGTGAAATTGCTTATCCTGGCATGGGACTGGGAGCCCATCATGAGATGTGGGTCCTGGTGTGGGACAGGGATCATAGCATGGACTGGGATCTGGGCATGAGACAGGGATCCCAGCATAGGACTGGTGTCCTGACATGGGACCAATGTCTGGGTATAAGGCAGGGGTTCTGGCATGGGACTGGGGTCCTGGAATGGGGTTGGGGACCCTGCATAGGGCAAGGATCCAAGCATGGGATTGGCATCCATCCATAGGACATTAATTCAAGCATGGTACAATGATCCCAGCATAGGCCTGAGGTCCATTTGTGGGATAGGGATCCCAGAATAGGACTGGGGTCCGTGTGTGGGTCCAGGATCCCAGCATGGTCCAGCCCTGGGGCTGGTACGTAGATCCCAGAGGTCTAATTCCTCCTTCCCTGGGGCAACTCCCTTCCTCAGCCTGGAGTAAAATGGGAGTGTGTGTGTGAAAGGTCTGGGAGAACAGGGGCATTTGGGATGTAACACCAAACTCTGCATCCTGTGGGTTTAATTTATTCCCTGGGGGTGTGACTGGAGGGGGAGGGGTTTTCTTCCTTTCAAAGGTGGTGTCCCAAACCTGTGTTTATCCTCTATGCCTTTTAAAATCCCAAACGATGCTTCTCATGGTCCAGAAGCAATTTTCACTTAATTGAGGGTTGGGGGAATTATGCATTGTGGGTGTTCCATGGACCCACCTGAGCCCCTCAGACAGCGCAGTGCTCTGTGCTCATCCTCTGCCTGAATCCTTGGCATGCTGCTGTAGTGGAAACACCTGGATAAAAGGCCCTGGTTTGCTTTGCCCTGGTTTTCCTGGATGACATTGAGACCAGAATTATTTACTTCTCCAGCAAAACAGATCAGAAAGGGCAGGTGAGAATGACAAGTAAATAACGCAGTGAGATAACTCCCTTCAGATCCAGGGAAACCAAAGGATTAACATTTCATCTGTGCCTCTTGGGGGATTTCTCTGTATCACTGAGCTGTGGCACCATGCACACCACTATAGATGCTGCAGGATGCGCCTCATTGTTGAGCTCTGCTGGACAGGGATGTTCTTCCTGTGCTGCTATTTGGTAGGGAAAGCAGTGGCCTGTGTGGGTCTGCAGCCGTGTGCTGGTCCTTCTGGAAACCTTGGGGTGATTTGGGGGAATTTGCTTCATTGTCTTCTCCTCCTGCTTCCCCAGAAGCAGTGAGAACAGGTCCCAGCTCATGGAAGACTGATGTCTAGCAGACACCTGCACATAGCAGAGCTGATACTGATCCTTAACCCATAACTTATGCTGATAGTGGTGGCTATTTGGGGAGATGCAAGGAAAATGAAGCTAGATGTCTGTAACGCCTTAGCTGGGTCTGATGCCATGGCCCGTTGTCCCATGTGTTGTCCAGAGAGGTTGGAGGCACCTCTGAAGATGCTTTAGTCCAACACCTGCCCAAGCAGGATCAGCCGGAGCAAGTCACCCAGGACTGTGTCCAAATGGGTTTTGAATATATTCGTGCGTGTGATGAAGAAGCAAAGTGCTGGAGAATGGAGCTGCTGCTCCCAGGGCCAAACCAAGGCATCTCAGCTATGAGGTAGCCTTGCACGAGACTACCATGGCTTTGCCAGACTGAGCTGGAGCTGTGTTTGCCACAAAATACCCTGAAAATGTCATTAGGGACCAATGAAAGCCTGGGCTGGATCTGCACCTTGGACATAGTTTTGCCCTTTGCTGGGATCTGAGGTCTCTGGAGGAGATCAAAGAGACATGGGTGAGGATGGAGCTGGCTGAGACAAGGCCACAAGGCCAGGGGCTTTGCAATGCTTGAAGCTGAACTCTGCCAAAAAAGTCTTTTATTGTGGGAGTAGGGAGGCCTCAGAAAGACCTACCCGTAGGTTGGGGGTGTTTTGCAGACCGAAGGGTTCAACTGGTGCTTGAGGAAGCTTCAACTCAAGCAACACAGCTGGGGCAAAGCCTGAAACTGACAGTGCAGAGCTACTTGAAGAAAGGTTTTGGCATGGTTTCCAAAGGGTGACCACCTTGGCTTTCCAAGGTGCTCTCACCTCTCCTTTCTATTGGTTATAGGGCTAAGCACTCTCCCCTTGCTGCCTGCCTTCTCCAGAAGGAGAAGGCCTTGCTTTTGCCACAGCATTTAGTGGCATGGTTTAGTGGTCAGTCCTGGGGTAAAGGTTGGACTTGATGGTTTTAAAGGTCTTTTCCAAGCTGTTTGATTCTACAGGAAGTGTCAGCCTGGAGCTCTTGATAGCAGCTGGAATATCTCTTCAAGTCAGCAGGAGTCAATTAGGCACACAGACATCAATCTTGGTATCCGGCTGTGAATGGCCTGGAGGAAAATTGAATTTATGAGCTGGGGATGCTGAGAGAGAAAGAAAAACAGAGTTTCTACTGTCCCAGATCTGAAGATGAACACACCTATTAATGCAGTGTAATTCAGCCACCCGGGCTCTTTTGCTAGCAAGCTATCTTGATTATGACTTAATATTTTATAGGATGCATGTATCTAGGTATATACTCATGAAAACAAGTGAACAAGCCCTGAATACAGATGTAGCTGGGGAGAAGCATCCTGAGCTCCACTCTGGCAGGTCTGGGGCTGTTCAGAGGCCATTCCACCCATCCTGATGCTGAGCTGAGCCCCAGCAGCACAAAATGGTTGTGTGCTCCACCAGCACAAGGCCAAAGCAAAGATCCCCTCATGGGTGTCTAACTTGGTGGTGTCCAAATGCTTCCCAGGTTTTTACCTTTCCTTGCAGGGAGCTGGGTTTTGTTCCCCAGCATGGATTTTTGGCCACCCAAGTTCATTACACTGAAACATTCCTCAGTGTATATGTTCTAGTTGTGAATGGTTCCTGGTTTCTATGTGTTTGTGTGTTATGTATATAATATATATGTAAGCTTTTTTATTATTTGCAAAGATTTTATTTATTATAAGAGCAGGCACAGCTCTCAAAGCAAGATTGAGCCCTTGGGTCTGGAGGTGTGGGTTTGTCTAGGTGGTGCTCATCAATTCTTAATAACAGGTTGAATTTCCACCTGGAAATCTAGCCCTTCTCTCTCCAGTTTCACTCCGTGTATCTGCTGTGGTTTTGGGTTGCGTCTGTCCCTAGTTATCTTCTCCTTGCCCCTTCTCATGATCTTGGTTGACCCTGGAGGACTCTGTTTTCTGCCTGGCACCTTTGGTAGTGCCTGATAGAGTGTTCGGAGGCAGAAGGAGTCCTACTCTGTGCAGCTCAGCAAAGATGCTGCTCGGTTTGCTGCTTTGGTAACTTGTTTCCATGTAAGCAATCCCACTGTGTTGCTCTTGCCCACCTGTGAGAACCTTGGGTGCAAACTCTGGCTAGAGGTTGAGCGAGATACAAATGGAGCAGGGACAGAACGGGAGAGCACATGGGGATAGATCAATGTGTTAAGGCTGCTCCACCTCCAGGCTCTTGGACTAAGCTGTATTCGATGCCCCAGATACATTTTGGAGTTAAATTTTAACACAGGAAGGTAAAAGGCCTGATTTTGAGAAATAGGAGGGAGATTACTTATCCTGGTCAGCAGGACTGAGTTTCCAAGCCGCCCATGGACCCATCCTCTGGTACAGCCAAGGAGAAGGACTTGGGGTACTGGTGGATGTAAGAGTGGACATGACCTGGCAGTGTGTGCTCCCAGCCCAGAAACCAGATGTGTGCTGGGCTGCACCACCAGCAGCGTGACCAGCAGCAGACCCCCCCTGCAGTCCTTTGTGCAGCTCTGGGGCCCCCAACGCAAGAGGGATGTGGAGCTGTCGGAGCGAGCCCAGAGGAGGCCATGAAGATGCTCTGAGAGCTGGAGAAAGAAGAGAAGAAAAATCTGAAAAGGGGCTTTTGCCAAGGGCAGGTAGGGACAGGACGAAGGGGAATGGCTTTAAATTGACAGAGGGGAGATTTAGATGGGATCTGGGGAAGAAGTTCTTCCATGTGAGGGTGGTGAGGCCCTGGCACAGGTTGCCCAGAGAAGCTGTGTCTGCCCCATCCCTGGCAGTGTTGAAGGCCAGGTTGGATGGGGCTTGGAGCAACCTGGTCTAGTGGAAGGTGTCCCTGCCCGTGGCAGGGTTGGGTGGAACTGTTTGGTCTTTAAGGACTAGGTGGTCTTTAAAGGTTCCTTCCAACGCAAACCATTCTATGATGCTATTCTATGAATCTATGAATAGGATCATTGCCCATGGAAAGCACACTGGTGGCCTGGGTCTGGAGACTGGCACATACTCTGAGACCACATACCCAGCACCTCCTTTAACAGCAGATGACAAACTGTGCAAAACCCTTTAATATTGGCATAATATTTTCACAGGGTGGCCTCACTGTGGCTTGAGCAGCCCTTGCAACGTGCTCTGCTGTGGAAACAGTCCTTTTCCACAGAGGGTGACCTTTCTGGAGGACCTTGCTCTGGCCATGGGACAGTGTTTGTCATCCCCTGTGCCCACAGTGCAGAACTGTGGGTGCAATGTGAATATTTACCCTCAAAGTGCTTGCGGTACGTTTCAGATGTCACATTTCAGCCCTATTCTTTCAGCAAGAGCCTGTTTCCAAATAAGCTGTGAATATTTTATGGGCAAATTTTCAAGTGAGCCTGGGATCCTTCAAAAGCAGTCTTTCATGGCTACATAATAGAAGGGGGTAGGAAACATTTATTTTTTTCTGTTTTGTGGGAAATTTCATGATTCCATTTTATTTTTTCTCCAAACCGAACTCAAAGCGCTTTCCAGGATGAAAGAAAATTAAAAAATCATGTTGGGCCAATCAAAATGCCATTTTGAAGCCGACATGCGTACTCTGTGATTTACTAATGCCCTAAGTCATCTCCATTAAAACACTCCTTTCAATTTTGCTTTTTTCCAGAAGCCATTTGGGGTCTTCTGAGATACCCTTTTCCCTTTCTCTGATGCACTCAAGAGAATCATATAATCATAGAATCATTAGGGTTGGAAAGGACCTTAAGATCATAATTAGCCCACCCATCCCTTCTTGTGCTCTCAGCTCCTTTTAATCTTCACCCCTTTGCGTTGAAGGGCAAATCCAAGGCTGCAGATCCTCTGCAGGTGGTTGAAGCAAACCCGGCTTTGCTTGGGTTAGAGAAAACCCCAAATGGAGGAAGTGGCTGTATCACAGTGTCCCAGTCTCACCAGGACTGGGCGTCCTGGTGCATGTGTTTGGGCATGAGGCTGTGTGATGGACGTGGGTTTGGGAAAGTAGAGTGTCATTTAAAAGGTAGTTTACATAATGCATCTTTCTCACACCTGTCATCAGAAGATGAAGGCTATTTCTCAGAGCAGCCTGTGTCCAGCACAGTGTTCATGAATATTTTGAGTGCCTGATTTGCTGTTTCTTTTGAGAGCCCTCAGTGACTGTCACTCCATGTGCTCTAGCAGCGCTTCAACAAGGAGGCCAACGCCAACATAGAATCCCAGAATGGTTTGGGTTGGAAGGCACCTGAAAGCTCATCTAGTTCCAACTCCCTGCCATGGGCTGGGACACCTTCCACTTGACCAGGTTGCATCAAAAAACATCAAAGAGGAGAGAAGATTGCGGATTAGAAACTTCAGATAAGGACTGTTTCTTAGGGTGTAATGAAAATGTTATTTGCCAGAATGTTATACAATGTTATACGGCCAGTAGGCAATGACAGGAGAATTAAATATAAATTAAATAATATAAATAAAATACTGCCTGAGCCAAGGTGGCAAGCTCATTTTAAAGGAGGATGATAAAGGGATGACAGCTAAATGCTTGTCCTAAGTGGCCACCAGCTTCTGCTGTAAGTTGTGGGAGACTTTATTTCAGGTTGTTTATGTGGAGACCTGCAAATCTGGAGTTCGATGCTGCTTCTGATGGGTGTGTGGCTTTATGTCCTCCAGCCCTGATGGATAACCATGCCAGAGCTATCTGAGGCACAGGGGTGATGTCTAATGTTTTCCCACTGATGTCCAGAGAGGGTGATAGGGTCCTGGGTGCTCAGTGATCGGGAAATCCCTTGACAAACTGGTACTTGTTTTATGGAGTGTTGTTTTCGCATTGGCAGAAGCAGAAGAGCATCAACAGCCGGCTCATTGCCCTTGCCTGTTGCTTTCTGTTTCACTCGCAGAAGGCTTCCCATTTTTACAGTTCATGAAATAACAGAAAAGAATGTATTAATGCTTTGCAAAGTTGGCTGATTTTTGAGGTCATATTTCTGTTTCCTCCATCACTGGGGAGCTGCATACCCCTCACATTAAGGGTGTTCCGTCTGTCAAGTGTTACTTTCCCAAATGAGGCTTTTTTTCTTTAATAATTAAGCAGTTCTTGACTTGAATCAAGCATTTCTTGACTTAAATAATTAAGCAGTTCTTAAATAATTAAGCAGTTCTTGACTGATTTACTGTGTCATGACTTGTTAGGTGCTGCCTATATTCTTTCCCCCACCAGGTTACATCTCTACTTGAAAAACATTATAGAAATAGCTGCAAATTCTTCCTATGATGGGGAAAACTCAGTTCTTACTCCTCTACATCCTAAGAGACACGTGATGGAGGGATGCTGCTGTCCCATTCTCCATGTCTCATACACAGAGGTGTATTCAGGTCCCAGTCTTGGGCTATGTTTGAGGTAAAATGGGACTGGAGTTATGAATCAGGGAAGATCTGCCATAATGATGAAGTCCAGTTGGTCGCCAGTACCCTTCCCCTGTTTATCCTTTTGTGGCAGGTGTTTGTGTTATTTGTTAATAGTCTCTTAATGCATCTGTCTGCGTCTGTGAGTTTTTCCCATTTAGTTTTTGCAAGCCCCCTTTGCTCGGTGGTTTCATTTGGAGACTTGTCAATCTTTGAAAGCCTTATTTGAACTTGAGTTGTGTTTGTGGTGCCCAGGGGCTGGGAGAAGTGAGGTGTTTCAAAGGTAATTCAGGTTCACTGGAGGAAGGACATGAAGGAAAAGAGAGGAATCTTGTGGCTCGTGGTTAATTGATGATGGACCTACGCACTTGTACTTTGTGATTGGAGGACAGTAGAGAACATCCTTCCTATGTACTGGGGCTTCCTCACTTTGCAGACTATCTTGGCCAGCGGCTGTGTTTGGGAAGAAAAGGAGTTTTTCCAGTGTTGGCATTAGCCACCCTGAGTGGCCCAGGATTGCACACAGGGTGCAAAGGGATGGATTCCCTAAGCCTCAGAAAAGCGGTGATGAATCATAAAGATAACTCCTGTCTCTGTCCTCCCTATGGCATGAAGGATCCAGAGTACAATCTGTGGCCTTTTGGGGGGCAGTTGAAGCCTGCCCACCTCAAGGGTGGCACCCCAGCAGTGAGGTCTCCTTTGTGCAAGAGCTGCCGCAGGGCTTCCGAAGACAGAAAAGACCCCTTGAGGCCCTCTCCAGTGGTGATGGGCTGCTGGTCCTGGTGGGAGGAGGATGGCAGTGCAGCTGGCTCCTTGGTAGGGGACTGCTCTTTGATTTCCTGGGGTATTAAGTGCATTCACTCCGCCTCCTCTGTGTTTGTTTGGAGACCTCCTGTTAAGGCCCTTGAGCTACAGGCCATGAAGAGTTGATTGCAGAGCCCTCCAAGGGCATTGCAGCTTGCAGGGGGTAAAAGCTGCTGGTTGGCAAGGCACACAAGTTACCTGTAATTTTGTCTCACACCTTGGCTGCCTGGAGGACCTGAGAAATGATCTTCTGTTGGACAATGGACCGCATCAGCTTACCTCCTTGTACACCTTAGCAGCATCACTAATGAGCTGCACCAGCCCTCTATGCATAATTAAGTGCATCTTGATTTACCATCCGTGAAATGGTTACGGGCTTTGGAAGTGAATTTCGCTAAATCAAATTAAGCCACTTTAGTTCTGAATAAGAATGTCCTCGCAGGGTTTTAATGCAGTTTAACTAATCCACTGTAGACCTTAACTCAGATTAATTTTCCCCAGTGTTTCTGGGTAGATGAGCCCTCAGAATCAAAGAGGTCTGAATTTGTTTTAGTTTAATTTATTTTAGGCGTGATATTTGTAAATCAAATTACAGCCCTTTGGACTTATGGACGGGAGTCAGGGATTAATGTGATTTAGATTGTATTGTCTTGATTCGCACCTTGAGCTGACTTGCACCAATCTCTCATGAGCATAGGCATCTCTGAGGTGAAGTTTCTGTCCAACTTTGCTTTGTTGTACCAAGTGCCAGGACTGAGGAGCTGCCTCATTCCAGTGGGAAGAGCAGAAGGCCTCCATGCAAAATGGGATGGGGTCCAAGGTTGGGGAAAGCTCTCCTGGCTAGTGGCACAGTCGGTTGGACCTGGGACATATGGAAATCTGTACCCGCAGAGCAGCTACAGAGGTAAAGAACAGAGGAGGAGCAAGGATGAGCTGGGCAGACTCAGGAGAAGGAAGCAGTGTAAAAAGACCCAGCCTTGAAGAAGAGCAAGGCTGGACAGAAAGTCCCGAAATGATACGTAGGGACTCTGCCCTTGCTGATGTGGCGTTTCATAAGAGGGAACCAATTCACCCATGGCCACACGTGGGGTTGGTGTCCTCAGTCCTGGACTTCGTCTTGCTCTTGCAGTTTCTTGAGACCATGGCTGTCCATTGGTGGTACTAGGCCTTGATAGCAGCATTGGTTGGCCAACAGCAGCCCCAAATACCAGCTGCCTGGAGCTGAGGGACCAGAGGCAAGGTCAGACACAGGAAACATCACTGCAGCACTGGATAACCACTTCCCGAGGAGAGTCCACTTCTTCAGTCTTTAACTCCTCCACACCACAGGTCTAGGTCCTTTCTAGGTCCATCATCATCTGGAAAATGGTTGAAGGCCTGGAGGCCACACTGCCCTGCATGCCGGAGATGGTGGCAGCCTGGAGGTCACAGTGAAGACTCCTGGGGTATGAGCAGGGCTTTGGAAAAACTGGGCAGATGGGGTAAGGAGCTGAATTGGTGCTGGGTCATCCACCTCCTTCCTTGCTCAGAGGGGAGATGGGGAGCAGATGAATGCCCATTTATTTGGTATGAACTCTTTTGTGCTTTGAGTTGCTGTTGGGCTTTTCACAACACATGGTGAGTTACTGCATGTTTACTGGTTAAAAAACTAAACAAAGCCCAACCAACCCACTCCTCATCCTATTCCAGCTGCCTCCATGTTCTCCATCTTTGCTTTGCCTTCTGTTGGGCAAGTCTGGCTCCTTCTCTGCAAATACCATCTGCTGTTGCTGCTGCTCCCCCAACCTTTCTTGTTAATAACTTGTGTCTGTAGAAAAATCAGTTTTTCTTGGGTTGATCTGTAGCCTGATGGCTTCACTGCCATTTATCGGCAAGGGTAAAAAGCTCTGTTATGCTACAGAATTGAAGAAGAAGTCAAATACATCCCTGCAGGACTCTCCTGGTCACTTAATCTGGTTTATCCTGAGCCAATATAATGGCCTTTTAAAAAATTATGATGTATCTTTCTTCTCTCGTTAGAAATGCCACCTCCTGCATCTTTTAATTGGATTCCCTTCTGTGCTCTTTGCGCTCCGGCATTGGAGAGTGCCTTAGCAGACAGTTGTCTTGACACCCCCCTGTTTGTCTTATGAGAAGCGGGGCATAACAAGCGCTTGATCAGAATAAAAGGCAGCAGGGAGGGACAGATTTTGAAGGAGCCATTGACGGCTGTGTGACACGAAGCAGGAGTGATCCAGAGCAATTGCGTTGGTGTGGGGCTCTTGAGTCAGCAGATTCCAGGGTCCTACCTGCTGGGATGATGGAGGGAAGGCTTCATCCCAAGTCTTCATCCCTTTAGGCTATGTTTCTGCAGTGCTCCACACCCATGGACAAGGTCATACTTTCAAGTGTCCAGCTGCTGCAGAAACATGAAAGGAAATGCCCAATTTTTTTGACAGCTGCTGAAAAATCCTTTTGTGATGTCCCTGGACAGACTTTTCCCAAGTTGAGAGCTTCTGCTGCCTGTACCATGAGCTGAACTCACTGGAGAATAAGGACCATTGTTGCTTCTGGTAAAGGAAGGAAACAAACCCCTCTTCTGGGCTGCTGTCATGACTCTACCATCTCCGAGCCTCCAAAGCAGGTTTCTGCAAACTTTTCTTCTGCAATGTCATCTTAGCAAATTAAGCAGAAACTGTAGGACTGAATTTTGTTTTTTGAACATATGAGATGCTTAGGAAATGCTTGGTTGTCTGAGATGCTCTGGACATGGCTTATGAATGGATTTGGGACCTCTGGGAGACCTGTGGCAATGGCAGGTGACCCTTTGCAATGGCAAGGGGAAGTGTGGCACCTACATTCGAGATGACCTATAGGGGCTTCTGGCAAGGGCTCAGGTAGTGACAGGACAAGGGGGAATGGCTTTAAACTAACAGAGGACAGATTTAGATGAGATCTGAGGAAGAAGTTCTTCCCTATGAGGGTAGTGAGGCCCTGGCACAGGGTGCCCAGAGAAGCTGTGGCTGCCCCATCCCTGGCAGTGTTCAAGGCCAGGTTGGATGAGGCTTGGAGCAACCTGGTCTAGTGGAAGTTGTCCTTGCCCACGGCAGGTGGTTGGAACTGTCTGGTCTTTAAAGGTTCCTTCCAGCCCAAACCATGCTTTCATTCTATTCTATGATTCTATGATCTTACAATGGCTAAAAGCACACGAGCCGTGCGCTGACCATTAATTACAGACACAGCATGAGCAGAGAAGAGGATGCCTGCCTCTATTGCTCCAGTTCTAAGTAATATCTTTCTCTTGGACTTTGATGCTGTGACCAGAGGCAGAAAAGCAGCTGTGGAGGAGATGGGCGGTGGGAAGCACCCCTGCATCCTGCATCCAGGACTCAGCTTTTGATGCTACAGCCTCTGATCTCAGCAGGACTATGTCCTCCCCTGCCTGGGCTCTTTGCTGTGCCTGGGAATTTGGAGCAGGTGCCCAGGCAAATCCCATGGGCTGTGCACAACAAAGACTGCAATGTGATGCTCCGCTGCCACAATTTTCCACTTCCTACTGGCACAGGCATGCAAAAATTTCTCAAGGCAATTCCTGCAATATTGGCTGAAAGAGGCGAACAACGAAAGAACGGGGCAGGACAAAAAAAGGACGTCAGAATCCCAGTATAATTTTCCTGTCTGGAATTTCATTAGCTTCTCTTGGCTGGCTACAGCTGTTGGATTTATTTCCATTACACTCTGCCAAGGTGCCAGCCATGTGTTGAAGGTGTTTCAGGCACAATGGGACTGTGATTGGAGCCATGGACTTTGTGGGAGAGCTCTGGCTGGAAGCTGTGCTGGGAGTCACTGCGAGTGCAAGGCTGGGGCTGGATGGGGAGGGTCACAGCTCAGGATCAAGGTGCGTTAGTGAAGATTGAGCTTTACTTTTACAGCTTGCATTAATTTTTCTCCTTCCTTCTCTATCCCTCCATGGGTAATGCACCCTGGGGAAAGGAGGACAGAGAAAATTCCTAGATGCTGGTTCTTGTTCTCACCAACTCCCATGACTTTTTTCAGGGGTCTTATGGATAAGGAGAATTTGCTCCAAGCTGCCCCTTCTGCAGTCATACAAAAAGCTTGGCTATCACTCAGAGAAAGGGAGGAAAAAACTCTGCCCTTGTGGAGATTTCAGAAGCGCACAAATACAAATCCAGAAGCCTCCAAAACCCTGTGTTTTCTTGCTGGTTTTTAAGCTTCTCACTCAAGCCCTGCAAGCTGTTACTCTGCTGAAAGAAAACCAGATTTTTTTTTTGTGTAACCACGTGATTGTGAGAATGGACATTTTAGGAAAAAGTGGAATATGTTGAAACTTGGAACAGCGTAACACAAGGCATTGCCACTTCAGGTGGTGCTTAGACTCCCCTGGATGGTGGCTGACCCATCAGTTTTGAACTTGCCTGTTTGATCAAGGAATTATGAAGAGCTTATCATCCATCCATTTGTACATCCATTCATGGGTTGCCCATCACTCCCATTCTCTGGACCAAAGAAAAAAGAGTTTCTGGAGGGTGAAAATGACCTGGTTTTCCCTCTTCGTCCCTCCTTGTCCTTTCCACATGTCAACATTTCCATTCCTTGGGTTGGGAGCAGATATGGACCCTTTCCAGCAGCAAAGTCTGCAAGGGCCAAAGGGCTCCCTGAGTCTTGGATTTTCCCCCACCTTGGAGTAAAGTCAAAAGTACTGTGTCATGGAAGATTTTGCATGGGATCTGTGCTGCTAAGTGTATTTATTTCTTTCTATCTTATAGCTAAGTGTGTAAATTTATTTGTGTGTCTGTTTACATTTCCTCCCACTAATTTGGAGGAAAGATGAAATTCAGGAACAGCCTCAGGAGGCATCACCTCATCAGAGGTTTTCTCTGGTAAATGTGTGTCCTAGAGAGAAATTTCCCTGTAGTTCTTCAGTAGCAAATGCTGCTGACTTTGGCAAAAAGAGTAATCCAGGGCCACCAAACAGTTAAATAAGTTTTCAGCTCTTTTATAAGGGAAAAATGAGGACCAACTGGAAGATCATCAGTTCGGAAGACTTTTACTTAGTATGCTCTCTGCCCCAAGATCCATATGTGGTACCAGTCAGCCTTAGTCTACTGAAAGGGTGCTATGTTGATTTGTGCCACCTGCATGTCTATCTCTGACTGCTCCAGTATTTGACATATATAATTTAAGATAGGATAGAAAAAATCCAAGTGACCAGAAGGGACTGGGTTACGCCATGCTCTTGGTCACTCTCTCATACTTGTGTTGACTAATAGTCGACTGATGAAAGTTGAAACGGGAGCTGGACATTGTCTCTGGTTCCATGGAAGTCTGAGGTGAAATGACCCAAGAGATGACTTCCCTCTCCCTTGGGGTGTTTGCACACAAGCATAATTGTGAAATACGACTACATTGTGCCCTTCAGTAGGGCCCTCATACAGTCTCCTGCTGCACCATGAGCCATGCAGGTGAGTTGAGACTTTTAAAGAGTATTAATGAATTGCAGTTCTTACTGGATGGTGGTGGTTTTGTGATTTCAAAGTTTTCCAGCACTGTCTGATACATCTGGGAGTGGTTCCTCAGAGCTTCCTGAGCATCTGGAGGACTTAACATAAAAATGCCCCCATTCAGTCAGAAAACCAGATCTTCCAGCCAAGTAGCCTATTTTAACCAATGACAAGTTGCTGAAATTCAATGGTAAGTACAGCATGGGCAAATATAAGGGAATCCCGTGCCCTTTGTCACTGTTGGTGATCAGTAAGTGAGGATGTACCTGGGTCTGAAGTCATACCTGGACAACTGTGCTTAGAGATATTGCTCGTATCTCATCCATGAACGTATCTCATCAGCATACTCCTGTGACTGCATTTCTTCAGTCTTCTGTGGCTTGATTAGCTGTGGACCAGGTAGACAACAGTGTTGCTTTGTTTAGTCTTGGTACAAAAATAACAGTAACTCCCACCAAGAGCTGTTGCAGCAATCTCCATGCTGCAGGGGGGAATGAGAAGGAAGTCCAATTTCTCCAGTGAACTTCCCAAGTCCATGAGGGCAGAATTTTCAGAGTGTGGACATCACAGGAATTAGCCTCACGTAACCATTTCTTGAGTGCTGTGCAGAGTCAACACTACCTCCCCATTCAGCTTCTTTGGATCTCCAAGATCTCATTTTTGCCAAGCTTATTTTCAGTTACTCAGATCCTTACCTAGAAATGTGTCCCACAAAGCCAGGCAGCACAGAGAAAAATCCTGGAATTGTAAATGCAAAGGAAATAATAGGGTCATAGAATGGTTTGGGTTGGAAGATCCAACTCTCCTGCCATGGGCAGGGACATCCTCAACTAGATCAGGTTGCTAAAAGCCCCATCCAATCGGATCTTGAATGTTTATAGGGATGGGGCATCTCCCACCTCTTTGGGCAAGCTGTGCCAGTATTTCACTATTCTCATTGTAAAAAATTTCTCCCTTATATCTAGTCTGAATCAACACATTTTTAGTTTAAAGCCCTTGGTCCTGTCCCTACCTGCCTTTGTCAGAAGCCCCACTCCAGCACTCTTATCAGCCCCTTTAGGCACTGGAAGCTGCTCTAAGGTGTCCCCAGAGCTTTCTCTTCTCCAGGCTGAACAACCCCAGCTCTCTCAGCCTGTCCCTATAGCAGATGTGCTTCAGCCCTCGGAGCATCTCCGTGGCCTCCTCTGGATTTGCTCCAACAGCCCCACGTCCTTCTTTTGCTGGTGGCCCCCAAGCTGGATGCAGGACTGCAGGGGTGGGGTCTCAAGAGAGCAGGGGGTGAGAATCCCCTCCCTTGATTCTCCTCTCCAGCAGAAGATTGCAACTTTACTACAGAAAACTAAAGCCATTTCACTTGGCCTAGCAAGACCACTCCTGAAACAGTGCTTGTCATCTTGCCTCCCTGAACAGCCCTCCCTTTCAAAAACTGTGTTAAAACAACTCAGCCAGAATTGCTTCCAGCTTTGTATGACTTTTTCCCCTTCGCATTATGATATTTGAAAGAAAAATACCCCAAGAGTTTTAATAAAACTCTTGCTGAATTTATTACATGATTGTTAGAGAGCAGAAAATGTCCAGTAAAAGCAGTTTTCAACAACAGAATAACCTACCACAGCTCTTCATAGAGGCTATCTGCAGTAGGTGAGGCTGCATTAAATAAAACAACAACTTGCAGGCATTTGGATATTATAAATGAGACCAATAATAGTAAGGCCATGCTGTTATTAATGACTTTTTTCTCTGGGGTATCTGAACGATGGAGAAAAACTAAAGGTGAGATGAGATCATTCTTCCTAGGTACCACCAGAAAAGGTTTGACATGGTTTTTCCTGGGAATGTCTCATTTACAACTGCCTGGCTGCAGGTTTTTGACCTAGTGTCCACTAAAATAATGACGAAGAAAAAGAACAGAGAAGTACTTACTGTTCATCTGTATTTAATGGAGAATTATGTCATGTTTGTAAAGCTGAGGGTGGTTCATGTCCTGGGAGTACTTGGCAGAAGTTATCACGGCTTGATGTTTTGCAAAATGGTTGCTTGAGGCATTGGGGCTACAGGGACTTCGTCCTTCAGAAAACTGAAGAACAGCTAATATGCAGAATTTCTTAAGGAGCTGTCCGTCTCTGCATGAAGCATAACTCCAGAGTGCCAAAAAAATTCTGACAAACATTTGGAGATGTAAGGATAAGGGTCTTCCCATGCCTGTCAACGCTTCGGTTTAAGCAAGAGAAAAGCTTTTCAGTTGGTCTCCATTGGAGTTGTGGTCAAATCATGCCAAATAAAAAGGCAGTCCAGAAAGTTTATTAATGGAAATGCATGGAAGTCTCAGGGAGGCCTGAAATAGTACTAAACGCTTTTCTTTCTACGTTAACCAGGGATTTCTGGGGGTGTATCTACTCACCAGTGGCAGAAGTGAGGCAGATATTTGGGTATCAGGCTTGTGTTAAAGCAATCTGTATGGTTCCTCTGAATGCTATGGAAGTCATACTGGAAGGTAGTTTCATACTTAAATCCAATGAAGATACTGCTCTCCTTGATTCATATGCTGGCTAAGTCTTGTCAAAGTCAGTAGGAGTTTGGCTGACGAAGGACCTTGAAGTTTGGCAGAAGGCAGCGTTTGAACATTCATATGCCCCAGTGATCAAATGTGGATGGCTTTATTGCCTCCATTGAGGATAGAAATCTGTTTTCATTCTGAAGGAATAATAAAAGCAGAAGGAATATTAACCTTCTTGCTGCTTTTTTGATTGCTATTGGCATTTCGGAGATGGAGACGGTGGCCAGGCATCTTACTGCAAAGTGATAGAGAGGCCAGAGCCAGAGCCTTTTGAAATTCATGGGGAAAAAAAATAAATCCACTGACTTTAATGAGTTTGAATTAAAATCTGAAATGTTTTCCATCTGGATCCCATTTCCAAGTAAAGTGAGAACTGAGGTGGGAAGGTAAATTAACCTAATAGAAAACTGACTTTAAAGCACAGCTTAATCAATATGAAATGAGGAAAGGGAAAGCTCTGTTTTTAATGAATTAGTATTACCACTTTCTCACATGATTGAGCAGCCAAGAATTGGAGAAGCTAAGCTGCTGGAGCTTTCATAAACTCCAGTTAGAGGTCTGATGCTTTTAGGCTGTGCAGGTATTTGGTTTATGACTGTTATCTTTGAGCATGATGAAGCCCATGGCTCTATTAAAATGGCCTTTTACAGGCACTTTCAAAAGTATTAAGAAGTGAGGTACCATAAGTTTGGTGCATCTAACCCAAACCTCTGCTTGATAAGAAAACACAAGTCCATCCCCTGTCAAGATCCAAGTTCATGTTCTAGTCTCTATCTTAGAGTTATTTTGACGTTTGTTACATGGGGATTTTGTTTCTGGGCTAATTCCTCAAAATTTTTGTTATCTGGGCTAATTCCTCAAAATTAGCCCAGATAAACATCAATGAAAGCAGAGACTCTGGGGGCTCTGGTAATACTTTCATGCCATGATTGCTCAGGGAATAGAGGCCCAACAAACCTCATAAAAGGGAGCTGCTTTCGGAAAGATGAGACTTCCAATGCTCCAGAAATGGTGGACACTAATATCAGCGGACATGTATCCAATCTATGTGAGTGTATAAAGTGAAAGCATGATGAGAACCTTTGATTTTAGCTTATTTTAAAATTAAGCAGTTTCACAGCTAGTGCACCATGAGAAGTCCTTCTTGGTGGCTGGTGGCATTTATGCTGTGGGTAAAATAGGTGCAGATTTCCTGTACTTTAATTGAGACAGCAAAAGTGTTTTGAATCACATTAGGATTTGCAGAGGAGGAAAATAAAAAAACTATACAGTAAAACTGTAAAGTGTTGCACATGAAGATAACAAAAGAACAGTGAGAAAGTTAAGATTCCCAAGCAAAAGCCAGTTCTCTTCTGCAACCAGCATTTGAAAAACGATGCTTCTGCAGTCCTGCTGTTGAAATACGAAAATAAGAAAGACCTTCATACAGCACAGCCATCAGCAGCATTGGAGATGGACCTCAAATGGAGGTTGCATAAGTTTCAATGCCACCAAAGCCAAAATGCAGTGGCTACAAACCATTTTTAGTTTTGTGTGTCCAGCATGGAGACAGACTTTTTAGTAGGGCCAGTGATGACAGGGAAAGGGGGAATGGTTTTAAACTAAAAGAAGAGAGATTTGGACCAGATATAAGGAAGATGTGTTGGGGGAGGGGGGCATCATTCCATCCCAACACACCCAGTCGGTTGGCAACACCTACAGTAAACGTTTGGAGCAACGTAGAGATATTCCAGCTGCTCCAGCCAATAAGCCGGCATCAATTGGATCTCGGCTCAAATGCCTCTACACAAATGCCCGTAGCATGGGGAACAAACAAGAGGAATTAGAGATGTGTGCACGTCTATGGGGGTATGATATCATAGGCATCACAGAAGCATGGTGGGATGGCACAAGCAATCCAGAAGGTTCCTCGATTGCGTGGAAGACAACTTCCTTCTGCAAGTAATTGAGGAGCCGACAAGGAGAGGTGCCATGCTTGACCTCGTCCTCACCAACAGGGAAGGGCTGGTTGGGAATGTGACGCTCCAGGGCAGCCTTGATTGCAGCGATCATGAGATGGTTGAGTTTGAGATCCTCAGGACAGTGAGAAGAGCGTGCAGCAAGCTCACTGCCCTGGACTTCAAGAGAGCAGACTTTGGCCTCTTCAGGAACCTGCTCAGTAAGGTTCCATGGGATACAGCCCTAGAGGGCAGGGGGGCCCAAGACTGTTGGTTGATATTCAAGGATCACCTGCTGCAAGCTCAGGAGCGATGCATCCCAACTAGATGGAAGTTTAGCAGGAGGGCCAGGAGACCTCCTTGGATGGATAAGGAGCTGCTGAGCAAAATTCAAAGGAAACAAGAGGCTTATAAAAGGTGGAAGCAAGGTCAGGCGGCCTGGGAAGAATACAGGGATGTTGTCCGGGAAGCTAGGGACCAGGTTAGGAAAGCTAAGGCCCACTCAGAATTAAACTTGGCTAGGGATGTTAAGAATAACAGGAAGGGATTTTATAGGTACATTGCCAATAAAAGACAGGTTAGGGACACCGTGAGCCCTCTCCAGAAGCTATCGGGAGAACTGGCTACCCTGGATTTGGAGAAGGCTGAGGTTCTTAATGACTTCTTTGCCTCAGTCTTCACCGGCAAATGCTCTGTCCACACCACCCAAGTCTTGGAAGGCAGACGCGGGGACGGTGAGGGTGGGGACCCTGGGCCCACTGTGGGGGAGGATCTTGTTCGGGACCACCTTAGGAACCTGAATGTATACAAGTCCATGGGACCGGATGAAATCCATCCGCGGGTCCTGAAGGAGCTGGCAAATGAAGTTGCTAAGCCATTGTCCATCATATTTGAAAAATCACGGCAGTCAGGTGAAGTTCCCGATGACTGGAAAAAGGAAAATATAACCCCCATTTTTAAGAAGGGGAAAATGGATGAGCCAGGGAATTACAGACCAGTCAGTCTCACCTCTGTGCCTGGCAAAATCTTGGAGCGGATTCTCCTGGAAGCCATGCTGAGGCACATGAAAACCAATAAGGTGCTTGGGGACAGCCAGCATGGCTTCACTAAGGGGAAATCCTGCCTGACCAATCTGGTGACCTTCTATGAAGGGGCTACGGAACTGATGGACAGGGGCAGAGTGGTTGATGTCATCTACCTGGACTTGTGTAAAGCCTTTGACACTGTCTCACATGACATCCTTCTCTCTAAGTTGGAGAGACATCAATTTGATAGGTGGACCACTCGGTGGATAAAGAACTGGCTGGATGGCCGCACGCAAAGAGTAGTGCTCAGTGGCTCAGTGTCCAGCTGGAGACCGGTAACGAGTGGTGTCCCCCAGGGATCGGTGTTGGGACCGGTCTTGTTCAACATCTTTGTGGGTGACATGGAGAGTGGGATTGAGTGCGCCCTCAGCAAGTTTGCCGATGACACCAAGCTGTGTGGTTCGGTTGATAAGTTGGAGGGAAGGAATGCCATCCAGAGGGACCTTGACACGCTTGTGAGGTGGGCTGATGCCAACCTAATGAAGTTTAACCATGTTAAGTGCAAAGTCCTACACCTGGATCAGAGCAATCCCAGGCACAGCTACAGGTTGGGCAGGGAAGAGATTCAGAGCAGCCCTGCAGAGAAGGACTTGGGGGTGTTGGTCGATGAGAAAATGAACATGAGCCGGCAGCGTGCGCTTGCAGCCCAGAAAGCCAACCGTATCCTGGGCTGCATCAAAAGGAGTGTGACCAGCAGGTCGAGGGAGGTGCTCCTGCCCCTTTACTCTGCTCTTGTGAGACCTCACTTGGAGTATTGTGTGCAGTTCTGGTGTCCTCAACATAAAAAGGACATGGAACTGTTAGAACAAGTGCAGAGGAGGGCCACGAGGATGATCAGGGGACTGGAGCACCTCCCGTATGAAGATAGGCTGAGAAAATTGGGGCTGTTCAGCCTGGAGAAGAGAAGGCTGCATGGAGACCTCATAGCAGCCTTCCAATACCTGAAGGGGGCCTATAGGGATGCTGGGGAGGGACTCTTCATTAGGGACTGTGGTGAGAGGACAAGGGGTAATGGGTTTAAACTTAAATAGGGGAAGTTTAGATTGGATCTGAGGAAGAAATTCTTTACTGTGAGGGTGGTGAGGCCCTGGAATGGGTTGCCCAGGGAGGTTGTGGATGCTTCATCCCTGGCGGCGTTCAAGTTGGGGTTGGACATAGCCTTGGATGGCATGGTTTAGTGGGAGGTGTCCCTGCCCATGGCGGGGGGGTTGGAACTCAATGATCTTGAGGTCCTTTCCAACCCTAACTATTCTATGATTCTATGATTCTATAAGTTCTTCTCTGTGAGGGTGGTGAGACCCTGGCACAGGTTGCCCAGAGAAGCTGTGGCTGCCCCATCTCTGGCAGTGTTCAAGGCCATGTTGGACGGGGATTGAAGCAACCTGGTCTAGTGGAAGGTGTCCCTGCCTGTGGCATGGGGCTGGAACTGGATGAGTTTTAAGGTTTCTTCTAACCCAAACCAGTCTATGTTTCTATGATTCTATGAATCTATGATTCTATGATTCTATGATTCTATGATTTTGACTCCAGGCTGCTGCTTGAAATGAGTATTACAGACAATCTCCGTGTTTTCCAGGGTGAGAGTTTTTGGCTAAATACAAATTCTAAAGATGAAATTAATTGTTCTCTCAAGCTCCATGGCTGTCGTTTCAGATCATTTCACTTCCCAAAAAACTTCATCCCTTCTTCTAGTGAAGCCGTTCTGTCCTGGGAAATCACATTTCCCAACCCAGCTCTCTACAGAGGGATAGTTTCACTCTATGTCAATATAAAAAGGTTGGTGACTTGTCCTTGTCTCTCCCTACATGCTCCTCCTCCATGGTGCGCTAGACAGAGCCCAAGAGTCCTGGCTTTTAAGTGTTTGCATCAAGATTCTCCCCTTCCTGTTACAACTTCTGTAAACAAGCTCTGTATAATAAATAAAACAAATCCCAAGTCCTCCATGCAGGTGTTCACGTACATACACATATGCACAATCACCAGCCAAAAAAAGCCAGCTCCAGTAATGTCATAACTGCTAATTTATGCAAAGTGCCTTATTTTGCCATTGAAGGCTTTTCATTCTTGACTATAGTCCAAGCAAAATCCCATTAGGTCCTAAAAATTAACTTCAGGCACATTTCCCCAGTTGTTTACAATTACCCTCCACACTAATTCAAGCAGCATGCCAATTCCCTCATGCTGGCTTTAATTTATTTATTTCAGCCTAATTTCCCGCATCCCCACAGTCACTTTGTGTATCCTGGAAAAGCAGGGGATTCCAGAGCTAGCTGTCTTGCAATGGACAGGGACTTTATGCTTGGATTCCCCAAAAATTCACTGCAAGGCAGAGTGGAAAGCGGCTCGTGAGAGATGTGCTTAGGTCTTTGCTGTAGCTTAGCTTTTGCACAGTGAGAAAATGAGAGTTGGGGAGGCCTTGGAGCAAGTCCTGCATCACTTTGGTCCTGGGTACAATGCAAGCACAGGGCACAGAGTCCTCTTCCATCTCAAAATCTCCCTCTGTGCTTCTGACACCATCAATCACCTTCAGAGCCAGGAGGTATCAGCAGGAAGAAGCTGGCTTGCAGGACAAGAGGTGAGGGAATCTGCTGGAATTGGAGTCTTAGCTTGGAGGATCACTAAGGGTGAGGTGGGAAGGAGATAACATCTTCATTGTCATCCTTGTTAAGTCTCAGGGGTGCTGCACAATGAAAGGCTTCTGAGCAACTTGGTCTAGTTGAAGATGTCCCTGCCTGTGGCAGGGGAGTTGGACTACATAACCTTTCAAGGTCCCTTCCAGCCATTCCTCCCAAACCATTCCATGATTCAGTGGATAAGGTCTTGGTGCGGTGCCAGCCACTGACACCAGTCCCTGGGGTGCAGATGTACTGACACACAGAGATGTCTGAAGTGAGGACATGGCTGCAGTATGCTTGATTTCCAGCTTTGCAAGAAAAGCTCCAACTCACTGGTAGTCTGCAGCACTGCCTGGGTCCTGCCAGACCTTTGATTTTCATTAATGACTTCTAATTAGGAATGGGACCCTCCCTGTGACATTTTTCAGCCTGAGGAACCTCATTCCCTTGCCATAATCAGAGTTCCTAAAACACCTCCCTTGTTCTGCACAGCTGACCTGTAAAAGCATTTTCATATGAAACCACAGCAGGGAGACACAGGAGCTGTTTGTCAAGGGGTGCTGGGGATGGAGATTCAATTTGTGCCTCTACTGGAACTTCCTTCCTTGTGGAGCTTAATCACCAGCTTGTGGGCTACTGGGGGAGCTGGAAATGTTCTTGCACTTGGTGCTCAGTCTCGTCCTGGTGTAACCTCCTCTACATTGCTCAGGGGAAGCCACTGCAAAAGGGGATGCTGTCACTCTGCCCTGCCTTTCTCCTGGTGGCACTTGGCTGCAGGCATCTATCCAGCTCTGGAGAAGTGGGGCATGATTCAGATGCCCACACATAGACACTTGGTGCCGTTTGAGATGCTTGACAGTATCTGAGACTTCCAGACCATGTGGTGACACAGGACCCGGGACCTCTGGAGACCTCCCTACCTTGGGATGGTGCTTGGAAGCCAGGTGAGATAGAGTTAAATTTAGATTGAAAGGGACATGTCTATGTCACTTAATCCAACCCCAGCTATCCTCAGACAACACATATGGTGCCAGGCTCTTTTAGAGGCTTCTCTCCCAGCTTCCAGAGTGGTGTCTCCCAATACCCATTAGTCTACCTGTTGTTCCACTCAGAGCCATGACCACTGCAAGCTCCTCACCTGCAGCTTGCCTTCATTGTCAGTGTGGAGCTCAGCAGCCTCCTGCAGAGGATGCCCAGAGGGCCTGATGCTGCTCCTGTGCTTGCTGGCTTTTACTCAGGGCAGGGTTGGGCCATGCTCTGCCAGGTGTGAGCCACAGCATCCCCTCACCTTCTCTGCCTCCCATGCTGATGGCTTCTCCTCTCTCTGGTTTGTCTGCAGCAGCTCTTGGTCTCCAGCCTGAGCCATCCGCTTGGCTTGGGACTCAAGCCGGGCCTCTGGGATGCCGCTGAAGCCATTTCAATGGGACAATTTATCTTGCTCCAGCTCCCTTTTGTCTATGGTTGGCTGTGTAGCAAGGAAACATGGTTCCCTCTGGCTCTGCTGTGCGCCCACCAAGCCAACAGCAAAGCCACGGAGGGTGGGTTGGTGCTAACAGTGGGGAGCTGCCACTGAAAGGGCTGTTCCCTGCTTGTCCTCACTGTACAGTAGAAAATGTTCCTGCGAAGCTACTCAGCCAGGAGCCAACCCTTTGAAGTCTTTATAGCTGGCTTTTCAGCAGCAAGGCTTGAACTAATTTGTCTGTGACGCCCTCCAGAGACATCATCTCACCCACTGAGATAAGCGATAGTTATTTTAACACCTACGAGTTGTCCTGTTTTGTTTGTTTGTTTTTTGGTTTTGGTTTGGTTTTGGTTTTAATTTTCTTTTATTTTTCCCCCAAAAAATCTTGGACCATTTTCCTTGTGGAAAGTTTCCATTTCCAGAAAGTTTTAATTAATCTGAAGGATACATAATCCTTTTCTCCTGTCTTAATTGTGTTTCCACTGATGGAAGCCAACAGTATTTGTGAAAACAGGGCCTGAGTCCACCTTACACATCTTCAAGTAGGATAGAGAGTTTGGGGGAGTAAGCCCTTGCAAACCTGTAATTAATGGGAAGAGGAGGGGGAAAGGCTGTATTTCCCCTTGAGACATCTGTCCCTCTCCATCGAGAATCTCTCTGACATTTTATGTCCCAAGGTTCGGTCTTATTTTAAGAATCTATGCGATCTGCCTGAGATGATAGGATCCCTGTGTGTGTGTGGGGGGATGCTTACAGCCCCCCGGTCCTCGCCTCCTGGCTGAGGCTCATCCCAGGGGAGTTTTCTTGGAGCGGCGCCGCTGTTTCAGCACCCTGGACAGCACCGAGAGGCGGGGCAAGGGGCAGGGCACGGTGGGGCTGGCTGTCCCGGGATGAGGTGCCGGGCTGGGTGCGATGCTCTGAGCGGCGCACGATGCCCTGAGCTATGTGCAATGTGATGTGCTACGTGTACAGGATAGGTACTGTGTCCGTCACTGGGAACCCAAACACAAGAAGGATGTGGAATTGTTAGGGTGAGCCCAGAGGAGACTACTAAGATGCTCCGGGACCTGCAGCTCCTCTGCTCTGGAGACAGGCTGAGAGAGCTGGGTTTGTTCAGCCTGGAGAAGAGAAGGGTCCAGGGACACCTTAGAACAGCTTCCCGTGCCGAAAGGGGACAACAAGAAAGCTGGAGAGGGACTTTTTATAAGAGCCTATAGGGATAGGACAAGGGGGAATGGCTTTAAACTGACAGAGGGGAGAATTAGATGGGATCTGAGGAAGAAGTTCTTCCCTGTGAGGGTGGTGAGGCCCTGGCACAGGGTGCCCAGAGAAGCTGTGGCTGCCCCATCCCTGGCAGTGTTCAAGGCCAGGTTGGACAGGGCTTGGAGCAACCTGGTCTAGTGGAAGGTGCCCCTGCCCATGGCAGGGTGGTTGAACTGAGTGAGCTTTGAGGTTCCTTCCAACCCAAACCATTCTATGATTCCATGATAATGCGCTGAGCTGTGTGTAACGTGCTGAGCAATATGTGATGCACCAAGCTGGGTGGGAAGCACTGCACTTTATATTTTGCACAAACGTGCACATCGCACCTTGACAATGAGAATAATAAGAAGCCTTTCAATGTTGTCGGTATGTATCTGGGGCCACAGTTTGCTTGTGTGTCTTGCCCTGCCACACAGATGTGCCCTGTCAAGTGATTGGGTAGAAACCATCCTACCACAAAACCAGTTGTGGGGCTGTGATGTGACCACTGTTCAGCCTTTCTTGCCCTCACCATGTGTGATTTTTATGTTAGATGAGAACCTATGCTGACATGTTGGTCACAAAACAGGTAAACTTCTCACTACCCAATGGAAGGTTGGCTTTACTTCCTATCTCCTTTCTGAGTGTGGCTGGCCCCACCACGGATAAGTGATCCACACTTGCCAAAGTAATCAAGTTAACTTAGTAGAGTCCAGATTTTGTTGCCAGAATTCCAAAATAAGGGCAAGATGGTAATTCCATTCCTTTCCCCTTGATGTCTCGTCTGTCCTAGGGCAGAAGGTGATGGGAGGAGGGAATAAAGCTGGGACATCTCTAGTTTCATCATGTGAAATGAAACCAAGACCCACTCCTCCTGCCAGCACCCCTGAGCTGTGTTCCACTCAACAAGCCTTTTTCCTTCTTTCCTCTTCTGTTGCAAAATTTGCCCCCCATGAATCTTCTTTCATGCAATATGAAGCCCCCATGTGGCACCTTCTCTGGTGGAAGGCATGTGGGCTGCTGATTTCATTTGTTTCCTATTTTTTCTACCCGACTTCAATGATACTAGTTCCAAGCATTCCCTGTGCTGTCCCCATCAACCTTTTGGATAACCCTTCTTAATTGGGGTGGCGACATGGAGATTCCTGTCAAATCAATATGAGTGCATTAAAAATGACCTTCAGTGAGAACACATTAGCCAGGCGCAAAGTGCTCAGTGGGAATGTAATGTAATTTTTTTTATGGTGGTATAAAGCACTATATAAAGAAAATTTCAAGTGCCCTTGAATTTTTCCTGTAAGCAACTGAGAATTATATTTTTGTGTTGTTAATTTAATTTAGAACATAATGAGCTGGCTACAGAAGCCTATGTAATGGCGCATTTTGAGGGGGGAAAGCAGTATTTTGGGGTGAATGCTCTGCCTATTCTTTCTTCTGGGCTTTATCTGGACTCAGACTTTTCAGCATTCTTCACCCTCCTAAATGCTTTGGCAGGAAGAGGTGGATTAATCTCTATTTATTATTGATACACTGCAGTGGAAGAATTCTACCAAAAAGGGTCAAACTGTAGAGTCCTCCCTTTAAATTAATTCCTTGTAAATCCCTACAGAGCACTCACAGATATATTAAACAATTAAGAGTCATGCCCTGTACTCAAGATCTTGTCTGCCAAAGACAGGCTGACCTAACAAAGTAGCTGAAGTTCTTGTTCCACATTCATCAATTTAATTAACATCAGTGGAAATAATCCTAATGAACATGGTTATTAATCTTTTTTACCTGGCCCCAGGCTCTTTGCTATAAATCAGCTCTGTATTAATTGTTAGTTACTGTTCCCAATGTGCCAGACTAAGACAGCTTGTTTCCCTTTTCTGTAGGAGTAGAGGTCATTGGTGACAAGTACTGTGAACCCTTGAGCAAACAACTCAAATCCTACCTGCAAATCCATCCCCATTGGGAAGATGTTGCAGACCTTCACTTGTTTGAAAGCTCAAACCCTTCTCTTCTCCAGCGTAAAGGTTTCCATTGCTGGTTGGTATCACCTTCTTCTCCCCCCTTGGGACAACCATTTGGGGCAACCTTCCCATATGCCTTTCCAGCATCCATATGGAGTCTCAGAGACCCAGGTGGGCACCCAACTTCTCACAGGTGGCTGGGATGCGGCCAAAGGGACCAGGAACAGCAGTGGCCCCTGACCTTTTTGTTCCTCTATGGGAACAAAGCTTGTGAAGGAGCTGAGACAAGGTACGCTGTATTTAAGGCTCCGATACCTCAAAACTCCCTATTATTCATAAAAGTGACTGTACTTCAAAATGGAAATTTTTGTGGCATGCTTGGTTTTGACAAGGGAGACTTTTTTAAGCTGGATAATTTCCTTCCCCTGTCCCCCCCCCACCCCCCCCACCCCCCCCGTAGCTGGCTGGAATCAAAAGAAACGAGCTGAAACTTGTATTTTTAATCTTGTTTTAAGCCATCCAAAGAAGAAGAAAAACCCAGAGAGCAGTCAGTCTGATCCATCGACTCACACACGGTTTTTACAATCAATTTCTCTGATAAAATTCAGAAGCAAGAAATTAAATTGAAATTAAATTAAAATTAAATCACCGTCACTTTTTCCCCTTTGTTTTTTTTGCAGGAACATAAAGACAGTCAGCCAGACTTTCTGCTTAGCAAATCTTCCAGACGCAAAGCCTCCTCTCTTATTATAGAGCATCTGGTTGGAGCTGTAGGGACAGCTGAGAAGACAGTACTTGAGGGAAAGCAATCTTTTTTAAAAGCCTGATATAAATAACAATCTTCTGGCTTTGCTGTGCTCAGTAGCAGTGGTGGCACTCACAGGCCTTGGCATGTCAGAAATTATGCTGGTACAGAGAAGAAATGGGGTCTGAAAAACTTCCTGCCTTTAGTATGTTCCTACAGAGCTTCTGTGTTTAATCATTCCTGGGTTTGGAGTTTAATTTGAACCCTCAATGCAATTAAATCTCCAAACAGTGATCGCACAATGCACAGAAAAGGAAAGAGTGCACCTACTGATCCGCTTCTGTCTTGGAAATTAAACCCACTCTGTCACCCTTCACCCCAAGTTTGAGCAATGAACACCAATCTACAAGCTGCTGAAGACTGGCTGCATCTAGAAATACGTCAACAATGTGGCAGCAACAAAGAAAGGGCAAAATGACCTATGTCCCCCTGCAAAAATCCTCCAGTGCTCCACTGCTTGTATTGTCTCCCTACTGAATGGGTGTTCCTGGTCAGGGTCTCATCTCCAACACGCAAAAGCCCTTGGTGTTGGTGTGAAATAACTCTCCCTCCAGAAGCTCTCAGCAGCTACAACAGTTCACCCGCACCAGGCAGTGGAAAGGCTGGAAGGCAGAACATGATGGGGACCTTAATGCCCTCTTTCTCCCTCCCTCTCCCTCTCCCTCTCCCTCTCCCTCTCCCTCTCCCTCTCCCTCTCCCTCTCCCTCTCCCTCTCCCTCTCCCTCTCCCTCTCCCTCTCCCTCTCCCTCTCCTTCTCCTTCCCTTCGTTCCTTTCCCCGTATGCCTGATCTTTCATGCATTTTCTTACTGCCCCAATGGGACCTGCTGTGCCTCTGACCCAGGGGGGGAGCTCAGAGGCTGCCTTTGAAGCTCAGATTCCTGCATAAAGAAACTGCTGAGAAAGCTGCATGTTCTTGAAAAATCCACACTGTAAAACATGAGCACAAGACGCCTCATTTAGCCCCAGGGCTGCACCTTGTCTTGGATGGGTCTCCAGTGGCAAGAAACATCTGCCAGCAAGTTCTGGTCCATATCTCACTCTCATTCTGGCCCTCTTGGGTCCAATCTGAAGACAACATCTCCTTCAGTTCCCTGGTCACTTTCTGTCTAGGATACAGCTTGTATTTCCTGACTGGCTTATGCTTTGATGAGCCTGAATCACCCTTCTTCACTAAAACTGGCAGCGTGAAAAAGCTGAGTATCAGCCCTGTGTTTTAAGTAGACATGTGCCAAGTTATCAGAGATGGATCAGAAACACCATTTCCAGTAATCACAGCCAACATTTATCCATACACAGGAGGAGGAAGCTGTGAACTGCAGAAGAAAATGCTTTCTGAGTGGCTTGCTGACCCCTGTGGTTGTTTCTCCACCAGCTTATGCACCATATTACCTTCCAAGGCTTAGTATTTTGATCTTCAGGTGCCTATTCCAAGTCAGGCTGTTGTCTGACCTCCTTTTGGAGATGGCAAGCTGTCAGAGGGAGCTAAGCCAGGCTCAGGCATGCTGGGGCCTAATTTCGGTGGCTTTATTGGGAGGTTGGTACCTCATGATCTCCAAGGATCTGTCTTGTCACATGAGGGGGCTGGAGGCAAAGTGGTGAATCCAAAAGAAGTTTCCAGAGTCCCATGTTAATGTCCTGACCACTGCCTCATCCTGCTTCTGGGTCATACCTCCTCCCACAGCCTGGGCTGGCAGCAGCTGTGTCTTCTCCCACTCATTGATGTGGCTTGTTTGAAGTCAATGGTTTGACCTCAGTCTGATGAAGGAGAAGCCGCACTGCTGGACCACAGTCAGCTACATAAGCATCTCTCACCACTTCAAGACCTTTCATAGAGTCAGTACAATGCAGCTCAGCCACTCAGTGGTAAGTGCTACATTCCTCAGGGACCAGCAAGAGTACCGAAGGACCAGTGTGGAGGACATCTGAGTTTGCTGCATGCAGCGGAACCATAGCATCATGGGATGGTTTGGGCTAGAAGGGACCTTAAAGATCATCATGTTCCAACTTTCCTGCCACGTGCAGGGACATCTTCCACTAAACCAGGTTGCTCAGAATGGTTCTGCATGTAGGACTTACCTGGGGACCACCAGCACCAGGGTCCTCTTTGGGTGGGGAGAGCAAAGAGAAATGGGGTGAAAGAATGAAGGGGGAGTTTCAATGTCTGGCCTGCTTAGGATCTCTGCAGCACATCAAAGGCAGTGATAAGAGAGTGGGTTCACATCACCACCTTGCGATCACCAACCTGCTCCATGCAGCAAGGACAAATTCAGACCCCTTCCTTTGTTCTCTCTATCAGAGAGGGGCTCCAGAACAAAGTCTGAGTTATGATTTTCATGGAGCTGCCCAACCTCAAGGCAAAGGCTGGGAGCAGGGTGCAGGAAGACGTCTCCAGGAACATGGCAGGGGAGGTGACCCAGGAAGCAGGTGAGGAGAGGGACCATGCCATGCTTTTGTCTATCGCCGTCCCTCTGATGGTAGCTGGTGTTTTGGGAGAGGCTGAGCTGTCAAGACTACACGTCCCTTGTGTCGTCCTGAGAAGCTTTTGTCCATAGCACTGGGACCAAAGAGTCCATATCACTTTGTTCCAAAGCACTGGGAGATGGGGCAGATGGTGTGGGGTCAGCCAGCATGCCAGTACAGGGATGGGGTGCAGCATGTTCCCACCACTTCTCCCTTCAGCCTCCAAAGAACACTCCTTTTACCTCACCTGGGTTTCCCCCTTGGCCTCTACCAATACCTCTGCACTGATTGCCCCCACATGTTCCCCACCACAAACCCCTCTTGCTACCAGCCTGCACTGCCCCATGCTAAGGGATCCATCTCCAACTCAATAACAAACACTGTGTTTGTCATTTTTCGTTAGCTGCAGGACAACTCGATTTACAGTCAATTGAATTGTGTAATTAACTGATTAGCAGGTGCAGGAGTTTAAGCAGGTCTGGATAAAGGGTTTGTTAAGCATTATCACTTTAATGGAGGGCAAAAGGCTGCATTTCTTTGCTTTCATGGTTGCAACTGCTTTGAAATGCCAATCTTTGTGCGAGTCTGATTGCTGTTGGGAATTGAACCAGCAAATGCAGTGAACAGGCTCTTCCTGTTCTTCTGGTGTCTGATGCCTCCACTGCTGTGAAATCACAGATGTCCCTGGGGTGGAGCAGGGCTGTCTATGGCAGAGCACAGGGACAGGTCACCTTGAAGGTGGGGGAGTAGCTGGGGGGCATGATATGTCTACTTAAAATGTCAGGGAGGACAGAAGGGCAGATTATAAGGGAAACTCCACCAAATGCTGGTGCATCCTAAGCCAGAATTTAGAGAAACCTCATGAAACAGTAGAACTGGACTTGGCCCCTTCTCTTTGCCTCTTGCTCCTAAGGCATGGTCTTATAAGGTCTCTCCTGCTCACCAAGCGTGGCAGAAAGACAAGGGAAAGGGGAAATCCCGTGCCCCATACAAAACAAGTCTTGCAAAGTTGTATTTGAAGGGTGACCTGGACATCAGCATGTCCAATTCCTGCATCCTGTTGTCCGACCACGCTGCCTTCCTGGCTGCCCTGAAGATTTTGGCTGCAGGAGGAAAACAGCTTGCTGGCAGCCGAGTGGAATATTTCATGAGTAAATGAATTTAGCCAACAATCTGTAGAGGGCTGTCTCCTCACGCTGACTGGGTGACTAGCTATACTAAGCAACGCTGGACTTCGTCCCAGGAATTCAGCAGGGTAAAATAACGAAGGCTGGAGCTGTGATCAGCAGCTGGGGTTTTATGATCATGGGGTAATAAAATTTGAGGCATTAATATGCAAGTGAAACACTAGCACTAAATATTGGAGTATGCTTTAAAAGCAGCCAAGAAGGATGTGTTCAGGTTCAAATGTTGGTGATAAGATGCTTGGGAGAAGGCTAGGTCAGTTCCCGTGGCTTGTAGTAGTCCTGGGATGAGATGGTTGAAGTCCTTGGGGCTTTGGGAAAAAGTAAAAATCCATGGCTACGGAAAGGTGAAATTTGTTAAAAGAATTGATTTGTCCAGAAGGAAATTAATTTCTTTATAGTGACAAAAGCTGCATTACAAAAGCTCATGTGCTCTTGTTAGGTGACTCCGTACTTGTCAAGTCCACTGGTGGAACCAGCTCAGTCATTGTCTCACATGTAATTGTGATGGGCTGAAAGGGAGAGAAATGGCTCTGGTTTGATTTCTCTGTTCTATGGAAGGATGTTTTTTCTGTTCTATGGTTTCCCTTTGGATTTGGGACAAATCCTAACACAAGGTAAGTCTTGCTGGTTTTTGAAGTTTAAAGACAAAGTAAATGGCATAAGTGAAGAAAAGCAGATTGAGTTTTGGCATATGTTTCAGCTGTGGTGTTGCCGAGATTGAGAGACAAAAATCGTGAGCCTGGAACTGCAAATATTAATATAGTAAATAAATAATTACTATAGGGATTTTTTTAAACTTGCATTTTAGCATCTTTGTCTTTTGAACACCTCTTCTCACTCATTGAGATACTCATTTCCACCACCAGGGATAAAGTCTCTAGTGCTGACAGCATTGTCCCATCTTTGGTCTTTATGTGCTTGAACTTCAGTTCCTAAGTGCTGGGTAAGAAGATTCCCATGCCTTTGGAAGCAACAAAAGTGATGGATAAACAACTTCTTCCATGATAATCAGTTTGATAAAGGTCCAGAATATTATCAGATGGAGGAGAGTGAGGACAGAGGCAAAACTGGGTAAAACTGAAAGAAAATTTAGACTCGATAGGAGGAAGAAATTCTTTATTGTGAGGGCGGTGAGACACTGGCACAGTTTGCCCAGAGAAGCTGTGGCTGCCCCATCCCTGGCAGTGCTCAAGGCCAGGTTGGATGAGCCTTGGAGCAATCTGGTCTAGTGGAAAGTGTCCCTGCCTGTGATGAGCTTTAAGGCCCCTCTCAACCCAAACCAGTCTGTGATTCTGTAATTCTATGACAAATGTGATAAAAAGAGATAAACATTTGGTCCTCCTGTTTCAATGCTGAGGGAATTAGTGGAAAATACGGTATCGGTCATTTGCATTTGCTGTGGCAAAGACAATATTAGGAAGCTTGTGCACCCCATTATCTGGGGACCCAGGTGCAGGCATGATCCAGCTGGTCCAAGTCCTGCAGAGCTTTAAACAACCTTCACATAAGCTGTTGGCTCTGAACAACTTTGGCATCAGGAGAAATAACAATTGGCTGCAAGATGAAAGCCAACTGCTTTCAGATAATGATTGAACTTCACTCTGAGCAGGTTACCAACAGAAATTCTAGCAAGCACCAAATGCCCAGCTAAAGGGAAGAATTTAGAAGTCATTGATTTTTCTTCATCTATCTGGTGAAGTTTTCTGTATTCCTTTTCTGTCCAAATTAATTTTTTTCCAGAAAGACAGGGAGAAAAAGGGGATTCTCTTTCATGTTTTCTGTCCTGGGACAGGACCTGTCCTTCACAGAGCTGTGTTTTTGCAGATGGTGCCAATAGTGGAGCCATCCACTCTAAAGAAACAAAAGAGGGTGAAATGGGCAAACTTCAGGTGCACCAACTGTGCTGCCTTTGGCAACAGGGATGAATCTACCTTTAGATTTAATGCAGGGGCACACTGGGATATAGCAATTCCTTCATCCTCTCAGCTAATTTTTTAATAAATAAAAATAACCTTTGATTAGACTATCTATTTGATTAGACAAATCAATTCTGGCTATTGGATCCCTGCAGATGGAGCTGTTTTGGTTGCAGAGGAGGAATGAAATGGAGCTTAACTGAAACAGGGGAAAAAGGAGAGCAAGAAAGCAGAGGAGAAGGGGAAGGCGGGAGGCAGGGAGCTTTCCTCCCCACGGCTGGAATGTGGAATATGTTTAGCTGAATTTACAGCACGCAGAAGTTATTGAATTTTCCATCTTCACCATGGAATTAGCATCAGAGAGAATATTAAATGCTGCACTTTTCGTTCTGTGGTTGGTGGAGGCTCTGAGGGGAGGGGGGGAATGCCCACAAAAGTTTTATGGTTGAAATATAAATCCCTGTCAGTCTGCTGTGAGCACGGCGATGCTGCACGTCCCGAGAAACAGGAGGCTGTGCTGGGGACGGCTGAGCTCACTGACACATTGCAATCCACCAGCCCTGCACTGGTCTGATAAAGAGACCCTTGAGGAGTCACAAGAGGAGCTGCCAAGTGCCCCTAATTATATTCCTGTGACATTCTGAAACCTGGAGGGAGAGGGAAGGGCTGTTCTGCCCAATGATGTGCGTGCCAATGTGAGACACTGCACTGGGGACAGGCAGTCTGTCCAGGCAGTGGTGGTAAGGCGCAGGAAAGGGAGAATCAAACCATGCAGAATGATCAGCTCAGGCCTTCATCCCACATGAAGACATCCTAGAAAAAAACAACAATAAAATAGACCTGCTTCCAGACAATTTTCAGTGCACTGAGGTCCCACCAGCCTCTGCCATGCTCTACCACTTGAGCACTCCCTGCATTAGGGCACAACTGAATCTGTGGGGATAAAGGACTCTGATAAACCACTGGGGGGTGAATAGAATTAATCATTTTTTTCTGATTCCATGCTCAGACCCCATTGTGAGCACTTTGCTGCTTGAGTCCTCCTTCAGGGTGTCTGCTGAGCTGGCTCTCTTTGGGGTCAGGCATCAGTTCCCTGTGTCTGGTTTAGAGGAAAAACCTTCAGTACCCATGCAAGCATGACCAGCCCCTCCTCATTCATGCTCTATGTGTGTCCTGCGTCAGAAGTCAAGCCTGGCCCTGAGATTTGCAGAAGGCTTGGGAGAGATATGGGTGTTTTCCTGAGTCCTTGTGGTCCTATTGCCCTGTTACACCTATTCTGGAAAGGCTTGCATGGATAGAAAGCTGAGATTTTCTGTGAGATACGTGAAAGCCATCTGAAGCCAAGAGAGGGCAGCAAGCAACATCTCCCTTGCCTAGCCCAGACAGGATGGAGAGGAGCCTCCTGCAGAGAAGGGAGGAGAGGAACAGGAGAATCCTTCCTCCCTTGGGAGAGGGACTTGCGTGCAGTGAGTGGTTTCATGTTTGGAGACAGTGACATTTCCTAGGGAGGGAGACTATTTGAGGAGGGCATCAGGTTCATTTGTACTGGAGCTGGCACCCAGGAGATAACACTGTTTTGTTCCTGGCTTTTGAGGGATTTCCCCCTCATTATCTCCCTCGTCACATTAGAGAGGAGCTGATGGAGAGAAGCCTTTCAGCAAACAGAGCTGCTGGCTGGAGGAGCTGGTTTGTTGTGTTATTCTCAGTTTCAGGGCCAGGACAGGATGTTGGGCGGCAGTAACCAGAACCCAGGGCTACTCTCTGATGGTGTGAGCCATGCTGAGTGAGGCAGATGGGGATAGTGCAGAAGAACCTGACACAAAGTGGGGAAAGCCTTTACTGGTTTTGCAGACGGCTCTTGGTTGCATGTAGGCAGCTGTTCCAGGCTGTGGATGAGGAGGTTTCCAGAAATGACTGGTAAGTATGAACATAGCCTGAGAAAATTGGGGCTGTTCAGCCTGCAGAAGAGAAGGCTGTGTGGAGACCTCATAGCAGCCTTCCAATACCTGAAGGGGGCCTATAGGGATGCTGGGGAGGGACTCTTCATTAGGGACTGTGGTGATAGGACAAGGGGTAATGGGTTTAAACTTAAATAGGGGAAGTTTAGATTGGATCTGAGGAAGAAATTCTTTACTGTGAGGGTGGTGAGGCCCTGGAATGGGTTGCCCAGGGAGGTTGTGAATGCTTCATCCCTGGCGGCGTTCAAGGTGGGGTTGGACATAGCCTTGGATGGCATGGTTTAGTGGGAGGTGTCTGTTGACGCAGAAGTCCCGGACACAGCACACAGACCAATATGATCAGGCTGTGCCAAAGTTTATTGCGCAGATAGCTCAGTATATATAGGCACTCTACTTGTCTATCATTAACACACACAAGTCTAATTGGATACATGTATTGTTCACACGGCTAAATACCAAACAGGATTCACTCAGTAACAGCTTAATGATTGGTTAACTATGACAGCATATGCTTCAAGGTTACAGTTAACATTCCTTCTCTGCATATCTCTCTCAGTAGTTTTCCGTGCTAACTTTTCCCAAGGCTTCTGCACGTACACGAACTTTAGTAACCCTCAGGCCAGGCCTCAGTGCCTGCGGGTCACTACCTTACAATTGTCAAGCAATTGTCTGGATTGCTCACATGCCCGTTCACAGCCAAATAGCTCTCCACAAATCCCTCTTTTTGTTTTTGAGCAATCCAGACCCGATTCACAGCACGAAATAGCATACTGGCAATACACTTCCATAAACAACAAAAGATTTAAACAATAATGATCAATACCATTAAAACTGTTAAACCTTGTTTGATTAGTACTCCTAGCCAACCACTAATACCCCAACCTTGTAACAGCTTTTGAAACCAATTACAATCCGAGAGCACTTGTAACGTTTGCACTTGTGAGAACCTAAAGTGTGGTTTTTGTAAGCAAGCAAGATTTACAGTCCAATTCAGCAACCTTCTTATCTTAGCTCCTTCTTATCTTCCAGGCCTGCATTCTTGTTTCATTAACTGTCCGGGAGTTGCTTCTTTTCCACGGTCGGCTGCACAGAGGTAACCAGGAGTTACCCCTGCTACATGGCCAGCTGCACATACTTGCTTTCATTCAGAGCAGGCATATGTCCATTCTCTAACAAGAAATCATCCACATCTCCCCCTTTTCTTTTCTTGAATGAGCCAAAGCTGTTTTACCAGGTTTTCAATCATACCACGAATACATTGCAAAATACAAGGTACAATCATAACTATGGTCAAGATTACTACCAAAATCATTCCAATCAGAGATGTGAGCCAACCATTAAAGTCCCAAGATGTAAGAAGGGCATCTAACCAAGGAATTTTATCGTTCTGATAGACATCATGAAGTACTTTCGCATGCTTCCAAATTTCTTTAACATCTTTCAAGGTCTTTCCAGACTGATCAAGATAAGTACAACAAGATTCACTAATTAAAGTACACACTCTGTCTACTTGAGCTGTTAATATATCTAAAGCCTTGCAATTCTACAAAACTATATTTTTAAAGAATTTACTTCTACTTGTATTAACATAGTCACATACGTATTGCCATTAAAAACAGCATAACAAACTTCCACTGGAATCATTTTGCACACTTTGCTTTAGTCTTGCAGTCACATTACATCCTTTGTTACATTCTATAACTTGATATGGTTCTGGTCCTTTCCACTCATTATCATGTAGGTCTTTATATAGAACTGGTGGTTTGGGCAAGGAATCATCTGTTAGATGTCACAAATGCTGTATTGCAGAAAGAGAATCAAAACTAGACAAATTTAAAAGTTTTTTGTACAAATTACGTTTGCAAACTGTTTGAAGAAAATCCTTACATTTCCCTCTTTTTTTTTTTTTTGTTTTTGTTTTTGTTTTTATTTTATATATATTACCTGTTTCAGACGACCCTACTTGAGCAGAGGATTTGGACTAGATCGTATCTCCAACATATGCCAACCACAGGCTGCTTGGCCTGCCTTTCTCTCCTGTATAGTTCTCTGATAACAGGAGAGGCCATCCCTCACATCAAGGTCTGGCATGGCATGTGTCCCCACCACTCAACGCCTGCTGGGTTGCAGCCAGCAGCGGAGCTAAAGGTTCTTCTTGGTGGCAAACACAGAGGCCAACCCAGTCTTGCCCTTGACTGTGATAGGAGGTATTTGGCCAATGTCAGTTGTGGCACCTTGTTGTCAGTGCAGAGGTTCACCTGCTTCATTCAGTAACAAGTCACTACTATGGCAAAGCACATACAGATTTACGTTAGCAGTATATATATACTACAGGGCGCAGCAGCATGTTGAAGATGCTAGTGGCAGTGAGGGATCAGCCAAAGAAATTTCTTACCAGTGGAGTTCTCTCATTCAAAGGCTGGATTGCTCACATGTCCGTTAACTGAAAGGAATGCTTCCACAATACCCTCTTCTTGTTTTTGAGCAATCCAGATTTGATTTAGCATTCTGTTTACAAATTTCTTCAGTATAGTAAATACAATGGTGCAAGCAAACAAAATTAGTAATATAATGCCTAAAACCTTCAAAGCAATAATTATCCAATTTTGAATCCAAGTCCCTATTCCCCATCCTGAAAAAATGTTGCGGAGCCAGTCATCTAAAGGATTCACATCTTGTTGGATTTTTTGTGAGTGTCCTTTTAGATAGGTCAATTGTTTGTGAACGCTCTTACTGTGATCAGACAGATTCACGCAACACATACCTTCAAAGTCCTCACAGCCATGACCCTGTGCCAACAGCAAAAAGTCGATGGCTGTGCAGTTTTGCAGGAGGGAGTGTCTTAAGCTATTTTGATCCATTAATAATTCTTCGAGAACGGCAGTAGTTACATTAGCCTGCTTTTCTGCCCAACAAGCTAGCTGGGCTGCTGTTCTTAGGGCATTTCCTGCAGCCGCTCCAGGGACAAATAGTGACAGAGCTACTTGAGCAGCTCTGCTCAGTAGTTGAACATTGTTATTACAATCAGGGGTGAGTCCTATTGATCACTTAGATCTAGAGCGGAGAATATGACTAAGATTACTCAATTCTGTAAACTTTGGTGCAAAAATAGTCAGTGAACCTAAATAGCATGGCCCTCCAACAATGTCTTTCGGTATTCCTTGCCATGCCCTATCCCCACAGATTAAAAAGACATCTGGTGGTAGGGCCTTGGCAGATTTGTTATTCCAAAGGAGGGGCACTGACCCAGGCTGGTGAGTAGATCCGTATGCCTTAAAGGCTGTTGCCTTCCCAGCCGTATCATTTATCCCACAATATTCATTAGCGTACCAATAGGTGCTATCTTTGGGCGAAACATCTGGTGAGTTGACTGAATATGGGCAGCCTGCATATTTGCATCCAAACATTATGCAGGTTTGTGTCCAGTTTTGTGAGCTATTCCCAATTGCTTGCGATGCCATTAAATTTAATTCTTGTGGATCCCAAGGGAGTGTCCTATTCAATCCAGATATCAATTCTGCTGAGCAATTTGCAACATTTGTCGACTTACTGCAATTGTTGGTTGAAAATGCCTTAAAGCTGTTCTTATTATACCCAGGTATTCCTATTAGACATGTTTGAAATGGATCTGTGGCTGATGCCATAGCAAGACAAAATTCCGACACCCCATTCTCACTGGCCCATGTTACCCACAAATTTTTTCTAGGATTAATTTCGTGTAACAGAGATACAGAATTATATACAAAGAGAAAAATTAACAGCTTAACCACTAACAGGTTCTTAATCATCACTGACATCTTCTGCTGTAGACGAGATGCTTTCTGCTGAGTTTCGCCAGGCCGTATCCAGCGAGCCGGTATCCACCGAATGCCTTGATCTGTAAGCAAACATATAACCTCTTCCTGTTAGCTTAACTTCTGCGGGTTTTGCCTTATCATCTTCTGGCAGCTGCTGCAAATTTGCATGCGCTAACATCTCTTTTACAAGTGACAAATCCATACAATACAAGGCGTAGTTTCTTATTAGCAACTGGCTAGTAAGTACAGGTGGTGTTATACACAAAATCACAGCCTCTAATAAGAGCTACTTTACATGCACACACATTCAAGCTCCTGTAGCTAAGGCATTGGGTTTTTCCGCTTGTCCATCCAGCTCATGACAAGGCTTGAGAAACTTTGCAGGCAGCCTCCATGGACCTGTAGGTAGAACACAAATATATCCCTTCCCCCATGCCATCAGTTCTCGAGAAGTAAGTCAAGCTAAAAATGATTCCTTAAAGCAAAGGCATTCTGATGAAACAGGAATGTGAAGCAGATGCAGAAGCAAACTGCACGGTGTTAACAGTCAAGGAGTTTGCTGCGTCATTACCATTTTTTTTTTTTTTTTTTTTTTTTTTTTTCCTTTTCTTTTTTGTGTCTGCCACCCTGGTGCTGTTTGGGTGGAGGTTGGTAAAGCTTGGATTCTCCCCTAGGTTAACTTAAACACACTAAGCAGGACTGCTCAGCAGCAGCTACAAAGGCCTGCCTGCCCAGCAGCAGCTACAGCTGCCAGCCTGCTGAGCAGCAACCATAAATCTCTACAGGCAGCACCACTTTTCTATTAACCCTTTCTTGCCCAAAATGTTAATCTGCTACCCATTAAAAACTTTTACATTAACCCAATAACAAAAAATACACAGAACACTGTCTGCCCTCAACAGACACACACATACACACACATTCATGGGATGCCACAAACACACTCCACACAACTACAGTATGTGAAACACAAAATGCAGACAATCATTACTCCCACTACATGGTCACACGTACAAAATGTAGTTGCAATGACCCTGTGAAGACAATCAAGAAACCAGCTCCAAGCAGCATCATCGCAGTGCAAGGTGGCAGGCTCAATCTCAGCGGGCGTCCCCGCAGAGGCTCTGCCTCCCTCACATCGCATGAGGCTTGGGCTTTTATACTGACCAAAATGCACACTCATTCCAATGCAGGTGGCCAGCCTACATCGGGAGAAGTGGCCAACAGTATCTATAAGGGTCTGCAAGGGTCGATAGAAACACAGACGTAGTTACATTTGCTAACTTTTAGTACATGAATATCACAGACAGACTATAAGCACACAATACATCTGCATCCCCCACCCATCTTACTTTTCCCTTTATAACTGCCCATTTATCATGGGGATCTGGGGGATCTAAATCAGGCTTCTTTTCCGGATGAACAGGTCTCGGGTCAAAAGGACTATCCAGGTCAGTATCAGAATTATCAGGCATCAGAATCTCAGGAGCAGCAACAACAGTCTGATGAAAATGCACAGGCTCCTCATTAACGTGTTCTGGAGTTTCAGTGTTATCAAGTGCAATTAAAACATTTTTCTCCTGTAGGTTTCAGGTGATCTGAGAGTAGGCTTTTTCTCGGGATTAACAGGGTCTGGGGCAAAAGGATTGCCTTCATCGCCATCCTCAGCCTCCGCAGCCGCGGCAGCAACTGGTGGAGGTTCGGAGGGGTGGGGGGGTGGGGCTGGGGGTGGGGGGGTTTGGGCTCCACTGTCTCATTCTTTGACTTAGCCGTGTTGGAGAGCTGTAAATTTGTAAGTCCGTCATGAAGTGTCTGTACTTTCTCAGCTAACAATCCTGTCCATTTGTCCCAACCTTGACGATCTTGAGGATCGGGCTCTGGGGGGAGGGAGGCCAGGGGCGGCGAAAGTGATAAAGGAAGATGCAAATTCGTATCCCCTGGCCCATCCATCGGTTATTTTTTAAAGAGTCAGTAATTAGTCTCCACACAGTGGGGTATTAACTTGCCTCCTTGGATCCCTTACTTACCTCTTCCCACAGCGTTGCTCCTATTTTTTCCCAAGTTGCGATTTGAAAGGCAGCATCCACTGAGGGGATTAAATCCTTTCCCTTTGCTCCATACAGCAAAGCCTTCAAGGCAGGCTCATCATAACTCGCTGCTCTCATAGAGAGAATGTGTTGGAGGAGCTTCACCACTTCTGACTCTTCCTTGGTCAGTGTGGACCCCCTCTCCTCCCCGGCCGCTCACCTGATCAGGGCGAGATTCCCAAACTTTTTGCGCTAGCGACTTCCGAGTGCCGGGGCAGCACCCGATATCGACCGGCTTCTGCCCCCTCCTTCCTGTCGGTCTCGTCGGTTTTATCCAACGCCGATCTGAGGGTCCCTGTTCGGGCGCCACTTGTTGACGCAGAAGTCCCGGACACAGCACACAGACCAATATGATCAGGCTGTGCCAAAGTTTATTGCGCAGATAGCTCAGTATATATAGGCACTCTACTTGTCTATCATTAACACACACAAGTCTAATTGGATACATGTATTGTTCACACGGCTAAATACCAAACAGGATTCACTCAGTAACAGCTTAATGATTGGTTAACTATGACAGCATATGCTTCAAGGTTACAGTTAACATTCCTTCTCTGCATATCTCTCTCAGTAGTTTTCCGTGCTAACTTTTCCCAAGGCTTCTGCACGTACACGAACTTTAGTAACCCTCAGGCCAGGCCTCAGTGCCTGCGGGTCACTACCTTACAATTGTCAAGCAATTGTCTGGATTGCTCACATGCCCGTTCACAGCCAAATAGCTCTCCACAGGTGTCCCTGCCCATGGCGGGGGGGTTGGAACTCGCTGATCTTGAGGTCCTTTCCAACCCTAACTATTCTGTGATTCTATGATTCTATAATTGGATCATAGAATCATTGAATGGTTTTGGGTGGAAGGGACCTTAAAGCTCATCCAGTTCCACTTCCTTGCCACAGGCAGGACACCTTCCACTAGACCAGGCTGCTCCAAGCCCTGTCCAACCTGACCTTGAGTACTGCCAGGGATGGGGCAGCCACAGCTCCTGTGGGCAACCTGTGCCAGGGCCTCTCCACCCTCATAGAGAAGAACTTCTTCCTCAGCTCTTACCTCTATCTAATAATAGATAATGGCTTTAAACTGACCCTTGTTTAAAGTTTAAAGCCATTCCCCCTTGTCCTGTCCCTATTTGTCCTATTAAAAACCAGCCCTCCAGCTTTCTTTGTGGCCCCTTTAGGCACTGGAAGCTGCCCTAAGGTCTCCTCAGAGCCTTCTCTTCCCCAGGCTGAACAAGCCCAGCTGAACAAGTTCCCTCCCTTGACCCGCTGGTCACGCTGCTGGTGATGCAGCCCAGGACATGGTTGGTTTCTGGGGTCCAAGCGCACATTGCTGGGTCTCACTCTCATGGGTGACTCTGCAGTTGGAGGCATTAAGCACACATTAGGAGCGGCACAATGAGAGACAACCTAATAATGACTTTGCAGACATGGCCTCCTGTCACATGCTGCCTCACTGCATGGATCTGCCATCTCCAAGATTGGGGTGAAGAACTGCATCAGCAAATATCCATCATTATTATATCAGTGTTCCTGAAAGGAGCAGCTCACATATGGGGACATCACTGCATGCAGGACAGATAGGAAGTATCATCATTGCTCAGGCTGCATCAAACAGAGCTGGAAAACAATTCTTAAAGATGTATATTCCTGACTCTACTGATCTTCTCAGTAGAGCTCAGGTCTCCAAAATGCCTCACTTTTTATTGTCCCACATTACAAGGTTATCACAGTGAAATGGAGTATTACTAAAGGCTGGAGTTTTTCTTTCTCTTTGCTCTGCTGCTCAAACTACTGCAGCATCTTGTTAAAGTGAAATGTTGTGGGTGATAGTTCAATGCTGAATTGTACCTTTGTGTATTTGACAAATAAATTCTGTATTCCTCTTGGAGTAGAAATAGATTTTCCAGGAACACAGAAGGGTTGGATTAAAATGGAAACCTGAAAACCCTTCATGCAGAGTCCAGGGCTGTTCCTGCCTCTTAAAATTGTGAGGTCTTGTGTCTGGAGACCTGTAAAGTTTCAGATGCTGCTGTCCGTGGCAAGTGGTCCCATGGACAGGGAAAACCAGCAGGAACCAGACTCTTCGCATGAATAAATCAGCCACAGAACTGGGCATCGGGGTTTTCCATTCTCCAGGTCAGCTCAGGGCTTTCAACATGAAGTTTGATTTACCTGGGATGAGAGAGGATCTGGACCTGTGTTTCTGTGTCTCTGACAGGACATGAGGCACTGGAAGAAAAACGCTTTGCCTCTTGGATTAAATCCCATCTTGGTTTCTGAAAGCCCAAGGCTGATGCAAGCCCTGAAACACAAAGTATTATATCGCTTCCAGCATGCTCACTATTAACTGGTGTGCCTCTCAGTCCAGTACCGAAGTAATAATAATGAAAAACTCTTCTGAAGGAAATGGCTTGTATAAATCTTGTGTGTCAGTCAGTGTAACCCACATCACCTCTCTGGAGATGTCCACAGGCTTGTATGTCCAGCTGAGCTGCCACCCTGGGCTCTGTTTATACTCCACAAAGAAAAATAAACAATTTAAAGGTGTGATTCACCTGACCTGTTTCAGACATCAGTTTAAAGAGGGATGAGTTATTTCAGAAACCCTGCTGGCTCTGCTCTCCATGTCTCTGTTGGCTGTAGAGAAGGTCCAGAGTACTGACAGGTGTTGGAGATGTCTACTAATGCTAAACCCTGTTATTCATCAAAATGAACCTAGACTGGGCCAGCACAGCAGCTAGCATGAAGAAAAGTGAGGGTGCATGACCTGTGTGAATGATCTCCCTCTCCTTTATCAGCAGAGGACTGGAAAGGAGGACACTGATATGAAACCCATGAAACCCTTTAAGGCATCCTTCCACTCACAGGGCGAAGCTAATGCCAGAGTGGATTTGACTTGTCTGTACCTACATGTATCCAATCCTGATGTTGCTTAAACATCACTAAGTCCAATGCTTGCAGCTGAGCCCAGACAGGCTTGTGCCTAGCTGAACACTGCAGTACTCAAGGTCTTGATCAGTTTTCTGTCCCTCTGGCAGTGAGAAGTTTGCTGCAGGAAATGGGAGGAAGATCTTATTTTTGCCAGTGTGTTGCAATCATCCTGCTATGACACAACCCTGACAGCAAGTGACTCTAGGCAAAATTGCTGAAACAGCAAAGGAAGAAGGTGTTAGCATAACTTATATACTAAATGGAGTTCAAGATAGAGATTTTCTTTTTATGAGAAAGCCACTTGGTCCTCTGTGCAAAGACTCTCATCTACCTGCCCTGAACTTCAGTGTTACTATAACAATATTGCTTGGTGTGGGACTATGGGAAACTGTAGATTGAATTGCAGTACGATAATTTAAGCTAGTCTTCAAAGACAAGGTGCAATTGCCTCAGCATTGCCTCCAGAGGCGTTTGAGACATGCTGGGATATCTCCCCCAGCCTCCAACTACCTGTTCAGAAAGTAGTAGGTTTTCCGTGTAGTATCAGCCAGCTTCATTATGATGCTTGGGTAACAGAAGGTCTCAGGTGGCGCAAAAACCCTATGTTACACCAACTGGTTTGCATCTTATTAACAATTAGCTGAAGAGCTCTTAAAATGCCAGAAAAAATGCATCTTGAAGAAGTTCAGAGGAGTGAATGCTCTGGTCCTGCCAGGTTCAAGAACAAAATCATCACAGAATCACAGACTGGTTTGGGTTGGAAGGCACCTTAAAGACCATCCAGTTCCAACCCCTCCCACAGGCAGGGACACCTTCCACTAGACCAGGTTGCCAAGCCCCATCCAACCTGGCCTTGAACGCTGCCAGGGATGGGGCAGCCACAGCTTCTCTGGGCAACCTGTGCCAGGGCCTCACCACCCTCACAGGGAGGAACTTCTTCCAAATATCTCATCTCAATCTCCCCTCTTTCAGTTACATAAATTCATATGTTTAAGTACTCATCTCCAAAGTAAGAACTTCACTGTCATCCATGCTGAAGCTGGCAGGTTGACAGGATCTCCATTGGGCTACAACAGCACTTGAAACCAGTGCCCAGGGGTCAATGTAGCCAGCATGTCTCTGCATATATAACTGGGAGACCTGCAAATCAAAGAACGCACATGCTGGTATGTGACTACAGAGACAGAAATGGGACTGAAATAATTTGACCTTCCTTTGTGCTTGCTATGGACTGGTGACTCCAAGATAAAGCTGGAGGCTCCTCTTTCTATTTGGAGTGGGTCTTTATGACAGATGAGTCTGGAGTTGGAAAATGCAAGAAAATACTCACTCTCTCCTGCCATGTGGAGGTTAAAAATAGCTCCTGCAAGGTATTTTGCTCTCCCTAATCCTGTCAGTGTGAGTGAAAGACTGTGGCTACTCTTGGTGGATGGGAAGTTGCAGCAACACCCAGAGAGGTTTCCCTTTTCAATTCCCGGGCTTGCTCCAAGCTCTCTAAAATTGTTCATAGGAGTTTTTCTGTGGCTTTTGCTGCCTTTTGGATCAGGTCCTAAATCATGCACTGAGCTATACGTTGGAAACCACATCCACCAAATAATATCCTTTAAGTAGCACAGAAGATTGCAGATTAAGTTTCACTTGGAAAAGCAGAAAAGGCAAAGCAAAGCTCGAGCACCAAATCTTTGCCAGGAATGGCTCCCTGTGCTAAAACCCAGCTATGCTTCAGGACAAAAGGCTGTTGAGCCCAGAGCATTGTGATAGTTCTACTTAGCAAGCGAGAAGAAAACAATGTGCACTGATAGCGCAATTTGCTTTAGCTGGAACTCCAGTATGACTCAGTGTCATTAAAATACTGGGGGAAACCCAAAAGCCAACATTTTGGCACTGTGCTGCATGCTTCTGCAGTACATAATTATTTTGAGAATAATGGTATAATATATAATGATCTATTACGTTATATGATATTATTGTAAGGATATATATACCTCATTAGAATTACAACTAGCAGGATAGCAGGTGGGGTCTCCAAACATGACAGGGGGGGCTGTTGTTACTGTAGCTAACAGCCTTAGATGACATACAAACTGAGCAGGAAAAAAAGGGAACAAAGGCAGGGAATAAAGCTGAAGTGCAGAGAGCTGTCCTGAGCTTTTGTGAGGATGCAACAGAAAAGGGTGAGAAGCCCTGGGTCTCTCAGATCATTACCTTGACTTCTGGACCATGTTTCTTGCTTAATTTATATTATTAAATCCTGAAGTGGCCAAATTGTCTATGCTCTAGGGTCATTTCTCCCTCAATTCCTTCTTAAACCCAGGACCAAGGACCAGTAGGACATGCTGGTTTCAGCATACAGGTGCTCACAACACCAAACCTGCCTGTCTGACGCCTCAACAATGAAGTTAAATGAGCTCAAACCCGTAACTTTTTGACCATCTTCGGCAGCAACTCCCTCCTTCCCAGCAGTAACTCACTCAAATCCATGGGTTTCAGAGAAAAGCTAGCTCAGCATTAATTGGTAGGAAAGAAACTTGCTAGTGCTTAGACATGCTTAGGCACCTGGACACGTCTGACAGAGCAGTCCTCCCATGTGCTGTGTCCTCACGGCCTTGCTCAGTCTGGGGGCTAAGGCAGCTCAAAGCTATTGGGATTGGTGGTAATACATGCAAATTCCTAAATTTTAGAGACCTGACTAACTCTGGAGGCCGCTTCTTAGGCTTCCTGGGGATAAGTGCATGTATCTTTGCTAGGATCCTGCCCTGATCATAATCAGTACCAAGCAGCCATAATCAATACTAGCTATTCAGAAAGCACAGCAGCATGGGCAGTGATTATTTTTGGTGCTGTTTATCTTACCGGGCTCAGCTTTGACAGGAAAAGGCGGCAAAATGTCTTATCAGCCTTATCTGCAGCTTACTTATATGGCAGGGGGCTGGAACTAGATGATCTTTCAGGTCCTTTCCACCCCAAACCACTCTATGATTCTAAGATTCTATGATTCTGTGACTCTATTTAGATGCATGGTCTGTGATACTGGCACTCAGATGATTTACTTGTAGAGCAATGGCTGTGGTCCTGGACTAAGCTGCAGTGGACTGTTGCGATCTGCTAGATGGGGCACTTCTCATTCATCGTCATGCCTTGCTGTATGGGCTGGGATCCTCTACTTCTCACTGACAGGTCTGGTCACCATTCAGAGGAGGAAGCTAGTGGGCTCTTCACATCTGGTGGGGAAGGAGGCCCTTGCAGAGGATATCCAGAGGATAAATGGTGGTTTGGGTGAATGGGGTTCTTCTCCTCTCTGAGGCCACTCTCTAACATGGCTGTTTATTGACTCAGAAGTTTGCATACAACTAGGGAGTCTCATCAAACACTCATTTTAGGTCAGGGATTACCAACAGCTAAAAAATTTGATCTTTTAAGTCCATCCTACCTAAATCTCTGGCTACACAGTGTGTTTTGCAGGTGATCCAACCACAATCAAGAGATCTGGGAGAGGAGGCAATGATACTTCACAACTCTGCTCTCCTTGCTTCAAATGTCTGTGTGTAGGTGATGTGCGTAGTAGTCTTGTGCTCTGCAACTGGAGCTGGACTTGTTTCACAGGTCATCTCCTTTTCAAGCATGAATAGGATGTATTTTTTTCAGTTCTGTGACATTTGTTGCTGTCTATAACACATGGGCCACTTGTGAGTATTATCAGGAGGGTTTTAGTTGCTGGAGTCATTCCATCAAATTATTAGTGAATTAACTTCTCTGTTTGGTTCTTCTGAAATTTTGCTCGATCTCTCAGTTTTGATGCCTCCATGTAAGTCTGTTTCAGGTATGAACTGATTTAGAAACTGTGGAGAGTTTCCTGTACAAGTATTCTGCTTTACACCACGTCTTTACAGGCAATGTGAAGGCAGTGTTGTTTCACACCAAGGCAGGTATTTAAAACAAGTCTTGTGAAACAAGCCATAGTAGAATCTTTCTTTTTTCCCAGTGTATGTAAAGGGAGTCACAAAACAGTGTAGACATAGAGGTCTGCCCTGTAGAAATCTAAATCTGGACAGGAATATCCTGTTCGGCATGTGTTGAAGAATAACTCTCTCATCACAGGTCACTACAGATGTTACACAGACTAAAATGCACACTGCAAGCAATAGATGGAGACATTAAATACTTTCACCTTTCATATCTCCATTGGATTGGATCATCAATCTGTGTATTGAGTAGATGGTGAGACATCTGGCTATAGCTCTTTCTTCATCTTGCACCAGCAATTTTAAGTAGTAGCTGTAATAACAAGCAAGACCCCAGACCATTCCAGTCATGTAGGATATATGAATTTATTGCCACATTAAATAAAACCAAGTAATGAAATAATATATGTCACACAGGGAATGAGCAGTTTCTTGTTCAGGACCTTGCTGGCCAGACTCCAGCTGCAAGACAAGGGGGCTATTGTAACTGACTTAGAGGTTTTTCAGCCTCCAGTTCCCACCTTGCTTGTTCTCAGCTTCTCTTTTTATTGCATTTTTGCTTCCAGATCACAATGTTAACGTCCAATTGACTCCATTTTAATGTCCTTGTTGCTGGAGAATCCAATAGGAAATGTTTTTTTGTTCACTTCTTTTCTGAGAGATTCCATGCAGGCAATGACTGTCCCTTGGTCAGTGTGGTTTCACTCGTAGCTTCGTTTTATACTGATGTAAGATCACAGACTAACTGGTATTGGAAGGCACCTCTGGGCACCATTAGCTCCATCTCACTGCTTATTGTCTTGCACTTCTTTGCATATAGTATCCCCTTTACTGTAGTTGGGGGTCTGAGTGAATTTACATCTCTTTGTGAGGTTATGTGAGGGCTGAGAGAGACTGCAGAATATGACTTGCCCATTGAAGCAAAGTAAACTCTGTACACATGGATATATGCAAACTCTATATACACAAGACCTTAGCTGTATTCAGGCTGAAAGAAATTGTGTCTTTATATTATCGACACAGTGTATGAAAGAAAAGGGAAATTGAAACACCAAGTAGCCAAGTCTGGTCTATGTATTCTCTCCTCTACAACCCCTTAGCAAAACCAATGTGTCTAGGAGGTTTCCCTGAAATTTCTGGAGAGCAGGCTGCACCTGGGGGTTTGTGACATTAGCAAAATCTCTGCTCCACTCTGCCGGTGACACGACTTTTATGCAGATTCACCACCAGCAGTGGATGTATAGCCTGGCACATAGTGGGAAGGGACCTGCTCTTGGGACACCCTGGAGCATGAGGATTCAACTCTTACTCCAAATGACACCCCTGCTACAAGAAGAGGTGTTACAGTTATTCACACATACCTGTATGATAAAGCGACCCTGAGCAGACTGTTTCTGGATGACTTCTAGGAAAACTGGAGCTTGTATCTTGAAAAGAGGAAAATATCTAGTCTAGATATTCAGCATAAATCAACATCTTTTGAGGCTGCAGCCCCAGACATCTTCACCCTGTCATACCAAGACTTCTGATTTCTCGTTTTAACTGCTATGTTCTTGTGCATATATGCATGCATGTTTATATGTGCATGCACACACAAGCACACACACTGATGGATGACATTTAGTGCATAAGCTTCCCAAAAGCAGAGGACCTGCTTTTAATCTCATTTATATTGCTGTAAATTGGGAATAATTCCCCTGAAATCTGTGGTGCTACACCACTCTAATTAAAAAACAAAATCAGGGCTGCTAGCCTGCTTTTGTGCCCTCAATGCCCTCTTGTCCACTTCCCTTTTCAATTTATCCCCAAATTCTTATTTCTTATACTCTTTTCCCTTTGGGCAGCCTGTCATTCCCATGGACAGAGTCTGATTATGAGCCCTGCAGCAAGAGCTGGAGGATTAACCTGCTCTCGTTTGGACACAGGCAGAGTCCTCATAAGCTCCAGGGCAGAGATAGAACATTAAAAGCATCCCCAGCTCCCTTTGACACCAGAAGGGTCTTCTCTGTTGAAGAGACTTTCCCTGTGGCTTGTAGCACACACATAATTTCTGATGAACGAGGCCCCAGGGCATTGCCTGCAGCAAAGGGCTGTTTTGATTGTAACAGGCTTTGATTCAGAGGAGCCAGAAATTATTTATTTTCATTCAGTTTCCCTCCTCCCTCCTCTTCATTCCAGGTTGGAATTGAAAACCACTGCAAGGCTGAGGGGCTCCAGCCACCTTGCTACCTGTGTCCTGGTGGCCTCAGAAAAGCAGTGAAGTCCTGGTGGAGCAGGGCACAAAAGGCTTGGACTGCAATTGCTCTGAAATTTGTCCCCTCTCTTTTTCCCCTGCTATTTGTGAAGACCCACAGGAAAGGGCAGCCTTGGTGAGCTGGTCCCTTTGCAAGAAATCTCCTTGCCAGGAGTGATTCCCTTTTGATTCACTGCAAGAAGGATGTACAAAAGGATTTGCACATAGTCCCTCTCTTCTTGCCATTGGCAGAAGATGAGCAAAGGTCTCAGTGCCCAAGGCATTTTTTGCCAAAATAGGCAGGGGAGATTCACAGATTATTTCGTGGCTGGAGGGTCTATCTGCAGCATCCCAGCTCTTGGGCTTAGCTCATATTCATTTAAGTCACGCTGCTGTGACCTCTCCCTTGCTGAAGACCAGGTGAAGTTCACTGCACAAGGGCCAAAGCCCAATCTCTTCTTCAGTGGAGATGATATTCTTCATACAGAGGTCTTGGCACAGTTACTGAGGAAGTTACTTCGCAGTGCCCTTACTGCAGAGGTATCTAAATTTTCCTCTTCTGTTCTGGAATATAAAAGCACAGGGACAAGCTTTCAGGGCGGTGAACAAGGAAAGAACTACAGGGATTACACCAGATAATTCAGAGGAAAGTGCTGGAATTATGTTGAGCAAAAGGTGGGATCTGTCTCCTGAACAGGTCAACAGTCTGAGATGATGATCTCCAAATTTGAACCATAATGCAATGGTCTTTTTGTCAGTTTTGGTCCTGGTTTGGCCCTGGAAAGCACAGTGGTCTGGGGACATGTAAAGTCCCGTTAGGTGAAAGCAGTGAGGGCTGGATGCAAACATCACTGCTCCTGCATGTCACCTGCCTTCACCGCTGCCCAGGGCTTTGCACTCCTCCAGTGCTGAGAACCCACCACCTCCTTGACTTAAGCTCCAGGCTACGTGGAGCTCCGGAAAACTTCTCAACATCAACCTAGATATCCAGTTCACTTGAAAGGCTGGCCAGAAGAAGGAAGGGGGTGTCTGGGGATAGCATGGTTTGTTTGCACAAGTCTGCTTTCCTGGATTAATTTTTTCATCCAAAAAAACCAAACACATGAGAAAAAAGATGTTCCTGCTTGCTACTAAATTTCTGGCTGCTTTTTATATAACCGCAGCATAATGAGGGTGACCAGGGCTGGTTTTGACTTTTGGCCCATATTTTTGGAACATCAGAACTGAAGCTGTGGACCTCCGTTTTAATTGGCCATCAGCAGGCAGTGACAAGTATTTCATCCCAACACTGGGACAAGCGTCTGCATGGATTTTGCTGATGATGCACAAACACTGGATATTTTCCATCAAAATATATTTTGATGAAACACTGTTGTAACAAAAACCCGTTGCTCTTTCCAAATCACCTCCAGGAAGCAAAGTGATACATTTTTGGGTCAATGTGCATGGATACTTACTGGAGCTGTCACTTCCGTGGCTCATCCCTTGTTCTCTTGGATGGGCCTGACTAGACTTCGTCATCTGTGAGGTACTGTGGTCTCTTCTCTGGCTAAGATGCCATAATTCATGAATGCAATGACAATGACAAAAAGCCAAGCCAACTCAACCTAAACTCCCTTGTCCTTGGGGGAGAAGACAGCCCCCAGGATTTGTGAAGTAAGAGACCTGTCGTTTACACCGTGAGTTCAGGCTGATCCAGATGATTATGGTTTCCCCCTTAAAACAAAACTACTCAGACATCTCGGCAGAGATTTTTGACCTCTTCAGAAATGGAAAACTCCAATATTTCAGCTCTTTCTCCTGCTGAGACAGGAACAAACGCTGTAAGAATTTGGCCATTCTGATTTCCACTGCCATCACTCAACAGCTTAGGGAGACCAAATTGGAAGGCACTATGCATAGTTAGTTAGTATAGAATACACTACACATAGCCCCAGTTTGCCAGCTGTGTGAGGACTTGGAGTGGATCCCTGGGAAGGCAGCTTTGGATCTGCATCCTTCAGGGTCTGTGCTGGTAAAGCCCACACCGAAAATTCTCTGCAACTCATCACCCGGTCACCCACCTCCTCCTTGGTGTTAAGGGATTGAGGAGTGAGTGACAATCCACAGCATTACTGCCTCCCACACCTCCCATCATCTATACACTCATTAAAATGGCAAAACCTCATTGGTGAATGTTTTTTTTTTCACTTTTCAAAGTAGGATTCATTCCAGCGCATTGTAAATGCTTCTCATTTTGTGATCTTTTTTAATTCAGTCAGTATTCCGGCCTTGCATGATATTGTCATGATTGGCAGTGATTTTTAATGGTAAATTAACAAGGTTACAAAGAAAACAAAATCCCATCTGAATTTTTGTAACTGGAAAAGGAGGAATATATTCATTTAGCTGTCAGGACAGTGTTTTATTTTTTTGGCTACGTCTCATCTCACTGGATCTCAGAACTCATCGATAAAAAGATATTGTGGATTCATTTTTCTTTCCATTGAGGCTGTGGCTGGGGCTCTTGAATGATTTATCTGCCCAGTTTTATAGGTTGTACATTGTGAGTTAATTTGGGATTGTGACAGCTACTTAAAAATCATCCATTTGGAAAAAATTACTTGCTGTCAGATGAATAAAAATAAGATGATCTGTTTCTTGTATACATTCAGGGTGACAAGGACTCTTGTAAGCTTCAAATGATTTTCCTTGTTCTGATCCAGATTTTGGGTCGGGTTTTTTTGTATTACATTGGTGGAGACTCAAATGCATTAAAAAATGCAGGCTTGTCTGATTGGTCTTGAGTCAGATGCTTCGCATTTACATGACCGACCGACAGTACGATGGTCCGTGTATAGGGGCTTGGGTGGTTATTGCTGCTTGTCTGCAGGATCACTGCTAGCCCAGCTCAGCTCTGCAGGTGGCTCTTGGCCATACCAGGATTTTGGAGTGAAGCTGAGGAGGTGGACACTCATCGTACAAGCTCTGACCCCTTCCACAGAACTTCTGTGGAGTGAGCAGGCCTACTGATAGCAAGGCAGTGTGAGCTGCCTTTGCACCCTGTCTTGTGTGATGTGACGTGTTACTCAACCATGGGACATCATGTTGCTGGAGGGGGGTGCATGGCTCACATTTGGGTAGGGCATCACTGTGTGATCACCTATTGAGCAGGACACCAAGACAGCAACCAGCTTTGTAACAGCATGTTGTATGCTACTGCATACAAAATATCTGCATCAAAACATTGGTCTGTGGACAGGAGAGCACTATGGTAATGCTTATGGGGCATGCCCAGCATTTAGTCCTCTTCTCTGAAAACCAGGTGGGAGCTCTTACCTGTTGGTCTTGAGCTGTTTCGATTCTTGTTAATGCAACAACTTCATATTCCCAGCCTATGTCTGTGCTGTGGGAAGGACAGTCCAGATGCAGGTTCCTGCCATATCTTTTTGCTATCAGGGTATGAGACTCCCCAGACACCTTGCTCTTCATTAACCTGTTTGATCAAGTTTGGAACCGTCTCTGTGGGGTTCAAGCTCTGAGGAATCCTGTCAGAATCTTTTCAGACCCTGCTGAGCAATCACTTTTGGTTCCCTGAGTTGCGAAACACTCTAGGAAGCAAAATACCAGATGAGGTGATGTGTGATTTACTAGATTCAACACTACAATACCATGTAAACCATAAAATTCAGGGGACATTTGTAGTTCATATACATATCAACACTGCAGAGCAAGGAGTCTCACCTGGGAGATCCATGGTAGGAAAAAAGGCATCTGGACATCTTGATACCAGCAAAGTGTCAGCAATTTGGAAGAAAATCATGGAAAAAGCCCTGGAGAAAGGACTCCCCAGCCATTAGGAAAAATGGAAGTAACAAACCCTGTTCAGTTTATGAAACAACACTGTGGATACTTTCTTGCAATTTTTCATAGCCATATGAAATATAGCAAGAGGGAAATACATGTCAAGAAATCAGTATCAAGTAGCAGACGACATTTCAATTTCTAACCTCACTTTCACGAGCATGCAACTAAAAAAATTACCCAGATATCTGACGTGGGACATGCCAACACATGCAAATTAGTTCTCAAGTGATGTTGGAAACACATCTGCTTCTCTGAAACACATGGATCATTCCAGTTGCACATAAACCTTAAGCAAGATAGGAGTGGTACCTGGATCTTGTGAGAAGTCTCCAGTCCAACGCTGAAAGAACAGACTTTAAATAACCAGACCTCATTCTAAATGTCATCATTTTATATGATATTATATTCTGGAAATGGGAAAATTTTCCAAGGTTAGACAATCTCTCTCCCTGTTCCAATGTGGGCTGAATCCTGAAAACAGTTTGGTTGGAAATCTGTCCAAAATATCCCAAGCAATCCAGCTTTTATCTCCTTATCCTGTGTCAGTCTTTGGGCAAGAGGGATAACATCTGCGCTCTGTTGGGTCAAATTCCCAGCTGGTGCTGACTGATGGGACTCCAGTAACTCTGATGGAGCTAAAAACTACAGCACATGGCAATATGGCGCAGTGATTTTACCGAGTTCCCCCTTTGGTTTTATTTCTGGTTATTTCTGGACTTTTTCTGCATCCCACTGTATACATGGAGATCCAGTTTCTTTCTGGTTTGTTCACACTTTCAGCAATCTGAAAACAATCATGGCACCATTCATGAAAATAGGAAGTCATGGCCTTCCTTGCAAGGGGCGATTTCAGGTCCACCACTGAGAACTCCTAAAGGGGGTTTCCCATCCTGAAAACAATGAGGCACTGGGGTAGATGGCTTGTTCTGGAAGAGGCAAAGAGCAGATACTCTTTCTGCATCGCTGTGGTTTTGTAGGCATCTCAATGTCTTTCTTAAGTCATCACTTTCATGGGCTGAAAAGTGCCAGCCTCTACAATTGTTCCCAATCTGGGATCTGCTTTGTACCACTGAGCATTCTTGCGGCCCCACTCTGAACTTCAGAGCTTGGCTCTTCTGAAACCAGGATTTGGTACCTACAGAATAGGTGAAAGCATGACAAATTTTCTGTTCTCATAGCAGAAACAGGAGAACGTAATTTGATTTAGCTAGCGGCATGGTGATAATAGATGCTTGCAGCTAATGAGGCATGTCTCAGACCTATGGGCAGCTTCAGTGAGAAGAAATGGAAGGGAAAACACTACTGCTAACAGTGGGGTGTGAAATCTACTGCTTCATGTTAAATGGGAGTACTTGCTGAAAACTTCCTTCTTGTTTTCTTTTTGCTGTTATTCCTCTAAATCCATGCCAGGACCTCAAACCAAGGGGTCAGAAGATAGAAAAAAGTCTTTTTTCATCACCAGTTTTGTTCCAACATTGCTAGAGTCTTTGAAGTTACCCCAGAAAAGACTGGGTGTAGGAAGTTTTTACACCTATGGTTTAGCAATCTGAGTTCCATTGAATTTTTCCAGCAACATCCCTTAAGGGCATCACCTTATTATGGCAGATAATAGGATTTTTGTAGTGGGTGGTAAATGCTGCTGCTGCATTTAAAAGTGCAAATTTTCTGTCTATGTGAGAAGATCTTCTTGAGAAAGGAAAACTGCTTTCAAATTTCATGCAAGTCATGAAAAAGTGGCTTGAGCATCTCACTGAAGATAACTTGTATCTGCAAATGTATGTTGCACAGGCTTTTGAGTGAGAAAACGGAGGGATGAGGTGATGATGAGGCAGGTCCACAAGATGGGAGAGGTACTAGGAAGAGGAGCCATGTCTCTGCGGTCCCAGGCTTAGGCTTGCTGGGACAGGTTGTCTTTCTCAGCTTAAGGTTTTGCTGCCTCCTACAACTTCTGTAACTGCCGGACTGAAACACCCATGTTTTTCAGGATCAGTTTGCTCCTGTGAGCTGACTTTGAACCTTTGCTCATGGTGGAAAACATCAGATACCCCAGCACTTAGACCGTGAATGGAGCAGAGTTGCAGAGTGGTTATTTCAACCTAAGTGGCCCTCAGAAACCTTCTGGAAATAGGGACCAGCACCCAAAACTCTTCTCAGACAAGTGCTGTAAGAAGGAGGTTTATGTCACAGTCTTTGCTCCCTTGCACTCTTTGTTGCATGAAGGCACCTGTTCATAACTCAGGGGGAGAAACTTCTAATTTTCTTCTCTGTGACCTCTCACAAAGTGGGTTGGTCTGAGGATAAAATTCAGATTAGTTGGATATCAACTTGAGGCAGCTTTAGCTGGGGAGTAACTGATTTTACCTCTGCAAAGCCTTGCATGTGTTGCCCTGCCCTGGGTCTCCTGGGTACCCTTATTGCTATACTTGTAGTGCTAATAATTGCAAGTCTGAAAATGTAAATGAGATATTTAGGGGGATGCCTCACACATTCCTGCCCTCTGTCACAGAGGCGCTTTCAGCTATGCAAGCAGAAACATAAGCCTCACTATTGTTGACTGTGGTGTGTGCTGTCGTTTTTGCTTAGTTATGTTATTAGCCATTAAATTCTCTGCTCCCTTTCTAAATCTGGCCACAGGACTCGGTTTTGCAGACTTTGGCAGGGGTGAATTCCACAGGATGTGGGTCCATTTCCTCTAATTTCTTTTAAATATGTCCACTAGTTAACTTTTACTGACGGTTTCCTGTTCTCATTTCAGGGAATGGGGGTGAAGCATGGGGGAATGGACCAGCTGACACTGTGGGCACTGTTGGTCCCTCCTATTGCAGCTGGATGCTCACCTCACCAGTGATAGCCACCTAATGGAGATGCTCAAGTCAGAAACCTCCTTAAATCCGTCTCCATCTGATGTCATGATAGAGGACCCAGCTCCTCCAAAAACAGGGATTCCTCTTATCCTATGGTCTAATTCACCCCCAGGTATGTGTCTCCGCATAGACCATGGGATGTACTGAAGCAGGCTGAGGGTTTGGTGTCCTCTGTTATCCTCCTCCCTTGACCCACACTCTGCTCAGTACTGGGGTCTATGCATTCCCAGTTCATGACCATGCATTTCTCTGTAACCCTTCAATATCATGCTCCAGGGTTGGGGACATGGGGAAAAGAGGCCATGGGAGGCAGAGATGGAGAACTGTCACTTCTTCAAGCCCCTTGTCTGGTGTTGGGTGTGGGTCTGCCCTTCCCTTGGGGCTGACCCCAGTGTGAGTAGGGCAGGCGAAGAGGAGAGGAATCCCCCCGGCACAGGGGCTCCTTTCCTATCCCTGCAGAGACCTGAAGCCAGCTACTTCACAAACTTGATGCTCCAAACAGGTATTTTAGTGGGGTTGGAAGTAGTAGGTCTTCCTGGGATCCTTAAACCTTGCAAGTAGGATGGGGCTCAACTCTAATTGACTGCAGCAGTTCTCAACTATTTCTTGTATTTCAGATATTAATGAGAATTGAGGCCATTATGACAGATTCCATACTTCCCTTTTTCCCCTTTATCTACACTATTGCAAATTGCCATATATTCCCAAAAAATGTCATTAGTTTCTGACCGGCCCTAAGTGAGAAAGAGAATTTTGTGTTATTGGGCTTTTAAACATTTTTTACTGCTGGTTTGTATTCCAAAGAGGCTCATTTCTTACAGGAAAGATATTACAAAATGCTGGCCTCCAATAGTATCCATCCCAACTAGAAGGAAGTTCAGCAGGAGGGCCAGGAGACCTCCTTGGATGGATAAGGAGCTGCTGAGCAAAATTCGAAGGAAAAAAGAGGCTTATAAAAGGTGGAAGCAAGGTCAGGCAGCCTGGGAAGAATACAGGGATGTTGTCCGGGAAGCTAGGGACCAAGTTAGGAAAGCTAAGGCCCACTTAGAATTAAACTTGGCTAGGGATGTTAAGGATAACAGGAAGGGATTTTATAGGTACATTGCCAATAAAAGACAGGTTAGGGACACCGTGGGCCCTCTCCAGAAGCTATCGGGAGAACTGGCTACCCTGGATTTGGAGAAGGCTGAGGTTCTTAATGACTTCTTTGCCTCAGTCTTTACGGGCAAATGCTCTGACCACACCACCCAAGTCTTGGAAGGCAGACGCGGGGATGGTGAGGGTGGGGACCCTGGGCCCACTGTGGGGGAGGATCTGGTTCGGGACCACCTTAGGAACCTGAATGTCCATGGGACCGGATGAAATCCATCCGTGGGTCCTGAAGCAGCTGGCAAATGAAGTTGCTAAGCCGCTGTCCATCATATTTGAAAAATCATGGCAGTCAGGTGAAGTTCCCGATGACTGGAAAAAGGAAAATATAACCCCCATTTTTAAGAAGGGGAAAATGGATGAGCCAGGGAATTACAGACCAGTCAGTCTCACCTCTGTGCCTGGCAAAATCTTGGAGCGGATTCTCCTGGAAGGCATGCTAAGGCACATGAAAACCAATAAGGTGCTTGGGGACAGCCAGCATGGCTTCACTAAGGGGAAATCCTGCCTGACCAATCTGGTGACCTTCTATGAAGGGGCTACGGAACTGATGGACAGGGGCAGAGTGGTTGATGTCATCTACCTGGACTTGTGTAAAGCCTTTGACACTGTCTCCCATGACATCCTTCTCTGTAAGTTGGAGAGACATCAATTTGATGGGTGGACCACTCGGTGGATAAAGAACTGGCTGGATGGCCACACGCAAAGAGTAGTGCTCAGTGGCTCAGTGTTTAGCTGGAGACCAGTAACGAGTGGTGTCCCCCAGGGATCGGTGTTGGGACCGGTCTTGTTCAACATCTTTGTGGGTGACATGGAGAGTGGGATTGAGTGCGCCCTCAGCAAGTTTGCCGATGACACCAAGCTGTGTGGTTCGGTTGATAAGTTGGAGGGAAGGAATGCCATCCAGAGGGACCTTGACACGCTTGTGAGGCGGGCTGATGCCAACCTGATGAAGTTTAACCATGCCAAGTGCAAGGTCCTCCACCTGGATCGGAGCAATGCCAGGCACAGCTACAGGTTGGGTGGGGAGGAGATTGAGAGCAGCCCAAGAAGAAGGACTTGGGGGTGTGGGTTGATGAAAAAATGAACATGAGCCAGCAGTGTGCGCTTGCAGCCCAGAAAGCCAACCGTATCCTGGGCTGCATCAAAAGTGTGACCAGCAGGTCGAGGGAGGTGCTCCTGCCCCTTTACTCTGCTCTTGTGAGACCTCACTTGGAGTAATGTGTGCAGTTCTGGTGTCCTCAACATAAAAAGGACATGGAACTGTTAGAACAAGTGCAGAGGAGGGCCACGAGGATGATCAGGGGACTGGAGCACCTCTCGTATGAAGATAGGCTGAGAAAATTGGGGCTGTTCAGTCTGGAGAAGAGAAGGCTGCGTGGAGACCTCATAGCAGCCTTCCAATACCTGAAGGGGGCCTATAGGGATGCTGGGGAGGGACTCTTCATTAGGGACTGTGGTGAGAGGACAAGGGGTAATGGGTTTAAACTTAAACAGGGGAAGTTTAGATTGGATCTGAGGAAGAAATTCTTTACTGTGAGGGTGGTGAGGCCCTGGAATGGGTTGCCCAGGGAGGTTGTGGATGCTTCATCCCTGGCGGCGTTCAAGGTGGGGTTGGACATAGCCTTGGGTGGCATGGTTTAGTGGGAGGTGTCCCTGCCCATGGTGGGGGGGTTGGAACTCGATGATCTTGAGGTCCTTTCCAACCCTTACTATTCTATGATTCTATGATTCTAATTTCATTTTGATAATGCTGACCTAGTCTGCTGAGATAATGCTGACTTGCTTCTCTTTGGCAATACAGAATGCTTCTGTTTTGAAAATGCCGTAACTATAGTTTGTGATAAAGTGAAATATAAGAAATATAGCATGATCTTGAAAGGAGCAGCTCTCCAAATACAAGTCAAAGCTGAATGAATCACAGTGATAAATGGGATAGAAGGAGGATACTTCCTTATCAAAAGGAAGTATTTAAGTATCATTGAAGCAAAATGGAAAAATAGAAGCAACCTGTTTCAGCATTTTATCAGTGATATTTTCCAGCATTCCTTCATTATGTTGTGATTTCAATCAAAATGCTGCTCCAGCTGTAAAATTGTTATCTAGAACTTCCTTCCTGCTCAAAACTAACATTTTTCTCAGTGAGGATGGTAGGCTGTAGGAAAGATCCTTTTAAGCTGGGATTTTATCTTCTTTTTGTCTAAAACAGATTTCTTTTCCAATGAAAAGGTCTGGGCACATTCACACATCATGGGAAAGAGGCAAGATCCTCCATTGGTTCATCTCATCCTAAGATGGTGTTTGGATACATAGCATGAATCACCTGATAAAAGGTCATTCTTTTCTACAGCTGCCTCAGTTTACCTGGGTGACCATGTCTTACTGACATCAGTGAATTAGGTCAGCTGGAGATGATCATGTTTTATGGACTGGATCTGAGTCATTCTCTTGTCTGATCTTTGAAAAACAACAGGACGCAGCAAGGCTGCAGCAGGACCAAGACATCCCTACTGAACTACAGCACAGCTAGGAAATGCACATCTGAACCCACCAACAGTCTCTTTGGGATGGTTTATACACAATGTCTCACTATGTATTGCCCTGCAGATTGGGTACTTTCACTGGTAGGGTTTGGTGTTGAAGGAGTCAAAGGACGGAAGCCAAAATCCTCTGCAAGCTCAGACTGGAATATTTTCACCCCTTCCAGTAATCCAGGAACTTCACTGAGACAACTACTTCCATGAGCCTCAGAGTACCTGAGCAAACTGGCTGGAGTAAGAAATACTCAGGGTTCCTTCAACAAACACAGGGAAGTCTTGGGATGTGACATAGGTATTGAGATGCTACCATAATAGAAGATCTCAACAGTGTCCCATAAAGCCTTTGGAAGAACATCAACATAATATGCTCTGGTGTTGAAACTCTAAATGTTACTTTTTACTCTGCAATTTTTCCTTTTTTATTTCTTCTTGCAAGAAAGAATCCCTTGAACACTGGCGCTGCACCAGTGGAAGGAGTGACAGATCTTTAGCAACGGCAGTACTACGAATTAACAGCCTTAATAAAATTCATAGGTCAGAAAGGGACTGAAGGAAAAACACTCTGCAAAGGTTACCAGGCCAGAGCCCTGGGGCAACTGAAAGCTAAATTGAAAGGGGAAAATAAAGAATATCCCCTACTAAACCAAAACCCAAAACCTAATGAAAACACTAAAGGCAATGATTAATATGACAACTGGGCAGCTTTCCCTGAAGACATGAATTCCCACCAGGGTAATCAAATTTGTCTTAAAAATGATAAATAGCGCTACCACTAACCTAAAAATGTACCTTGATCCCATCAAGCTCAATCTTTTCAAACAGTAGCTGCTTCATTTGAAAAGAAAAAAAAAGAAAAAAGTATTTAAATAAACAAATAATATAAAACAAAACCCACAGCCCCAACACAGATTTTTTCAAAGTTACCTCAGTCTTTTTTGGCTGTTCAGTCCACTCCCTGGTGTCCAGGTGTAAACAATTCCCAAAAAGAGACGTCTGTATCCCTGAATTCCAGAAAAGGTAGCGCTTTGTCTTTCTTTCCCAAAAAGGCTGTCTTTATGCTGAGTTTCTCTACCAACCTGGGGATGTTTAGGCCTTTTGATTACTTTTCCCCTCCCTTTTTTTTTTTTTAAACATTTCCCTCTACTTCCATTGGTGGCTCTTTATTTCTTAATGATATTATTCTTCCTCTTGCACAAGGCTATCTCATCTTCTTTTCCACTGCCTGATCCCCACAAATCCCACACTCCTTGGCAAATCTTTGTGCTTCATACCGATGCTCGCTGCCTGCCCTGGCCCCTTGGAGATGGTCTACCATGGCTTTCCAGACCAGGATGAAAAGGGATATTTATGAGCATGGTCATGCAAGACGGGTCAAACACCACGTACGACCTTGATGAGAAAGCCGTGCTCTGAGTTTTCATTTGTCAGTCCTTTCTCTTGCTCTTCATTTGGAATCTTCCCCCCTGCACGTCCCTCCTTGTAGAGTCTTGTGGCTTTTGGAGGAGCAAGTGGGGCTAGGTGAAGATCATAGAGAAAAGGAGGATTTGCTTGGACCTCTTGACAGCCCAGAAAACCAAATGGAAGGCTTCATCTTTGCTATGTCTGTTAGTTAGGCAGCTGAGAGCAAAGCTAAGCAACACTAGCTTTGCTGTCAAAATCACTTGCATTTAGGCTGATTTTCAAGCCTTTTATTTCTGTTTCTCCCTTTCCCTCTTTGTTTCTCTCTCAGCCCGGAGTCCTGATCCTGACACTATTGAGCTTTGTACGTATGTTGTAAAGTGCTGCAAAGGAGACAGCTGGGCAAACAGACTTTCAAGCATAGTTCTTACATGTCCTCTCTTTCATTTAGCTAGACAGCTACTTAAACCTTCCCTACACTTGAGAAACACCTTTGTAAGAGAGATGACAATAATTTGCCCTTCCCAAGCAAGAGCCGGTGCCTTTGCCAATAAAGAAAATCAGTCCCAGTCAACTGGCTGCAATCTGTCAATTCAAAATAGAAGTGGCTTTTGAATTTTTTTCACTTCTGCATTTCATCACTGGTTCTCAATGGCAGAGCTAAAGGCATTGTCCCTCGTCATCCCGATAAGCTCCCAATTGCTTAAAATTCTGTATGTGGCATGTTTTCCATTTTCTAGATAAAAATAAAGAACACTTTTTCTTTAAAGAGTTTGACTTAAAATCTGTCATGGTGGCAGCAGGGAAAAGGTGAGTAGGTGCCATCCTTCAACCTTTGCCAGACTATCTTAATAATGGTCTTATGCTGATTAAAGAAATCTTCCTGCTTTTTATGCAGAGTGCATTCTAGGATTCCATGATTCTATGATTCTATGATATGGGCTTCTTGAAAGTAAGTGGGCATCTATAAACATTGGCACATGAGAGGCACATGAGATGCACTTGGGGAGCACAGCTACAGTTTGGTAGGATGAGCAGGATTTCTGCAGAGCTGCTGCCCCGGTGGAGACAAATGGCCAACAATAATGATAAAAAAGCATCTGGCTGCAATGCTATATCACCTACTTGAGAAGGCATAAAGAGACAACAAAAACTCTTTTCTGACCTGAGTGTGGTAGTATAACAACCCTCGAAGATGAGTGAACTGCCAGTTACCTACTTGTTAAAACTCATTTCCACTCCACACTGCTTGCTATCTTTTTTCCTCTTGCTATCCAAGTGATTAAATAATTAGGTCAAACATGGAGTTACTGTTTATTACTTGCTTTTCATTTAGACTCTGCCTTCTTTGATCCTATAAAGGGATTATATTATTGAGTGCTTTTTATATCATCGAGTATAACAAAGGAATTACCTCTCCTGACAAGCTGCAGACCTCTAAATACATATGACCTTGTTAACTATGGTGGGATCTATTGGGATCTTCAAGTATTTTCTGAAGGCATATGTGGATTTAGCTTTAAGATCAGGGGTGCATCACAAAGACAACAGATAGACGACCTGCTGCAAGAACACTAGGATTCATGAGAAGCAGAGACTGCTCTCCTGCACCGTTCAAACCTAGAAGACTTGTTTCATCAAAGATGGGATTCAGGGAGATGGAACTAAAAACCTTTGAATTTCACCCTACAGTTTCATATGTACCAGTAAAGCAGCGAAACAGGTTATAAGAGAAGTTCTGCAATTCTCATCATTTCTGGAGGTTTTCAAGACACAAAACCATGAATAACCCAGTCTGATCTCAGAGCTCATCCTGCTTTGAGCAGGAGATGGACTAGAGACCTGCTGAAGTCCCTTCCAGCCTGAGTTATTCTTGATGCTGTGATACCCAACTCCTTAACTTGGAGCTAGGCCACATCAAACCTCTAAAAAAACCAAATAAAAGCATCTGGTCCTGATTTAGAGAATGTAAACAAGGTCATGTTTTAGATAGCAGTTGAATCCACCCACAAGTCTCCCATCATACGGTGAGGACCATATGTCATGCCGTGCTGTTGTAACCAAATGGGAGTGAGATTATTACATCCTCTTTCATCTCCAGGATATATTGTCTTGATTGAGAATCTGTATTTCTTTAGTGAAGTCGTTCCAATGATTGAATTAGGCTTGCCATTGAAAGAATAATACTGTGCATAATTGCTACTTTGGACCTTTCTGGTTTTCACCACCGTTAGGGGTTTGTTCTGTTGTTGAATCTCACATGAAAGCATCTCTGAAATATCAGGCATCATCTGTCATTGTATATCTTTCTCAACTAGGACATGACCATCTTTTAACCTTCTCTACCATATTTGAACTCCTCAATGTGCTCAGCTTGGGTCTTGGCAGGTATCCAAAACTCAACAAGACAAAAGGAGTGCTTTCCCTTTTTGCAAAGACCCCATAAGTCAAAGTGGTCTGTAATGATTCACAAATGATTCAAGAAAGCCAGTGCTAAGTGTTCCTCACTTAATTTATAGGTTTATCTTCAATGACTGCAGCTTCTAGCTATGATTTAAGAGCAAAGCCAGCTGACACAAGACCAAGGTCAGCTTCTCTCTTAGTCAGAGGGCACATAACTCGGAGAAAACCTCATGGTACTTGGGGAGTCATAGAGGTGAGTTACTATGTTAAAGAGCTGAGGAATCAAATGATGAAAGAAGTTTCATGAAGAACATGTATTTGTCTGTGCTCCCCTGCAAGAATCTCTCCTCTCTCACGTAGAACAGCCTGAAATTATATCATGTGCTGAACCATTTCCAATCCCTCTGGTCAATCTTTATGTAGTTCTATGAAGTCATGGTCTAGATCAGGTCCTTTTGCATCCCATGGCCTTGAGATCAGAATTCAGCAAAATTCACAGGCCCATTTAGGCATTGATAGATTTTTGCCAGCTAAAAGTGAGCCAGGCATCATTACTCCCTTATAGATTCTAGACAGAAATGGGTACTTCCAGAAAGCAGTTCACTCTACAGTTGGGTATGTATCTAAGATAGGTCAGACCAGTTTCTCTTTGGAGACATCAGTGGCTATAAAGAGTTCCCATCTTGCTCAGATGTCAGTGCCAAACTTCTAGATATGTAGCGCTTGGAGAAGATGATGCTATCCCGCACTTGCATGAAATCAGTGGGAGAGCATGCCCTCAAGACTTCATTGACTCTGAGGTAGATGACTAATTCCTTATGTGAATCCAACTCCCATTCTTTCTCCTGCTTCACACTGCTTAATAACTGGTTAGCCCTGTGTCACAATGTCAAGACATCTTCCTGGGGATGGACTCTGCTCTTTCCCCAGAAAATCCCTTTTGAGAAGCTCACATATTCCACCCTGCTTTGGCTGTGCACATGACAGAGCATTGCTTGACTCATACAGACACCTGGGGTATTGCTGGGTTTTGGGAAGACTGTTTTTAAATGTCCGCCTCTTTAAACTGCTCACTGGCTGGTATTTTTTAGCCTTTGCTGTGCCTTGCCCTGCAGTCCCTGCCCCTGCGTATGCTTGGACAATGTAGTAAGGTGCCAGAAGCACGTTACCTGGTCTGGGAGACCATGAGACCGGGATAGCTCAGTGTATGATGGGGTGTAAATGTGGTCACAAACTCTAGGGCCTCCATGAGCTGAGAGGGTGGCAAAGTCCAGCTCCTGTCTGCAAAAATGCAAACAGCTTTACATGACAAAAGCATTGTAAGCTGCAGCCTTTTTCACACCAGAATTCTTCCTTCCAACTTTGATGGCCTCTTTCCATGGGCTTGCTCTGACCATCCTCCATCCACAGTTCTGTGGCCTGGTAACAACCGGGAAAATTTGCCTTGCCTTCCTCATTGCCAAAATCATCAAAATGATGTTCCCACTCACTGACAATCTCCAGACTGGTGGGGGGTCCCCCTTACTCACCCATGCTCCACTGAAGCCCAGGGAAGGTTTTCTCTCCCCCCCACTTGGTGCAGGATTGGGCTTTTCTGGCCAAGTCACATGTGCTTTTTCCTGCTCCAGCACTCCCAAGACACTTGAAGAGTTAAGCCAGCAGGACTGGGTTGCCACTGGACTGGGAAGGGCAGATCACTTTTCCTGCCTGTTAAGTGCTGTAGCATGGCATGAATATATTTGGAACATGAGCCAGAAAAACAGTCTGTGGATGCTATTAAGATAACCCCGACAGTGAGTCCAGGGCCATGCTCAGCACTGAATATGATCCTCTGCTAAGCACAAAATGCACACATGTCTTTGTTATTCCTCCTCAAGCAACACTCCCATCACCCCTCTGACACCTTCCAAGAGTCAAGGCCTTGTGATGCTCTGAAAACCACAGTCAAAGGGTGTTGCATGCCCCTAGAAATCTTAAAAATACAGAGATGGCTTTGACGTACCTCCTGCCTGAATACATGACTGCTATTTAGAGTGCATGGTTTGTAAATAGCTGCACTGGGAGAGGGGTTGTTACTGCACCCTGCCTCTGTGATTGAAATTGACTTCCATGTTAAGGAAACAAGGAGATTTCAGCTTCCACCTGCTTCATACATTTGAGTATACTCTGGGACAGACTGCTTTGATGGCAGATGATGGTTGGGATATGGCAGGGGCTCTCAGATGGCTTTGCCCTGGTTTTAGTTTTTGTTTTCATCAGTCACAAATGTTATGTTGTTCTCACTTTATGCAGGGGAGCTGGACCAAATGAGAGCATCATGTGAGGGTTTGCTTGGTTTCTTGAAACACTCACCATGCACAAACCCCAGCACTGGCCAGGGTGACTGACTGCGAAAAGTCACCCCCATCTCCCCACCCCAGCATCTTTCCTCTCTTATGAACACTTGCAAGGAGCAACCAGATTTAAGGAGAATGAGGCCAACCATGGGGATAGGCATCCTTCACAAGCTTCCTTGGCTGTGACCAACCTGCCCAATGCTGAACTTTCAATTTAAGTGTTTTTTTTGGCTTTCTTGCACCCTTTTCTCTGATAAGCCTACTATTCTGCTCAGAGCCCCTCATGTGGTTCATCCTAAATACTCTTGTCTCTGGGGTGCCTTTCTATCCTCCACAGACCTAACTTCCCTCTCCACATTATTTCTGTGCAGCTATGGCACTTTTATCTAATTAGGGATCTATATAGCAATTTCCTCCTTTTGCTGTTTGCTTTTGCCTCTGAGTGGCTTTCTCAGGTTTATATGTCAGGTTGTATGCATTAATGTCTTTTACCCCTGGCTGGAGGATGGTGGGTCCAATGGCTGAGTTTGCAAGCTCTTTCAGCTTTCTGGGCAGAAAGAGAAGGGATTAACCCAGTGTAGAGAGGGAGCAGCCATATATCGGGCAGTGAGCAGGCAGGCTGAGAGGGGACATGGGCTGCACTGGCTGAGCATCTTAAGCATGACGGATTGGGGGTTGTGGTTGTCCTAGGAAAAGGGTGGCAATGCTGACATCTCCCATGGTGTGGGGATCTGCCTATGGGGGGCAGATTTTTGTGGGTGTGCAGGGCATCCCACTGGATGCAGGGTTTCCCCTTCTCTCCATTCCTCCTGTGATTGTGGATTTGGCCCTGCCACCCCTGTTGCGTGCACCATCTGGCTTATGTGCTGCTATGAGAAGAGTGTGGGCCCAGAAATACAGTTTTCTCCTAGAGCAGTATGGGGAAGGCATCCCCATGCAATCCTGCATGGACTATCCCAGCCTTTTCTCCTCACTTACCTAACTGTGTTGGCCTCCCTGGTCTAGTGGAAGATGTTCTCACCTATGGCAGGGGAGTCAGAACTGGATGGCCTTTAAGGTCCCTTCCAACCCAAACACAACCAGCTACAATTATATGATCCCATCCAAAAATTGCTCCTGCAGGGGCTGGAAATCTCATTTTATCCTAGCAGATGTTTCTTTACAACATCTCCCGTGTGGCTGTTTACTGCTGTCATTTTCTTTTCTTTTTAAAGAAAATAGCTCCACCAACAGCAAAACCCGGGCTGCCTGGTTTGTTGCAGACTTGAAGTGCGCGTTTAAAATCCCCCTTTCCTGATGTTTCATCAGGGCTGAGCCCTCCTGCAGACTGCCCTCTCAGGGGGCTGCAATTTTCTTTCCTCCTTGATCTGACCACTTGTTTTCAGAAGTGTTTCAGGAGCCCAATATCTTTGAGAGCTTCAGCCCTATTCTTCAAAGTGCCTGGAACTGGCCAGTGAGTAACACAGACAGAAATACACATGGCTGGTGATGAAATAAGGTTCTTTCCCTTAAAATCCAGCCAAAAGCATAACCCTCTGAAGTGCACTGTTACAGCCTATATTGTTCCATCAAGCCCCATAACTTCAACATTTGGAGACAGGAAGCTAAATTTAGGTGTGTTACTATTTCTATTTTAATATCCTGGAATTGGCTCAGAGTCTGATGCTGGATTTTGCATTTGTCTTTGCCAAGTTTCTCCCACTCAGGAGTCCTGCCTCAATGGAGGGTTCGGTTATTCCATGCCTGCAAAACCCTCTTCAGTCTGATAGGATGGGGAGGTTTTATTATGGTGATAAAAAACAAAAATGAAACTGGTGCATGATGTTCAGCATGGGATGATTTTAATGCATCAAGGCCCAGATCTGTGGCTTCACATCTTCCAACTTAAGCTGTTATGGAGGGGCTTGTACTCACTGCAGGTCCCCTCCATGGGCAATGGAGAAGGTGGTTCACCTCCTCCTTTTGCTTACGGCTCTGCCCTGGCTCTTGCAGGCAGAAAGCTTGACTAATGCCTTTGGTGCCTCAGGAAGGTTCTCGATGGAGCATGGGATAATTTTACCCCCAAGTGGCAATAAGAATCTCTGGTCTGGCTCCTGTGATGGGGTTTGTCAGTGGGGGAGTGAGTGGGGCTGTGCCTCTGGACCATGCCTTGGAAAATTGCTTGCTTGCAGGCTGGGCTGAGCACCTCAGTGGCTTCAGCCATCAATTCTCTCCTAGACTGAAGCTCCTTCCTTGCATGGGATCAAAGTGGCTGGAGGACAGCAGACGTCAGCCCCTTGGAGCTGAGTCCCTTGGGGACAGGGACTGGAACCACAGGGTTGTGCAGCACACGTGTATGATGCAGCTGCAGCAGCATGGGCATGAAACAAATTTCCCTCTGCCAGGACATGCATAGACTTATTGCTTTGAGCTAATGCTTAGGTCCTCCAGGTCCTGCAAGACCTCAAACTGGGCAGATGAAAGACACACTCGGGAAACTTGTTGCCCTGCTGTTTTAGAAATAGCAATAATAACCATGGCTGCATCATTTAATGACTTTTTAGTGCTTAGCCAAACAAACTGGCTTTTTACACAGGGTATCTTTATTTTAAAAAACAACCCTCTGTCTATAATATCCTAAGGAGACTGACGAAATGTAGTGGCTCCTAATAAAACAAGAGTTAGCACACTGTGGCATGGAAGTATTATACCACAGACAACAATACCCTGCACTTAGAATAAGTAATGAATGGTGCTGCTCAGTTTAAGAGTGTCATGGAAAGCAAACACATTTATTATTATTTCTCCTTTTTTAATTTCATTTTTTTTTTTATTTTTCTTTTCCTGGTTGGAATAATGCTCCTGTTGTATCTCTGTACACATTGTTATCAGGAGCCAGGACAAAGCTACCTTTTTCTAAGCCATCCCTGACTTCCCTACCAGCTCCATCCTCCCCACAGTAGAAGGTTCCTGTTGGGCTTTGATCTGTAGCAGTGTTGTCCTGGTCACTCACCCAGCCTCCTCCCATCCTCCTTCATTGATCTCCATCGTCGAAGTCCTCCTGACCTTTGTTTGATGGTCCTGTTTGTTTCTGCTTTGGTCCCAAGTGTCAGGGCTGCAGCAGAGCATATGTTCTTGGTGGGATTTTTCCACTGGAGAAAGGGAGCGGGGTGCTGACGCAATCAGGACAGCTCAGAGCCCTGACTCATGCAGTTGCACTTAAAAAGTAATTGAAATGAACTGTTTTCTTGCTTTGTGGCCTATGAGATAAGTATTGATTCCCTTTTGTTCTTCGTCTCTTTCTTCCCACATCAAGATTGAAATTAGTTTCTGGAAAGAAGGCTTGGCTTTACTGAAGATTGTCATGTTTTAAGATGAAGGCACCTGTGTGTCAAGTTATAACAAGCCTGTTTTATGCTTTCTCACAAGCCTACCTAAAAGGGACCTACAAGAAAGCTGGAGAGGGGCTTTTGACAAGGGCCTATCCTAGGGAGAGTACAAGGGGGAATGGCTTTAAACGGAGAGAGGGGAGGTTTAGATGAGATCTAAAGAAGAAGTTCTTCCCTGTGAGGGTGGTGAGGCCCTGGCACAGGTTGCCCAGAGAAGCTGTGGCTGCCCCATCCCTGGCAGTGTTCAAGGCCAGGTTGGACGGAGCTTGGAGCAACCTGGTCTAGTGGAAGGTGTCCCTGCCTATAGCAGGGGGTTGGAACTGGATGAGTTCTGAGGTCCTGAACCATTCTAGACACAAATTTTGCTGAAGCTTTATACCTGCATCTTTCTTCCCAGTCCTTCATATGTTCTTCATCATTCATCTCTGATGACCTTCTTCAACGTGGACTGCTTGTCCTCTTGGCTTAGTGAGGGTTCAAGGTCTGACTCAATCTATTTTCTTTCCCCGCATGCTCATCTTGTTTGGATATATATATTTTTTTTTTTTAAATTTTTTTGGAAAAGACTGCAGTGGGAAGCTTGAGTCTTATGGCACATGGCAGGCATTTCACTCTGCAATTATCTTCCAGGGCTGCTAATCGGCTTTGAGTGGAGCTGGCTGTGCTCAGAGTGTGCTTGTGGCTTTCCTCAACTTTGGCTCTTTGCTGTGGTTTTCAGCCCTGTCTGAATTCCCCAATGTTCAGGAAGAGCCGGAGCAGTTCTCACACTCAGTTTTCTCTCTCTTCCTTCACATTTTCCCTGGCATTCTCCAGGTTGTCACTTGCAGCCCAAGATGCATGTTGAAAACATTATGTTCCACAGGTTTATTTTGCATTGGATGTGAAAAGCAGGTTAGTCTCTATATAAAATCTGCTATCCCTTTTTCCTCTCCTTCCTGTCTCCTTTACTTCTGCCTGTAGTAGGCATGTAGTTTTGAGGTTTCTCTGCTTCTGTCAGTGTCCCAACAACTTTCAGCTACTCATGCGTGTCAGATACGCATTAGGATGTTTAAGTCTCACCATCACAAGGAATTTTCCAGGGAAGGCATAAACCCCTTTGGGAAACCAATCTTTACAAAACACTGTATATAAAGCACTACCTAAGGGAGATAAGTTACAGAGCAAAGAAGCAGCACAGACTTTGCTGTTTGTAATAATTTACATTTTTGCATAGAGAGCATAAAAGTACCGTGCTAGCGGTAGAAACTGTACAGGGAGAAAACACAAGTCAATAAAGACTGTGTATCTGTTGACTCTGATTAGTAAGATCATAAATAACCCACACGATGATCTGGACTGCTGCAGAATGTAAGGTGGAGATGTCATCCCGTGAGTCCAACACCAGACTGTATAATGTGGTGACTCTTAGTTTCAAGGACTTAATTCTATTTTTTTTCCCAGTAGCAGTATTTAACAAAACACACAGAGAAATTTGGAGATGGCACCCAAATCTCACATTTCACGGGATAACCTACCCTGTTTCCAGAGGATTACTTGCCATCACTGTGAAGAAGTTGCACTGAAGGTGTATTTTGAAAGTGTCTAAATTCACTTTCCACTTCTTCACACTGCTGGAGCTCACTTCTGCCTTTTTATTGTAAATCTAAATTACAATAAATATAAATTAGATTTGTGTAAATACAATCAAATTACTCCTGTAGGAGTCTTGCCTACAACAGGGGAAGTATGTGACCCAAGAGGGCTCTTTTATCTTAAGCATGGTGTGATACTCCACAGCGTTTTGCATTGTCTTTTGTCTCAACTTCCATCATGCCATGCTTGATTGCTTTGCTTGCTTTCTACAGGGCTTTGCTAAATTATTTTGTTATCTGCATTTGGGCACCATTGTGTTTAAAACAATGAAGTCATCTGCTCCAAGTTCAATGGCCATAAAAAATAAAGTAGGAGCTTGCAGATTGTTATTTTGAGATCAGACACATTTATTTGTGCTTACTTGGCTGGTGGCCAGGAGACCATAAATGTAAAATGGGACAGTATAGTCTTCCCTTGGTTATTAGTACTCTGATTTTTATGTTCAAAACAACACAGCAGAAATAGAAAAGGTCTAGACTTGAAGCTAAAGAAATTCTATGACATTTCTGTAGCAAGGGACTTAAAAAATGATCCTAATCAGTCTCAAACAGCTTCCCATAGCTGAGTCTCTGTTCAGCTTCCCTGGAATTATACTCGAATTACAGCAACAGGAGAGGATAATGGAGGTGAGACTGATGTATTAACCTACAGCCCCAGCCCAATGAAACTACAGGCTGAGTCTGCTCTGGGTTATGCAATTTTGCACAACTACACCCTTGGCTGGTTCATGTCAAAAGCAAAGGCAAGAGAGCTTGCAGAGTAGGACGTTCCCACATCCCCATCTTCCTTCCACAGGTCTAGCTCCTCATAGAATCATAGAATGATTTGGGTTGGAAGGGACCTTTAAAGTTATCTAATCCAACCGTCCTTCCACAAGCAAGGACATACTCGACTAGACCAGGCTGCTCAAAATACCATCTAACTTGACCTTGAATGTTTCCAGGGATGGGGCAGCCACAGCGTCTCTGGCAACCTGCACCAGTGTTTCACCTCCCTCATCATAAAAAATGTTCTTCCTCACATCTAGTCTGGTATCTTCTTTTATGTCCTTATTCATTAAGGGTTGCCACATCTTTGGTATTGGACTGGTGAAGGAGGTGGTAATCCTCAGGTACTCAACCTGGAAAACACAGCCAGCACTGGATATTTTCAATGAAAAATTGGTGTCTCTGTGGATAGTACTTTCCCAAACATGTCTGCTTGTCACTGTGAAAAGTCCAATCTGCAAGAAGAAACCAAAGATCTTTTTAATATGTTTCTCAAGTGATTTGCTGAATTGTTACTGTAATAGCCTGTTGTTGACACCTTTCCTTGTGGATAGGCTTCTCCATAAGGCTGCAAGTCCCAGGGCTTTTCTGAGATCTCAGAGAGCAGAAAACAGGTTATCTCTGGAAAAATTTATCTCTGGACATATTCTTCATATTCTCTGGATATTCTCTGGGCATACTCTCCAGGGCTGTCTTGTGCCAATGAGTTGAAAAGTGTAATGTGACAAAATTTATGTGTGAGGTTATGTATGCGTGCATTTGCAAGCGTACACATATATATGTACATGCCTGGCATGCTGCCTATGCCATGGCACAGCTCTTGCCCATGCTGGTAGACTCTTCTCAATGATTCACCTCTCAAAACTCACACTCAATAAGGTTGTCTTGTTCATACTGTCTACTGGGAACAGTTTCTGCTCTGGAGTAGTCTGAGGGCCCCTATTAGCGTGACCATGGAGCTCGTTAGCAATGAAATGGCCTGGATGGCTATGCAATATAAATGCTTTGCAGATCCCAGTGTGACGGAGAATGCTGTGTTTAAAACCAATTAGGGTGGAAATGGCCTTGCTCCTATCAAGGGAACAGTTTCTGAGAAGGGAACAGCAATTGCAGGGAGCAAAGCTTGTTGAAACTGTCTTTTAATTATCACTTCACATCCTGTTTGTGTTTTCAGACACAGCAGGTTCTGCTGAACTGGACAAAACAAATCCAGTGTAGCCCTAGTGTGTAGTTACATCTAACTCTAAAGAAAAGACAAAGTTAGTCCCAGTCTCACACCTTTAAAAAGACATTTTTTTTTCTTTAGAGGGAGATTTTTCTTGCATTCATCTTTTTCCTCTCTTAAAAGTCATAGATGAGAAGGAAACAGGGTTTCTGGTAATGGCACTGAGCATAGTTTCAGGTGATTTGGGTTTAACCTGTGTTCATTACCCACATGGGAAATGATCTCTCTCTGGACTTTAATTCCCAAATCTATATAGGAAGGACAAAAATTCTTCCTTTGCTTTCCTTGTATCAGACTTCAAATGCCTGTTGGCTAATGCGGTGTGCTTCATTTTTCCTTCCTCCTCCTCAATTTGCAGTAATTGAGAGACTACCCAGACAGACTCTGGGTACTCCCACCATATAAACTGCAATAAAGCCAAACCACTGTTCCTGAAGGAGATGGCACTCCTAAAGCCACCCAGAGCTCCCAGCCTTTAGCAAATCCTATAGCTCCTTGGAACAGCTTCCTGGGCTTCTTCTCTCCCCTGTCCTCTGCTAATTGCACAGTCCTGTTCACTGGCTTTCCAAAGGTGTAGGATTGTAAAGTGTTGCAGAAATTTTTGCCAGAAAAGTGAAGTTTTTTTCTGTCGAAGGGCTTTGTCTGCCCCAAATCAACTGGCTCATTCTTGGCTTGAGGAACCACACTTCTCCTTAAATTTGACTTAACCTTGGAAATGTTCCCCCCTGAAGAAAGGGGAACAGAATGTGCTCCTGCTGCCAACAGTTGGACCTCCACTGCCAAGAGCCAAAGGTTGCGAGAATGGTTTGCAAACAGCCTGTATAATTGCCTGAAGCCATGGGTAAGACGAAGCAGGCACTGTTTCTAATGGGGCTTGTTGCTTCAATACAGGCTAACCTTTCCTCCTTCTTCAGCCCAGACTGGCATAAAGGCTCCTTGATGCACACAAAAGCAGGTGTACATATAGGCTGAATGTCATAAATATACTATTTAGGGATACATCGTCCCAGAGGTTACAGCAGTGCCTTGTTGCTGACAGCCCAAGAACAGCTACGGCCAAGATCAGCACTTGTTTAATCTTAGGTGCAGACAGGATCATGCTTTCATTTAAGTCCTTCCCTCTCCCTGCCTTTCAGGACTTATGAGAAGCAGTCCTCACCCAAAGAGTGTCACCATGCCCTTGGAATCCCTTCCACTTCCTCTCATAGGGCTTGGGCTCCCACTGGAGCTGTGAGGGGTGATGGGCCAGCCACTGAATTGTTCCACTTTTTCCCTCCTGTCTTCAGACTCTGCAGGCCCAGCAAACAGAGCAATCTAAAATGCTTAATGAAGATTTTGGATGGTTCAGATCACCCATGGCATGACCCCGTTTTGCCCTCTGGAGTGATCTCATGGCACTGCAGGCTTTGGCATCCACATGCCAGCCCCCTGTGTCCTGCGATTCTGTGGTTCCCCAGCAAGCAGCAGCCTCCAGCTGAGATGTTGGGGTATGTTCGTGACTGAGATGCAACAGAGAGAGGACTCAACAGAAATGGTGACAGACCCTGGAGAAGGAACTAGCTGATTGGTCTCTCTGGGTGGGATTTACTTTCATTAACTACAGGTGCTTAAATATGTGGCATCTAGTCAATAGCAGCTTTTTAGGCTCCCTCTGAAGTCAATAGGGAGAGATCAGGTTGTGGCTTGTTCTGCTCAGTGCACAGCAAAGATGGCTTGGGTTGCCTTCTGAAGGCCATTTCTTATCTTTGGGAAGGCACTATATAAGAAGCTCAGACAAGATGCTACCTTTTGATGGCTAAAACTGCCCAGGATGAATCCTACTCTTTCTAAATCCAGCTTCCATTTGTAGATCCCAATGTTACTTTTCTTCCTATTGCTGGATTTATGCTCTTTTGTAGCCCTGATCTGGTATTCGCGACAGGACTGAAAATACATCCCAAAATTTACCTCTTCAGTGGCAACATAGCTTAACCTTTCTCTCCTTTCTGCTTTTGCAAAACATGGCAATATTTCAAACTTTTCTTTTTTCTTTTTCTTTTTTTTTTTTTTTCCCCTCAAACTGGAGGTTTCCCACTCCAAGAAGCCTCACAGAAAACCCAAAACGCAGCACAATACACAATGAGCAAAGTCTCTTTTTGGCATTTGTTCTCTTCCTTGCTTTCAGACTCTGTAAGAAGCCCTTGGGAATTCACGAGGACTGTTCACATAATGAAGTGTAAAATCTTTTGGTAGCAGCCACTTCTAGCCAATACTTGTAAGCTAGACAAAACCACGGTTCAAGAACTGCAGCTTGCCCATTGATGATGCTTAATAGTTAGCATGCTCTGCAGCACAGTTTTGATCCATGCCAGCTTGTGATTGACTAGACATGTCCCAGCAATTCCCTGTGTATGGAGAAGGCCACAGCATGTATGCAGAACATCCTCTCCTATGGTATGTACAGAAGGCCAAGCTTTTTTGGGGGAAAAGAGAGTTTGGCTGTACTGATGTCAGCTGTACCACATCATTTGTTCTCATGGCCCCAACTGTAATAGAATCCTAGAATCCCAGGTTGGAAGGGACCTCAAGGATCATCTGACCTAACCTTTCAAGGCAAGGCAAGACTAAATGGTCCAACACCCTGTCCAGCTGCATCTTAAGAGTGCCCAGTGTTGAGGAGTCCCCCACTTTTCCAGGGAGATTATTACTCTTCACTGTGAAAGTGGTGAGGCCCTGGCACAGGTTGCCCAGAGAAGTTATGGTTGCCCCATCCCTGGCAATGTTCAAGGCCAGGTTGGATGGGGCTTGGAGCAGCCTGGTCTAGTGGAAGGTGTCCTTACCCGTGGCAGGGGGTTGGAACTGGATGAACTTTAAAGTCCCTTCCAACCCAAGCTATTCTATGATTCTATGATTATTCCAATGGTTGATTGTTCTCATTGTGAAAAATTTTCCTCTTTGTATCCAACTGGATTCTCCCCAGGAGTAACTTGTACCCATCAGTACTCTACTTTTCCATGTAACTCCTTGCAAAAAGGGAGTCTCCACCTTTTTTGCAGCCACCCTTTAGATATCGGAACATGGAGATAAGGTCTTCCCCTGAGACTTCTTTTCACCAAGCTGAACAAACTCAGTTCTCTCAGTCTTTCCACATTTAAAGGAAATATCACTATACTTGAAATCTATATAGCTACATTGCCACAGCAGCATCAGGTTTGGTTTTGGCTCAGGTCAAGTACAGTTTTACTGGGCAACTCCCAGACATGGCTTGGAGTTTCATGTGGTTGAAGGACAACTTGCAGTCAGCATTCAGCCACCAGGGTCTGCGCATGAAAATAGTGTAATAATGGGGTTGTAGGATGTGTTGTAAAAGCTGATGGCTGTGATGGATGGCACACAGGACCAAAGATTGGCCCAGTACATCTTATTTCCTAGTGCAGATGTGACCACGGGCAGCTTGATCTCCTGATTCAGGCTGTGTAGAGCCAGAGGTTTCCAAACTGCTGGTGGTATGTGAAGCACTTCCAAGTGCATGAAGAAAAATTCAATGATGAGTGTAATTTTCTCTTCCCAAGCACATGGGTTCATTCCCAGTGCAGTGTGTCCGATGGGCCTTCACTTCATAGCCCCTACATGACTCCTTTGACTAACTGGGTGCATCGATACAGTTCAGGAGGATCCGAAAGAGCAGCAAGGCAGTAACAGTAAGCCTAGAAATAACTTTACGCTGCTGCTTTCCCAACCTCTGTGAATGAATATCCTTCACACTTGAGCAACTTTATAAGCTAAATATTCACACCTCATTGATTGCCGCCTGGATGTTTATGGGGTCTGGGCAGAGCTGCTGTAATGGAAGGAAGGATAAGAGAGCAAAGGAATAACAGCATACGTCTTAGTGAGGTTTCATGTGCAGACATGGACTTGGGGATTTGTCTGCCTCTGTCTCAGCCAGAAAACTAATTGTTTAAAATTACATCATGGGATGCCCTGCTAATTTTGTCTCTGTGCGTACTTCTAGATAAGATTTCACTTTGCAAATCTCTCAGTTGCTTTTTTAAACCTGCCAAGAAGCATGCACTCAGAGTGACACCAGCTTGTTTATCTCCCCTTGCCCTGTGTCACTGCACCTGCACCTCATGGGAAATTCCCTGGAAAGAGTCTAGTGTTGCCTCTTCACCATCTTCAAGCCATCGGTCATGGTAGGATTACTATATCCCCAATACCATACCCATGCACTGAGAGCAAGAGACTGCAGCGAAGAAAGGCCACTCATAGTCCAACTCTCTCTTATTATCCTTGGATATACAGGGGGAGGAGATAAGCATGCCTAGAAAGGACAGGTTTTCTAAGGTATAAGCCTCCTCCTAAGCATATTTTTTCCCATGGCTTGTTTTGTAGCAAACTCTTGGGTAGATAATGGTTGCTCCTAGAGAACTGTGCTGTGCCTCTTTACCTCCCCACTGGCTACAGAGGGACCCTCTCAACTGAGAGAGGGCCCACACAGGGTAAGGTGAACCCCATCCTCATGATTTGCTTTTCTAGCTTGAGAAAGGGTAGAAGGAGCACACAACGCTTCTTTAGGGAAAGATCCTGTAGTGATAAAGACCAATAAAAATAAAAACCATAAATAACCCCTCCCCTGTAAAACACCCAAACCCAGTTTCTGTAGCTGCTCCTTGGAAGGCAATGGACTTGTACTGGGGTTTGGCAGAAGATGAACTAGCTTCAGGTTTATGGGGATGTTCATCAAAACATTTCCACAATTTGAAGAGGTCTTTTTTTGTGACAGGTAAATTTGGGTGCTGCGCCACAAGCCCAAAAAAGCTTTACCAATATTAGATATAGTTTGCTGAGTTCCCCCAGGAAATATTCTAGTGCCATTTTCAAATACCCTCTTTTTAGGGTTTGGACACACATAACAAAATTATTGCTGGTTGACAAATTAACACACATTTAGTGATCCATGATCATTGCTTGTATTAATTTTGCTGATTCATGGCTTGACTTTCATGAAAACTTGGTGCCAACCAGCAGAGCTATTGGAATGGAACAAAAGTAGAATTACAAACATACAGCCCTCACGGACTGACTCATATGCATTATATCATGGTTTGCTCTTCATGGCTCGCAAATATTTGCAGGACTGCTGATACTCCTGAAAAACACTTGTCAATGCTATAAAGACTGTATTTTGTCACAGAAATCTGTGTGTCTGCTTGCACAGTTTTGCATTTATGTGGAGCTGTCTCTAGACACTTCACCAGTCCTCCTCAGTGGATTGTTAGTTGTCCACTCAGTAGTGTACCGAACCCAGCTTTAAATGAGGATTAAGCTCTTATTTACATGCACAGGACAGGTGGTTCACAGTCAGAATAAATGTATGTGCTTAATTCACATCCATCCTGGTTCTTTATCTTACTTCTATCATTTGTTCTGGTATTTTGGAAAGTTAAAAGTCAAATAAAAAACTCTTAGCTGCATTTCTGACCATGGTAAAGTGGTTTGGGATGTGCTCTGCGCACAACAGTTTTGCACAAGATCTGCCTGCTATTATAACTGATGAGCAATGGGAGCCTGTAATTGTTAGCCTTCAAATAAACTGTCACAGTGAGTTGAGATATGAAAGATTGCATCTTGCATTTCAGATTCCTTTAATAATGCTGTGCCATTTCAGGCTTTATTGATGATAACATTATTGTTCCCATTACCTTTCAAAATTATATTAGGTGAACCAGCGCTTGTTCTCTATTACCTCCAGTCCCATTAAATAGGAAAAATGCACTAAAAACAGCAATTGATGTCACCCTGCCATTAGCACAAATGCTGATGGAATTGCTTCCATCCATTCCCCTCTTCCTCCCACTAGCATCGCAACAACTCAATTCTTCTGACTACAATCACAAACAGGCTCATACTGAGGAACATATGAAAATGATTCTGCGTATTAGATGCAATTTAGGAGATGTTGAGTAGCCTTGGTGTCAAGTCAAGGCAGAGTTACTTCTTTTCTGGAAACCTTCAGGATTTGTGGAGTAGTTTGCAGGACAGGCAGTGTAAATCTGCTTCACCCTTCACCATGTGTTTGCACATTCATTTCCTAGTCCTGTGTAAAACCAAGGGGTAATCCTTGGATACACTTTTGTAGCCAGGGTTTTTATCATACTCCTTGGCTACAAAACGGAGGCTTCTGCTCCAGAAGGAAGGCTGTAATCATGAAAAATGTTCTTTTCTGCCCTTATATAATCTCCTTTTTTGCCCACACCCTGCACAGGTCAGAAATAATTTGGAGTCAAAATGTGTTTTCATCTGCAGCTTGAGCTGTTGGTGTTGTATCCTGTAAATGCTGCTTAACAGCCCAGCCTCTAAGTGGAGAGACACCAAAGCAAAGTCATCGCACACTCCCATCATTACTGCCACATTTTAATAATCCTAATTCATGATCAGTAGTAATAACAAAGGCAATTTTAATTACTTCATCATCTCATTCTCAGCTTTTCAGGAATCTCTCTTCAGGGCTTTCTCTCACATCTTTGCCTCTGTCTTTTCTAGTGGATTCCTATTTGTCTAAAATTGCTTATTCAGTTCCATGTCAAAACTATTCTTAAAATCGAGATGCACGTTGTCCTATGCAGAGCTCATGTTTAATTCCGTGAATTTGTATGTTTCACAGTTAATCTCCTCTGCTTGGGTTCAGTAAAAGTATCAAATACTTTAATGTTATCTATTTCTGGAAACAAATACGGGTTTTTTTTATCATTCTCCTTGGCTACAAAATAGAGGCTTCTGCTCCAGCAGGAAAACTGCAATAATGAACAATATTCACAAAGTAAAATTAAATCCTAATTTGACACAGACATTTTCCCTAAAAATGGTTGCAGCGATGACAGAAATATTGGTCACTCGGCTGCTAACTGGCAAAATCTGCTTTAAGATAAGCTTATTTCCTGGAGCAGCTTGAAAGGAATGCCTTTTTTTGTATAATTTAGCATTTTTTTTCATGACATCACTTGGGCTTTCTTGAAGTGTGCTTGTGAATTTGAGGAGAAAATTTAACCCCAAGTACCCCATTCCTCCAAATGGACTTTGAGAAAAATGGTTTCATTTTTTTACACTGGTGGGAGATAGGGAAAGTGCTGGGCCAGGAGAACAAAAATTGCTGCTTTTGCTTTACATTCTTTTTGATGGAAAACCTGGAATTTTTTTTGAAAGGGGAAATACTTGTCAAAAAGTTCATTCTAAGAGTAATAATAATAATTAAGAAAACCAGCAGAAGCAACATTGCAGCTCTTGGGAAAAACAAACAAACAAACAAACAAACAAACACAAACCAAAAAATACTTGGCACCAGAGAGAACCTATACTTAAAGTAAGTCACATGAAATGTTGGGTTAAGGGATCTCCATGAACCTATATTTTTCTTCCAGGCTTTCACTCCTGCTGCTCCTCATTCTGCCTTACAGACATCAGTCCTTAGGCTGTTCTGATGTTCTGGTGGGACTACACAGTGCATCACCTCAGGGTGAAATGACGATCATAGTCCTTTGTACTGTGGTATGAAGAAGTGTTTTGTCTGACATTGATTCCCATGCTCTCTGAAAGGCTTGTGGAAGGGAGAAGTACCCTAAAACTTCTTGGACAGCTTCCCTTTCCCAGGCCATGGTTTGGTCAGAAGAGTGCAGGAACCTTTCTAATATATTTTTTTCTGCTGGAGCATGCAAAATTTGGAATTGTAATATTTGAGCCCAGGCCTTCAATGAACAGTCACACAAAAGAGCTCCAACACCTTCGCAACTCCTCTGTGACTCCTCCCTATGCCATAAAGATGTCTGGTCTCAGATATCACTAGTGTAGACACCACCAAAGCTGCTGAGAGTAATTATCACTGACTCAATCAGGGAGAAGTTTCTTTGTAACACCAGTCAATGAATTTGCATCACGTCGACTTTAAAGTCGCAAAAAAAACCCAAACCCAGATAAATGAAATGTCATATCAGTTTGGTTATCAACGGTGCTCAATACCTAAAGGGGTCACTGAGGGTAGAGGATGTCCACTCTTTGAACAAGCAGGGAGGAAAAATAAAATACCTAATGGTGAAGTCTTCAAGTGTTTATTTTCTGGCACAGTGAAAAGTGACTGTGTTACAGAAGCCGAAGGCATGTAGTGACACCACCATGCTGTTTCATACCATGCTATTGTTATTAATGTCACCCTTTTTTCCAGATCATGCAGTTAGCTTAGGAGAAAATAGCCAAATATCATTAAAAATGAGAGCTTGATCACATGCAGAAATGCTGCTGAAATCATAGAATCATAGAATCATAGAATAGTTAGGGTTGGAAAGGACCTTAAGATCATCGAGTTCCAACCCCCCTGCCATGGGCAGGGACACCTCCCACTAAACCATGCCATCCAAGGCTATGTCCAACCCCACCTTGAACGCCGCCAGGGATGAAGCATCCACAACCTCCCTGGGCAACCCATTCCAGGGCCCCACCACCCTCACAGTAAAGAATTTCTTCCTCATATCCAATCTAAACTTCCCCTGTTTAAGTTTAAACCCATTACCCCTTGTCCTCTCACCACAGTCCCTAATGAAGAGTCCCTCCCCAGCATTCCTAGAGGCCCCCTTCAGATACTGGAAGGCTGCTATGAGGTTTCCACGCAGCCTTCTCTTCTCCAGGCTCAACAGCCCCAATTTTCTCAGCCTGTCTTCATACGAGAGGTGCTCCAGTCCCCTGATCATCCTCGTGGGCCTCCTCTGCACTTGTTCTAACAGTTCCATGTCCTTTTTATGTTGAGGACACCAGAACTGCACACAATACTCCAAGTGAGGTCTCACAAGAGCAGAGTAAAGGGGCAGGAGCACCTCCGTCGACCTGCTGGTCATACTCCTTTTGATGCAGCTCAGGATACGGTTGGCTTTCTGGGCTGCAAGCGCACACTGCCGGCTCATGTTCATTTTTTCATCAACCCACACCCCCAAGTCCTTCTCCGCAGGGCTGCTCTGAATCTCCTCCCCACCCAATCTGTAGCTGTGCCTGGCATTGCTCCGATCCAGGTGTAGGACTTTGCACTTAGCATGGTTAAACTTCATCAGGTGGGCATCAGCCCGCCTCACAAGCGTGTCAAGGTCCCTCTGGATGGCATTCCTTCCCTCCAACTTATCAACCGAACCACACAGCTTGGTGTCATCGGCAAACTTGCTGAGGGCGCACTCAATCCCACTCTCCATGTCACCCACAAAGATGTTGAACAAGACCGGTCCCAACACCGATCCCTGGGGGACACCACTCGTTACTGGTCTCCAGCTGGACATTGAGCCACTGAGCACTACTCTTTGCATGCGGCCATCCAGCCAGTTCTTTATCCACCGAGTGGTCCACCTATCAAATTGATGTCTCTCCAACTTAGAGAGAAGGATGTCATGTGAGACAGTGTCAAAGGCTTTACACAAGTCCAGGTAGATGACATCAACTGCTCTGCCCCTGTCCATCAGTTCCGTAGCCCCTTCATAGAAGGTCACCAGATTGGTCAGGCAGGATTTCCCCTTAGTGAAGCCATGCTGCTGTCCCCAAGCACCTTGTTGGTTTTCATGTGCCTTAGCATGCCTTCCAGGAGAATCCGCTCCAAGCTTTTGCCAGGTACAGAGGCGAGACTGACTGGTCTATAATTCCCTGGCTCATCCATTTTCCCCTTCTTAAAAATGGTGGAAATGATCTTTGCCTCTCTTCCCTTGACAAAGGAGACCAAGTTCAGTGGCCAGAAGGATAATTTTTCTTCTTACAGTCATTGAAGTTATTGAACTCTTTACAGGCAGACGGGCTAATTATGGGTGAGAGTGGGATTTGCGTATCAGGGATTGCTGGATCATCTTGGAGCAATCACTTTCTCACCCACAAAAATACACTCCGGTCATGATTCATGGATTTGCGTCAAATGATGACCTGCTCCTAGGGAGGAAAATAATACAAAATAAAAGAGCAAAAAGACAAGATAAATCAGAAAAGTCATTCCTAGCAGTCAGTGTAAAGGTCTGTCTGTGGTTACTCATGACTTAATTCCTTGTCCTGTAGAGAGGGCTCAATCCTGCTAGGCACTTAGCTGAGTAACTCCCTGTTGCTTTTGTGGTAATGCCATAAAAATCCTTAATTCTCTGGTCTTTAAGCTGGCAGAGGAGAGTGGGGGTCAATGTGTGGTACGTCCATGTTCTTAAGGATGCCTTCCAGGGGGAAAATTAAGGGCTCTATCATATTAAAATCAGTTTGTAGAATCAAATTATCTATGACGTGCCAAGTGCAGCAGGAGTCCGGCTGGCGGGTTCGTAAAGCAGGGTTCATCTCCCCTCCCATTACCATGTTTTTTGAAGATGATACAGCTTCCAGAGTAGCAATCCTCAGAGACCCTGCTCCGATACTGGGTTATTTTTTTAGCTATGAGAAATTATATAGTATTATGGTCTGGCAAAACCTGAAAGGTCTTGGTCTGTGTCTCAGTGGGAAGTGGGCTTGGACTGGTCTCCAGGTTATTTTGGACACATGGTGGTTTTATGCTGGCATTTGCAAAGATTATATCGATGTTGGGTTTTGAGAGCAAGCAGTCTGAGGCAGATTTTGCCACTTTAAGCTTGGAATAAACAATCCTTCAGGCTGATTCACACAGGCCAGCCAATCTCCTTTTTTTCCTTTGTTCTTTGAGTGTGTTTTCCTTTCCTATCAATCACAGAGTCAATTAATCTGTCATGGAGAGATCTCCCTGACTATGTCAGACAAGCAACAGCCTTTGTCACATCACTTTCACGGTTCCTTATGAACGCCTGTGGAAAATGTGTGGTGCTGGTGCTAACAGTGAGAAGGGCACAACACGCATCCTCCTGAAAGCACAAATCTAGGAGGGAATTTTGGGGTTTTAAAAGCCTCTCATGCTTTCCAAATGGGTCTTGTTTCCACCCTCTTTCTCCCTGCTGCTATTCTTTGAATGGTAGGCTAACTCTGGTCTTGGTTTTGCTTGTGGATCTAAAGAGGTGGTGGAGATTTTTTTAATTTTTTTTTTAAATTATTTTTATTTTTATATATAAACCTAACATTATACTCAGCTGGTACTTCTTCTACATTTAGCATGCGGTGAACTCTGTCTGAAAAGTGCTTCTGCTATCCACTCACTAAAAGGTCAGCTGGCAGCATGTACGTTTTTTAAATCTCTTCTTGACTACAATGGTTTCACCTTTCATGTTCAGGTAATGAAGTTACCTAAACTCAGCCAAAGGAGAAAGAAGAAAGGAACGAAACCACCTAAGCATGTGATGACCCCAGTAGACATACATCTTTAGGTACTTGTAATTTTAAAAACAAGTTCTCAGACTTGTCTGAAGTCATCTGGGCAAACTCTGGCAGAAAAGGGAACCAGACCAACAATTCATGTGTAAATCTTTTGACCGAACCAATTAAAGCTAGGGGAACATAAAAAGCACATGGAAGAAGAGGAACAGTGATTTGCCTTCATGAGAGACAGCCTGCCTAAGACACCCTAACAGTGCTTATTAAAGAATTGCCAATCAGTGTCTGTAACTGTACTGAATCTGATGTAGCTTGTTTGGTTAATGCTTCCTGGTTGGGTTTAGGTAATTGCAAACAAGCAGGTGCAACACCATATGTGACATAAATGGAAGGTCCATGCCAGTGTCTGCATCACTGGCACATGGCTGTGGTACCTTTTCATCCCTGTCCCTCTTCTTAAGGCAGAGTATTTTGAATAGGACAACTCTGATACCATCTGCGTGAGTGACCTTGCCAATTGCCTTTGCCAAACACAAAGAAATTGGTGGAACAGGATGAAAACATCGTTCTGGACCCTTTGTGTTTGATCTTGGATCCTGCGCGCATCCAAACCCAACAATAAAGGAGAGGAATTTGAATCTGATAATGGATGCAGGCTGCAAGAGAGAAGCAGAGTCCTCCAACCACAGCAGACTTCATTTCTGAAAAGACATCTGCATTGGATGTAATGTACCCTGGTTCTAACACAAAAAATTTGGAGGCAAGATGTGTTCCCTACTTGGTTCTCTACAACTTGAAAAGATGACAAGTGATGAGTGCGTGTGAGTGATAACTGAGACTGGTGATTGCCTCCTGTGTGACAGACTCCGCATATTGTTGGAATGGGACCTCTTGAGTGGTGCCCAGGGCTGTTCTGCTTTCCCCGTCTTGACACCCCCTCCTCCTTCTCTCAAGTGCCAGATGGGAGGAATGTCTACACCACAAAATACATAGCAGGCTGGAGTATGGGTACAGTCTAGCTGAGTCCTGCAGTCTATAAGCTTTCTGTCTGCACTGCTGGCCCTGTAGATCACAGGCAGTGGGTGGGATCCACCCTCACTAAAGCTGGATGTTGACAAGACAGACACCTCTTCCTCAGCTACACCCCCCTGGAATTCCCTTACGGAAATGTAATCAATATATTTAATGAAACCAAATGTGTGATTTCTTTCAACTTAGCTCAAGTACTTCAAGTAGGATGTATGAATTAGCCTCTCATATTTCCTGATTCTCTTCATGGGATCTATGCAGTTAGCAGCTACCCTGAAGAAATTTGGAGCTGGATCCATCTTGGGGTGTCTGTGATCATAGAATCATAGAATCATAGAATCATAGAATCATAGAATCATAGAATCATAGAATCATAGAATCATAGAATCATAGAATCATAGAATCATAGAATCATAGAATAGTTAGGGTTGGAAAGGACCTTAAGATCATCTAGCTGCAACCCCTCTGCCACGGGCAGGGACACCTCCCACTAAACCATGCCATCCAAGGCTATGTCCAACCCCCCCTTGAACACCACCAGCAATGGAGCATTCACAACTTCGCTGGGCAACCCATTCCAGGGCCTCACCACCCTTACAGAAAAGAATTTCTTCCTCATATCCAATCTAAACTTCCCCTGTTTAAGTTTGAACCCATTACCCCTTGTGCTATCACTACAGTCCCTAATGAAGAGTCCCTCCCCAGCATCCCTAGAGACCCCCTTTCAGATACTGGAAGGCTGCTATGAGGTCTCCACGCAGCCTTCTCTTCTCCAGGCTCAACAGCCCCAACCTTCTCAGCCTATCTTCATACGGGAGGTGCTCCAGTCCCCTGATCATCCTCGTGGGCCTCCTCTGTGCTTGTTCCAACAGTTCCATGTTCTTTTCATGTTGAGGACACCAGAACTGCACACAATTCTCCAAGTGAGGTCTCACAAGAGCAGAGTAGAGGGGCAGGAGCACCTCCCTCGACCTGCTGGTCATGCTCCTTTTGATGCAGCCCAGGATACCGTTGGCTTTCTGGGCTGCAAGCACACACTGCCAGCTCATGTTCATTTTCTCATCGACCAACACCCCCAAGTCCTTCTCCGCAGGGCTGTTCTGGATCTCTTCTCTGCCCAACCTGTAGCTGTGCCTGGCATTGCTCTGACCCAGGTGGAGGACCTTGCACTTGGCATGGTTGAACTTCATCAGGTTGGCATCAGCCCACCTCACAAGCGTGTCAAGGTCCCTCTGGATGGCATTCCTTCCCTCCAATGTATCAACCGAACCACACAGCTTGGTGTCATCGGCAAACTTGCTGAGGGCGCACTCAATCCCACTCTCCATGTCACCCACAAAGATGTTGAACAAGACCGGTCCCAACACCGATCCCTGGGGGACACCACTCGTTACTGGTCTCCAGCTGGACATTGAGCCACTGAGCACTACTCTTTGCGTGCGGCCATCCAGCCAGTTCTTTATCCACCGAGTGGTCCACCTATCAAATTGATGTCTCTCCAACTTAGAGAGAAGGATGTCATGTGGGACAGTGTCGAATGCTTTGCACAAGTCCAGGTAGATGACATCAACTGCTCTACCCTTGCTCAGGTTGTGAACTAGGATGTGTCAGGGTGAATTTCTCATGTAACTGACTCCTGGCTGTGCTGAGCTTTTTCAGAGAAATTTTGGCAAGGTGATGAGTGAATTCTTGCTCCCTCCCTGCCAGAGGGTTCAAGCTAACCCTGTGCCTGACACTGACCACCTGTATAAACAACAGAGATAATGGGTGAACTCAAATCTGGACTCAATTTGGTACATAAAAAGCTCCCAGAAGGACATATGTTTTACTGAGTGGGCCTCCAAGTAGGCTTATCTAAATCATAGAATCATAGAATCACAGAACGGTTTGGATTGGAAGGGACCCTAAAGCCCATCCAGTTCCAAACCCTGCCAAGGGCAGGGACACCTTCCACTAGACCAGGTTGCTCTAAGCCCCATTCAACCTGGCCTTGAACACTGCCAGGGATGGGGCAGCCACAGCTTCTTTGGGCACCCTGTGCCAGGGCCTCACCACTCTCACAGAGAGCTTCTTCCTAATATCTAATCTAAATCTAAATTACCTTGAAGAGTTAATTTGATAGCAAAAGAAAGCTGAAATGTGTATCCTAGTTGTAGTATGTTTCGAGAATATGGTATTAACAGAGAAGGAAAATGCTGGGAAGGCTGGAGCACCACCCCCAGACTAATCACCACAAGAGCTCCAGTGACTCAATGACACTTCACCTGGGCTTGTTCTCTTGCTCTACTTTGACGTTCACAAGTTGTAATCAACTCTCATAACCCCTCAGACAAAGATGATATGGAACACAAGAGCTTCCTCTTCCCTGTCCTGTGTCTCTGCCATTGGTCCCTGCATCCCAGCTGGCATAAGTCACAGCCAGGAAAGGGCTCACTGCATGGTGGGTTTCCAAAAAGACAAGCCTCATAGCTTCTTGACGCAGCTGGACCATTGTGAACAGATGTTGCGAGGAGTGCTGGCATGACTATTAGTTTTGTGGGGCAAACTGCAAGCTGTATATATTAAGAGCAGACCTGCTTGGAAGGCTTTTAAGCAGAAATGAAGCATTCCTCTTTGGCAAGAGGCTCAGTGGAAAATTTCAACTTGTTGGTTAAACCTTCTCCTTTCCCTCCTCTCCTAGTGTCTTTTTTCCTCCAATTTTGGTTCAATTATTCTTTTTTCTTTTTTTTATTTTTTTTTTTTTCCCCAGCTGTATAGATGAGATTTCACTTGTTCATTTTAGGTGAAAAAGAATCAAAAGCCAGTTTTGATCTAAATGTATATGTTCCATGGGAATTTTCACTGAGGTGGAGAGAAACTCTCAGGCAAGAAAGCTTACCTGAGTTTTGTCTAATAAAAGGAAGTATCTTGCTGCTAAGCTTTCCACGTGCTTTATTTCTGTTCCATGGCTGGAACAACACAGCTGATAAAAATATCAACAGCAAATTTGTGCCTGCTTTAAATTAAAAATGGGATTTTTCATAAGCAGTCACTAGTGGTTGAATTATGCTTCAGCAAAGACAATCATTTGCCCTGGAGGTCAGAGAAGTGGCTATTTCGAGACTGTGTGGTCTTGGGCAAACTGCTTTCCCACTCTATGCCTCAGCTGAATGGTCTCTCATGCTACACGTCTTCCTCCAGGCCACTCTGTGGACTGAACAAAACTCTACAGAGTTAATGGTTATTATTAACATATGTCTGCTCTGCTCATCTGCGTGGTGGAACCCCCAGCGCTGCCACTCTCCTAAAATAGATGCAGTAGTTAAAAACAGAGCTGTATTTTCACCCACATATTTCTGAGTCATTTGGGGTCAGAGTATTGATTCCATTTGTCACCCAGCTTTATCTTGGAGACAAAACATGTTTCCAAATAAATAATCTGCAAGAAGGAATTGATGGGATGTGATGTCATTACTCTGCTTTCCTGCAGAGCCAAAGCATCTTGTGAGTTGCAGCAACACAGTTTCTTCTCTCTTTTTTTCATGTGGCTCCTTCACTGGTATTGCTCCTGAGTTAATATCTCCATATTTCACAATGGGTATGCTGATCTCTCCCCGTGTTTTCCCTTCACCTTCTTCCAGAAGAAAACAAAAGAGCGTGTAGTCCAAATGTTTGAACCTAGGGTGAGCAGAAGGGTTGTGGTGAGGGCAGGAAGCACATACCCTTGGGCTGCCCAGAGAGTCCCAGCCCAGAGGGAAAACATCCAGCAGAAAACCCTGCAAGGTTTGCTGGAGATGTGGAGATGGTGCCCACAACTATGATTGAGACCCAGATGTCGGTTCTTCCCTTAACTCCTGTGTCATTGTTTCCCCACTGGGGTTGACATTTATGTCTCCCAGCCGGTGGGTTGAACCCATTGAATACATTCTTTGCACTATTCTTGAACCATGTGTTTAGTGGTTGCTTTGCAAAAACCATTGACTACAAACCCAGGCTGGAACTGCACTTCTATATCCAGCTAGGGACCCATCTCCATTGCTCCTCTGGACATATTTTACTTTTTATTTTTCTGGTGGTAGTGGTTCAATATGACTGGAAGGAGGCTGCCAAGGTCTTGCTTGGATCCAGAAAGAGGTATTTCCCTAAGACTGCATATCTAGGGAGGTTTATCCCCTGTAATGAAGGATGCTTTAGCTTATCTGGAGCTGATGCAATTTAGCAGTCAGTTGCCCTCTGAATGTACTCTTAACCGCTCTGTGAACTGACTGCTCTGACCTTCGCTTGTCTGGTGGGTGTGTAATGGGTGGGATGAATAAAGAGCCAGGAGATGTGAGGATGTCCTGGCAGGGCAGAACCCCAGCACCAGATACCTTTGTGTAACCTCTTCCAGAATTAGCAAATTGCTCTGTGTATACAGAGGAAAATAGAGATCAGCAAACAGTACAGACTTTATTCCTCTCCTCGCCTAAACTCCTCTCCCTCATCACACACCTCTGGGGAGAGGACCTTTCTGCTGCCCTCTCATAACGAAGGGCGCCAAACTGTGGTGCTTGACACAATTTTTCTCATGAGCTCAGCTCCCGGGCTTCATTACATCATGTGGATGTACTGGATGAAGGGTAGCTTGGTGCACTTGAATCCCAGCAGTGAAAGAGAGGAGACAGCTGTAGCTCCTGAAATCTGGTTCAGCCAAGCTATGTCCTCCTTGCTAGTAGAGTGGGGAGACATCAAAACTGTCACTGCCATAATGGCAGCAGCTACTCGTGTGGGGACACTGGACACACATTAGCTGCCTGTGCTCAAGGTAACACCAGGTTATAACAGGGATCAGAAAGCTGATGCTTTCCCTGCTGAAGGCATTGCAAAGAGAAACAGGTAGGTGATTGAGGCATTTCACTGTCTGCTGAAGCGGGAAGCATGTGGGAGGTGAGCAATCCAAGCCAAGGCCATCAGCAGGCTGATATATACAACATTCCAATCCCCACCCTTCCTTGTAATGCAAAAATTAAAAGATTAATAGCTAACAGACAACCAAGCTGTCCTCTGCTTTCTGGTTACAAGGTGTCTCTTGTTCCAGATGGCTCACATGATTGCCAGGAAATGTTATTATTAAACTTGCTAAAAATGGGGGAATCATTGCAAGGTGTAGCATTTCCAAGACTCCTGGGGAGGGGAGAAATCTTCTGCTAGCAGCTGGGGACCTAGAATTCCCAAGACTAGATGGGGTGAAGCAGGAGGGTTAAGACTTCCTAGACCAAGGGTTGTATCCCAATTGCTGCTGGAGCATCTCTTTCAGGTGTTCAGCTGTGTATGAGTTGCAGGATGGTCTCACCAGAAAAGAAACAAGAAAAAAAAAAAACCAAAAAACCAAAACAAAGGGTTGAACCCATAGAGAGTGAGAAAAATCCAGTTCCCATGAACTGAAACAGACGCCTTCACACAGGACTGAGCTATTGTTTCCATGTGATAGAGAACATTGCTTTTTGTGTCAGACAGGCTTGTTCCCTCCCAACGTGTGTGACATGTTAGTGTGCTGCCCTGACTCTTTCGTGATGAAGGGTCAGTTTTTCCAGCCTAAGATCTCACATCACTGCCTTCCTTTGACCTTTTGTTCTCTAGAAAGATGATTATCCTCTTGTCTGGGTCTGCTTAGAGAGCACACAGTCTCTTCCGGTTGGAGTCATTCAGAGTATTGTAGCTGTAAAAATATTTTCAGCCCTCGCAGTCCATGCCTGGAAGGAAATCCCCTTGCCAAGGGGATGAATTGCTTTCAAGAAGTGATCTAAGCTGTCTCATGGCCTCCATCAGGTCCTGATGGAGAAGAGGGAAGAACGTCCCTAAACGTCAGTAGCTCCCAGTGATGTCAAAGATGAGTGGAACTACCTCGATCTTCCTACCTTGGCTGTCTAGAGAAATGGTGAAGTGCCTGGGGCCAAATCCCAAATCTTTATGACTATATACATGGCACATGGCCGTGGTGAAGGGAGGCAGAATGGCTATTTGCAGACACAATGCTTTTGAATCTTGTGTGGTGACAGGCAGGAAAATGAGCCAACCCTATCGAAAGTGAACAGAAACAACTCATGACCTTTGAGGGAGCATTTCTCATGCAAATATGCATGGACTCTGACCTTTGTCCTGAGCCTTAATGCAAAACATCTTCTCATGACGAATCTGGACACAAACCTTTGCAATTTGATGTCATCTCACATGAATTTCTTGAGTCTTCCTTCCCCAAGGAGGATAACCAGCTGCCACCTCTCCCCATGATGCTCCCTGCCCTTCTTAGCAAGTAGTATCTTTCCTGTCAGATGGTCTAAGGGATCCATAGCTTATTAAGCCAAGCTGTCAGCTTGAATTAAGCTGTGACATTTGCTACTTTTACAGATCTGAAAAGAATTTATTGCATCTGTAAATTCAACTTCTGCCCCCCCCAGCTATGTTATTAGGTCTAATAAAATACATGATTTTTACCTAATAAGCTGTCCTTGACTGTGTAATGAAAGGCAAGCAATCTGGCTGCACCTCCTGCACAATAAAAGAAGAATTTTACAACTAAGATGATGCGCTGGCATTGCCCCTCCAAATGGGCAGCAAGCAGGTCACAATGTTCACCCATGTTTCTGCTCTGTTTATAGGGGAGGATTCTCCCTTTCACTATTGTTTTCACTACACAGACTCTCTGGAAAAAGAACTGCTGCCTGAAGTATCTTTGACAGCATGTCCAGCTCTGGGCAAGAGAGCAAGAGATTGGATTAGATGATCTCCATCGCTCCTTTCAAATTTAAATTATTCTGTGATTCTAGGCTACATATCAACATCTCTTAATGCAGTGAGGCTCTGGTCTTACTATGAACTGAGGCTGTATGAAACAAGGATGTGATGAAACCATGCTGCAAACTAATATTTATGTGTGTGTATATATATATACACAAATGTGTATATACTTGTTATACTTACTAGGCTCATGAATTTAAGTTCATTTTAAGGAAACCTTTATAGGTGTCTCCTGGGGATCAGGACAGGGAGGTGGGAGATGGAAGGACTTACTGTGTATACCCCAAGGCCAGAAGAGCAGTGTATTCAAGTGCTGTTCACCCTGTAGACACCTAGAAAATATTTATGAGGCATTGAGGCAAGTAAAGGACTGTTACTCCACCATCTCTGCCTCGTTCAGTGCAGGAGATGGTAGGAGATGGATTGACAAGGCTAAAGCCTGCTTAGAGAGATGATCCTGGGTTATGCTGAATGCTCCCACATTTGTGCCCCCTTAACGACAGACAGTTGTTAAGTGAACACTAAGCTCTGCCTGGTCCTTTCACCTGATTTTAAGCACCTAACCATGGCAGCTAAGAAATCCCAATGCCTTATCTGAAATAGCAGGGGCTGGTTTGCAAAAGTGCTGAGGGCTCACAGCTGCAGCTGATGGGTGCTGTACCTTTGACATCAAAACGCATTACACAAAGCTAAGTGCTCTAAAAGACCCTGGAGGAGGATATTTGTCTTTCTTAATATGAACATCTGGGTCTGAGCTGGGCCTACTTTGACTGTGCTATTGGAGAAAATAGGCATGTCCTGAGGTCAGTCTTCTCATCGTAAGAGATATTCTCATGGAAATGATAAGTTTGTCCTCTGGAATAGCGGACTGATTGCAGAGGGAGTCTACAAGGGCTGATTTGGCAGGATATTTTAAGATATCTTAATTTCAGAGAGAAATCCCTCCTGAAGCACCTGTAGATTTCCCTTTCTCCTCTGCTGCAAGCTAGCTGGTAGTCTCAGGCTTAATGTATAGGCATTGGTTTTGTAGGATGCTGCAGTGGTATTCTTTCTGCTCCTGAGTGCTGCTATGATAGATTCCTGTTTTGAAAATGCTCAGGCATGAATGTAACAAGTGCTGCAAGGGTGCCAGGGAAAAAAAACCCTCTTCAATCTTCAGTGTGGATGGGTCAGTGACAAAAATATAGGTGACAACATCAAACAAGGATAAGAAAGCACACTTTTGTCAGTTTCTTCTCCAGGAAGCCCCATCCACTCTAGACAAAAAACAGGTGATGAGCACCAGAAGTTGGGCCACAGGAACGTACAATCTTCTTGTTCAGTTAAGCTGTGATACATACTCACACAGAAGATTGATGCTGGCAATTAAAACCACGTGTCTTGAGGATGTAATTAGCAAATTGGCTGGAAACTGCAGTCTGTGTGGGTGAATGAAAGAAAGGGCATGGGATCGCACTGGGCAAGTAAAAAGTCAGAAGATTTTTTAGCCATTTCAAACAGAAAACCTCAGGAGGAAGCAACGCTGCTGTTTCAAAGTTGAATCTAGACATTATATTGAGAGGATTTGGTAACTGCAATATGTCAGCTTTTGTTCCAAGCTGATGTCAAATGAAGTCATGAAGACTTTTTTTTTTCTTTAATCTCATTAATCCATTTCATTTCAAGCGACTGATTCTAATCCTTTCCCCCAGTCAAACAAATAATCTTTTCATTTGAAGCTAATCTATTTTTTAGCTTTGGCAAGCAAACAAACAAACAAGATCCCTATTTGCCCAGCATTATTGCATGGTGATCTTAGCTCTGGCATTTCCTAAATTTTAAGTGTTTGGTCCTGCATCATGGATGTCTTTTTGAAGGCAGGTGTTTTAATGCAATTAGAATGGCTTATGGGCTTCCACAACAATCCTTTGGCCCATAAGACCCACCTGTGCCTCCATTCAGCCCTGTTTCATAAAATGAAACCCGAAAGTCTCCCCAAAATGGCGTTTATCCTAAGTTTATCCTAAGATTATCCTAAGTAACAAATTAATTTCCCTTTGAGCTCCGGTGAAAGATTTGTGGGTCTTAGAAAGTGTTTATGAAATCCTACCTGTTTAACTTCCCCTACAAGAGCTGCGCAAGCTCTTGTGACAGAATTAATCAAGGAGGTATGGCAACTCAAAGAGAGAAGGGCAGAGTGCAGAGCCGTGCCAATAGAAAGCATGTGAGGCTTTGTGAAAATAATTAACTTCTTGTAAAGGAGTATGTTGCTGTTTTGCCATGTGGGAATTGACACCAACTCCCTTTCTTTTATCCCCCATTGAAAAAAAACCAAAAAGAAAAAGCCTCTCTGTTACCTGCTCAAATGAAAATAGATCTGGATGGGCTCATTATTTTGGCTTGTAGCAGGTGGACCTGCTCTCCCTTCTGAAATAACCTTCCCCAGGTCCTCAGAGACTGGAGTTGTTTTCAAGTGGAACCCTGGCCAAAACCTAAGTAGTCCAGGGCGAATTTGTGCAGTTCCACAATAATCTGGCCAAATCCTGGCCAGGACCGGTTTGCATTTCAAACAAACCTGGGCTGGATCTGGAGTGAGTCCAGGATATGAATTTCTGTGCAGGCATGACACAAAGGCAGGCCAAGTTTCAAATTAAGTTGGGCTTATTTTTATCACTCCAGTCAATCATGGTACTTTTTTCTCTCTCCCTTTCCTTTACTCCTGTCCTTTTAATGTTGCTTTTATTCTGAAGTTTGTTCCTCAGAGAGACATGCTGTCTGCCAATAGCAAGGAGGGCCAGAGCTTTCTTTCCACTGTTTTCCCTTCAGTGAAGGAAGCAAAATGATGATTTCTAGCTTTGGCTACAGGCTTGTTTCTGATGCTAGAATAGACATGGGTTTACAGAGGGTGTGCAGAAGGTGAACACAGGGAAATGCCAGGGAGAAGGAAAACCTTCTGACTGAACCCTGCAGAGACTGATATTCACACCAGAATGACTAAAGAGCATTGGATACAGCAACACAATTTCAGCATGGGCTTGTAAAGTCAGTTGTGTTTGCAAAGCAAACACTAAACACATGGTTCAAGAAGAGTGTAATGAACTCATTCACGTAGTAAAACCACTCATTGGAACAGATAAATGTCAATCCCAGCTGGAGAAATGACACAGGAGTTAATGGAAGAACCCACATCTCAGACTCAATCCTGGCTGTGGGCACCATCTCTGCATCTCCAGCAAATCTAAAGAGCCAGGCTTTGAATCACCTGTTGTAGTATCCTTATTCATGTTTTTTTCTGAAATGGTGTGGAGAGCAGGATCCAGCAGATGCGGATAAGAGGTGACCAGAATTCTCCCTGGTTCCCCTCAAGTTGGGTTGCCATACATCTGTGGTCTCTAGAGCTACTGCTGGCTGTGAAATACTCTATAAAGGACTACCCATGGACCATGGAAGGTCTCTCTGCTGGAGTATTCTGGCTTACCTGTATTTCCTTTGCACTCCTCATTCTCAGGAGTTTCAATATGGGGACTCTTCACAAGAAAGGAAGGGGGGTGCATTTTCTGGTGCTTGGGATTTACTGGTGCTTGGGATTTATTTTCCAGTGTGATGATGCCAGTGCAGTGTCACCTGCGTGTGCCTAACAGCCCAAGCTGCAAAGGCAAGGCTTATTTTCAGCAGAAGCTCTGGGTTATGTTTTTAAAGCTCCATATGTGCTTATCATACCCCCAGTCTTATTTCTAGGAAAATGACTGACCTTTTTCTTCCATATGCCCAAATCACTGAACCATATCACCTGGTGAGACTGCTTTATGTTGGTGCTATTAGTATATGCAATGCTTCTTCCCTACTCTGAGACCTGCAATTGCCCTCTTGGAGTCATAGAGGAATTCAGAATAGAGTGATTATTGCTGGAGTTTCAAATAACCCTTTTCAAGATGGTTGTTCCTTTCTGGGCTAATCAGTTCCACAAGTGCAATAAATTGGACAAGGGCTGCATAGAGGGAGCTGAAGGAAAGCCAAGGCTTGCAAGCTAAAAGGCAGCCTCCAGCTCCAATTTCTACTGCAGGGAAAGAGCAGTTGGGGCTCCCCAGGGAGATTTTAATTGATCATGTTTCACCTTCATTCTCTGAGTCCCCCTTTCCTTCCCGTTTCAACTTTCTCTCCTTTCTTTTACTGTTATCAACATATTTCCAGAAGTATTTTCCTTGCTTCCTGAGAAACTAACTTTGTTCTTGACAATCTTTCTGCACCTAACTTCACACTTTATATGAATTAAGCTCCAGCGTATGATGATCAGCATTATTTCCTCTGCAGTCTGGATATGATTTTTACTGCTGCAGTAGCTGAGAAAGCTGATAGGATAAGGGTGAGGGAATACTAACCCATGCTGAAACACATGTTGAAATTGTCTTCTGATTTAAAATTGTTAAAACCCGAAATTCAGGCTTGAGTGCTGGTGCATTACAAAACTTCTCAGCTCCATTAAAGCCAGCCTAGAGAGGCAAAGGTTATTTGGGTCTAGCTGTAATACAGATGGGTCTTTGCCTGGAGGCTGGAGGAGTCAGGCAGAAGTTTTCCTGCAGATGTATGGTTTTGCCAGGGCTAGCAGCCCAGGCACCTACCTCCATAGCAGCCCACAGCAGTGGGTCCATAAGCTCGCCATGTAAAAATCAAGTTTGGTCATAACAGGCAAAGTAAACACAGATTTAATACCCCTTTTTTCTGTATTATTAACATATAAAATGAAGGGGTTCCTTCTACCTTTCCATCAGCTGGATAGAGATTTTGTCTTGCTATTAGACCTGCAGGGGGAAATTCTAAGCAGAATTCTATCACAGAAACTGTAAATGGATTGAAACATGTCTAAGGAAAGGGTCAGGATGTGGAGGAAAGGCTAAAGGACTTTATTTCTTCATTGAAATATATGTTTAATTTCTTAGCATCTCTTCTCTTTCCAGGAATGAAAAAATCTGGTTGGCCTAACTCAGGCTATGTTTTGGGGGCTTTTGTTAAAGCTTTCATTTCATCTGACATGGGGAGCTCAGGACCCTACTGCTGGTCTTCCTGTCTGTACTGGGCTTCGGGCATATTGACAGTCTCATGTCTATAAAATATATAAGTAAACAAGTTGGTAAGGTAAAAGGGCCATTTAAGGGCCATACACACTATGTGGGGATGTACTGAATTGTATGCACATTTGCTGTTAGCTGAGATTTCTTAAACACTTCCTTCATTATGCTGTGCTGATGAATCAGCCTTGGGAGGATGTTGTCCATCTGTACTTCTTCTCCAGACTTTTATTCTCCCCTTCACACTCTTCTAGCAATGTGTCATTTTTACATAAAACTTCATGGTGTGAAAAGCACTACCAAGACATTGCTTCACTAACTCACAATGGGAGAGAATAGACACATCAATTTCTTTCAAAGCCACCACTTGCTTAGAGAGAGGGTTGTGAATAAGCCCAGGCTGTTAGTCTTGACATTTAAAGACTCTTGAATCAGTTCTTCTCTCTCATCTTGGATTTTAAATAACATTTGTGAATGGTGCTCTTAATATGTCTGATGGATATTACTCTTGCAGAATACTTGTTTTTAAGCCTTTCAGCATGTGAATGAGGACAAAAAGTACCCTTTAAAGTGACAGGAGACTTGGAAATGAAATGTTCATGAAGTTATGTAGTCAGTGATGCAAGAAATTAGGTCTTTGGGGGAACTAGCAGTAGGCTTCTGCTAAGAATAATAATAGTATGAGATGTGGGAACACCAGTCTAACTGCATAACTCACCCACTCTCTCCCCACAAGCTTGTCAGCCCTTTGAAAACCTGAGATGAGATGGGCAAGGATACAAATGAGCCATGACAGGAACCCAAATACTCCTGGTTTTAGTCTTGATCCTCACACACGAGATCAGCTTAAATAAAACACTGTGATGTAGGATTTAGGGGAGATACTTGGCTGCAGCAGGAGATTTGAAAATAGGCAAGATGACCCAGGTCATCTAAAATAGCACTATAGAATCACAGAATAGTAAGGGTTGGAAAGGACCTCAAGATCATCGAGTTCCAACCCCCCTGCCATGGGCAGGGACACCTCCTACTAAACCATGCCATCCAAGGCTATGTCCAACCCCACCTTGAACGCCGCCAGGGATGAAGCATCCACAACCTCCCTCCTATAGGCAATGGGTACCCTTGCCTGCAGTTGCCCAGGTTATCATGCTTTTGGCAAATAGTAATTAATACTCACCCCCACTGCTCAGGGTGAGTAGGATTCCCTGGGAGGTTGCACTGTGTGACTCAAGGAGTATGGGGAAGAAATTGCCTAGAGAAGCTGGGCAGGGAAGAGAGGTGTTGGGAGTGCAGAGATGTTCAATGACTGTGGAGGAGAAATGGGAAATGCCAGCAGGAACCAGAAGAGTGTAGGTTGAAATACCTTAATGAACTGGGAAAAAAAGTGAATAAGAAAAAGAAAGGAGAGGAGAGAAAGCATAGAAACCTGAAAAAGCAATTAGAATAAGGAGAAATCATCTAGAAGGAGCAGAAGGGACTGAAAGAGCAGAAAGGAGGGAGAGAAGAGCCAAAACACATGGCAGTAATATGCTTGCGCAATTGAGCAATACTGTCTCTCTGTGATTGCATTACCCTATCTATAACAGGACAAGTTCTTATAGCTTCAGGGAGGAAGCACAGATGGCTGCCTCAATATACTAGGTTAAAAATGTTGCTGTTCTGGACGTCATAGATAGCTGTTTAATTAATTGGAGGGGAAGAAAACAGTTTTAGAGCTCATCAGAATGTCCCAAGGGTGTCTCCAGCAGTAGGAGTGCCAGGACCTCCTCTACCAGCTACCAGCATACAGACAAGCTGATGGCAGCCTTCTGAACATCTTCCTTGGCCACAGCAGTCTGGGTTTGCTGGACTCTGTGCTCATTCGCACCTCTTCAGCAACAGCACCAGATGGAATGGAGTCAAAACCTCCTTTTCTTGGTCATTTTGGTGCATTAAATGAAGACTAAGGTCTGCTGATGACCCCCAAGTTGTCTAAAAACAGGACTTGGAGACAGTGGGAAGAACTATACTACCACTGAATTCTTTGCTATGGATTTAATGCACTTGAAAGGATGCTCTGGGGTATTTTTCCATAGTAGAAATCATTCATTTTGAGCTCTGGATGACCTCCTTTCCAGGAACTCGCTCAGTAATTAAACTGAGTCTTTCTAAGAGGTGCTGATTCAGCAGCCCCATGCTCTAACAGAGCAGTGCTTCACTGTTTTGCTAAACTACTCTGGCATGAAGAGTCATGGTGGTTGAATTCAATTTGATGTCAGTGAGGGGTTGACCACTTTGCCCCAGTATCTGTGTCTATAAATGAAGATGTAGGAGAGGCAGGTAAAGAGCTAATTGTGTTCCGAGCTGATGGTGCAAAATTCATTACTCTGCATTCTAATCTTCTGCTTGCACAGTAGATCATGCAAAAACCCACCAAACCCTACAGATACAATTTGACTAGTACTTGCAGAATATTGTGCCAGTTTATGATATTCTTTAATACATCATTGTACTCAGGAGTAAACAATTTTTACCTATCTATTTTCTCTCTAGACAGTGATTCTGCCATGGAATATAAATTCACAATCCAAACAGCAATTCTTGGGGAGTATCTTAAATGACAAATCCAATACAGGGTCAAGTTTTTTTCAATAGAGGAGGCAATAAAAGCCAACAACACCATAAATAAATGTGCATTATTTATGATGGTTTGTTTAGAGAGCAGACAGCAGCTGTTTCCATTGATTATTTCTCTCCAATGACCTGTTGAACAGAGGGTGATGGAGACACACAATGGGACAGTCAGATTTTCATTACGTGCCTCCTTGTTCTGCTTCATCAACTGGGAAAGCTGCAAAATGTGTCTTTGCTGCTGTGATTGCTGATCGTGGGCAGCGTTACAGCAGGGTAGTTCAGGGTGGAAATTAGGTTGAAATGGCTTTGCAGCTCTTTGCTTTGCTGCCTCTATTGCAAACATGGCTCTTTGTTTCCCATCTTCTGGGGCTTATTCCCTGTGTTTTTTTAAAGCTTGTCGAAGAGGGAAGCTCCAGCACAGCCAAACTTGCTGTTTGTCTCTCCAAAGCTGTGCCTATGGTAGAAAAAATCATGGGCTCCACTCCTGACCTATTGTGGTATGTTGACCCTGGCTGGACACCAGATGACCACCCAACCGCTCTATGACTCCCCTTCTCAGGTAGACAGGGGAGAGCAAATATAATGAAAGACTTGTGGGTAGAGATAAGGATAGGGAGATAACTCAGCAGTTACCATCAGAGGCAAACCAGACTTGACTTGGGGAAGTTAGTTTAGTTTATTACCAATCAAATCAGAGTAGGATAATGAGAAATAAAAACTAAATCTTAAAACACCTTCCCCCCCATCCATCCCTTCTTCCTGGGCTCAACTTCACTCCCACATTCTCTACCTCCTCTCCACCCAGTGGTGTAGGGGTACAGAAATGGGGGCTGTGGTCAGTTCATCACACACTACTTCTGCTGCTCCTTCCTCCTTAGGGGAGGACTCCTCACACTCTTGCCCTGCTCCAGCTTGAGGTCACTCCCTCCGATGGAAGACAGTCCTCCACGAACTGCTGCAAAGGGAGCCTTTCCCATGCACTGCAGTTCTGCATGCATGCTCCAGCGTGGATCCCTTCCACAGGGTGCAGTCCTTCAGGAACAGATCGCTTCAGTGTGGCTCCCCTGTGGGGTCACAGGTCCTGCCAGCGAACCTACTCCGTCATGGGCTCCTCTCTCCATGGGACCACAGGTCCTGCCAGGAGCCTGCTCCAGGGTGGGCTTCCCACAGGGCCACAGGCTTTTTTGGGCATCCCCCTGCTTCAGAGTGGGGTCATCTCCATTTATTCAAACATGATGGATCTGTATTTTTTTTTAACTGCTGTATTACTATAATTGCCTGTACAGAATGAAGTCAGTGTTTGGAACAGGAGAAGCCATTTCTCAGAGGGTCCCAAGCCCAAAAGAAATTTGTTCATTTTATGAATGAGTGAAAATGTTCAGTGGTTTCCCCATCAAGACCAATTTTGAAAGATTTTTGGCTCCTGTGTAGATGAATGCAGCAACCTCAAGTCAGGCTCTGCTCAATGCATTTACTCTTTGCTCCGTCACTTTCTATCAAGTAAAACATTTTTTTAGGACAGCTGTTCTATATTACAGATATTGCCTGGCCAGGTCTTCATCTGTATTCATAGCCTAGGCTGTTCTCTGAGAACTAGTTTTCTGAAGTAATGTTACTCTCATCTGGGTTGAATATGGTTCAGCGTGAATATAACTGATTGCATAATGATATTGCATCAGGTTCCGACATCCTTCCTCTAGAACCAGTTGTGTTAACTTCAGTGGGCCATGACAAGGAAGAAGATAATATTCACTATGAAGAAATGTCACAATGTCTTTTTTCTTCTAGGTTTCTGATTAAATGGAGGTAATGAGGTGGTAGAAGACACTCAAAATGCAGCAACTGGAAATTGCGGCAGCAAAAAGAGTTAAAATACAAATATATTTCTGTAATTTCTTCATAATAGTGGCAGGGCAGAGCCTTAGCTTTCAGCTAAGGTTTAGTGGACAGCCATCACAATCTCACCAGAGTCTAAATATTAACACTTGTTTACTGCAAGAACAGGGTTCATGGGAGGGGGTCAATGATGCCACTCAAAACAGGTCAAATGCTGAATACTTCTCATGAAATAGCAATAAAAAAGCACTTTGTGGGTGAGAGTCCCGTTCTCATAAATTATTCTATGAATAACAGATGAACTGGTAGACATTTTTATGTGTTATTTGACAGTTTGTAGACAGGGAGACTAAAGCTTCCAAATAAATGCTCTATCTTTGCATGGTTGGGAATATATATCTATTTCAGATAAAATATAATTCGTAACAGTTGATATTTATTACAGACACTATGTGACCAGACTTATTTCCATGAAGAGAGACTTAAATAGTCTGCGACTCCTCAACTGGAGAGCAGAAGAGAGAGAGGGATGTCCGCCAGGTATCCAGAATCATGAGGACAGCAGCTGAGGTGAAAGTAGAGCTATTCAGAAGCACTTCAGTCATCTCAGTGTATCATCCCACTTCTTTTTTCTTCTTTTTCTTTTTTCTCATTTCTTGCTTTTTCTCCTATGCAACAACTTATAAGGGTAATATAAACCCAATTTTAAGGGTAATATAACCCCAATTTTCAAGAGGTGGAAAATGGATGAGCCGGCGAATTACAGACCAGTCAGTCTCACCTCTGTGCCTGGCAAAATCTTGGAGCGGATTCTCCTGGAAGGAATGCTGAGGCACATGAAAAACTACAAGGTGCTTGGCGACAGCCAGCATGGCTTCACTAAGGGGAAATCCTGCCTGACCAATTTGATGGCCTTCTATGATGGGGCTACAGAACTGATGGACAGGGGCAGAGCGGTTGATGTCATCTACCTGGACTTGTGTAAAGCCTTTGACACTGTCTCACATGACATCCTTCTCTCTAAGTTGGAGAGACATCAATTTGATAGGTGGACCACTCGGTGGATAAAGAACTGGCTGGATGGCCGCACGCAAAGTGTTGTGCTCAATGGATCAATGTCCAGCTGGAGACCAGTCACGAGTGGTGTCCCCCAGGGATCGGTGTTGGGACCGGTCTTGTTCAACATCTTTGTGGGTGACATGGAGAGTGGGATTGAGTGTGCCCTCAGCAAGTTTGCCGATGACACCAAGCTGTGTGGTTCGGTTGATAAGTTGGAGGGAAGGAATGCCATCCAGAGGGACCTTGACACGCTTGTGAGGTGGGCTGATGCCAACCTGCTGAAGTTTAACCATGCTAAATGCAAAGTCCTCCACCTGGGTCGGAGCAATCCCAGGCACAGCTACAGATTGGGCAGAGAAGAGATCCAGAGCAGCCCTGCGGAGAAGGACTTGGGGGTGTGGATTGATGAAAAAATGAACATGAGCCGGCAGTGTGCGCTTGCAGCCCAGAAAGCCAACCGTATCCTGGGCTGCATCAAAAGGAGTGTGACCAGCAGGTCGACGGAGGTGATCCTGCCCCTTTACTCTGCTCTTGTGAGACCTCACTTGGAGAATTGTGTGCAGTTCTGGTGTCCTCAACATAAAAAGGACATGGAACTGTTGGAACAAGTGCAGAGGAGGGCCACGAGGATGATCAGGGGACTGGAGCACCTCCTGTATGAAGATAGGCTGAGAAAGTTGGGGCTGTTGAGCCTGGAGAAGAGAAGGCTGCGTGGAGACCTCACAGCAGCCTTCCAGTATCTGAAGGAGGGGCTCTAGGGATGCTGGGGAGGGACTCTACATTAGGGTCTGTGGTGAGAGGACAAGGGGTAATGGGTTCAAACTTAAACAGGGGAAGTTTAGATTGGATATGAGGAAGAAATTCTTTACTGTAAGGGTGGTGAGGCCCTGGAATGGGTTGCCCAGGGAAGTTGTGAATGCTCCATCGCTGGCGGTGTTCAAGGCAGGGTTGGACATAGCCTTGGATGGCATGGTTTAGTGTGAGATGTCCCTGCCCATGGCAGGGGGGTTGGAGCTAGACGATCTTAAGGTCCTTTCCAACCCTAACTATTCTATGATTCTATGAAGCTTGCCAGAATAAATCTGTTGCAGGCTGAGATTATTTTCCATTCGCAGGAGAGAGTAATATGTACTTCTCCTGCTTTTAGCTGTTTTCCATCTCCTGAGAAGCCTGCTCTCTCTCTTGGTGGTACAGCAGCTTCCACAGCGGAACTGACATCTGAGAAATTTCAGAGGGTTTTGGGTTTTTTTAATTCTATTTTATTACCAGGAATAAAAATCTCTCCATGCACATTCCTCGCAAGAGGCTTTTCTGTCTTAGCACCAGATATGCCAGCCGTTCATTTCAGTTATGGTAAAACGACACATGGACCAGGCTACACAAGCTACTCACTCTGCTTGAAAACTCCTCAGGTTGAAAACATGTTTTCAGCTGGAAAATAGGAAGTGTTGACCTAAAATCAGAATTTCTGGTGACAGAAACAAAAAAACCCAAACCCCAACATTTTAACTCTCTCTCCTACCTTTTCCCGGTCACAATCCTGGGAAAAAAACCACATTTACTTCATCCTAAAATGAATTATAACATTTGGGACCATTTTAAACCAAGAATAGATTTCTGGGGAGTTAACAAAGAAAGTATTGATTGGGGTGGAGCAAATATGAATGCCACTTTGGTCACCATCTACCCATCACCTCTGGAAATGAAACCTGTCCCGAGCCAGTAGTTGTGTACTGTGTAGGATGACATGGGAATTAGTGGCAGAAGGGGTTCTCCTTAAGGATGTCGTTTGGAAGTCAGGGTTGGTGTTTGTTGGAGTAAAGGCAAATGTACAATAGAGACCTTTCCATCCGTGATGAGCCCTGCTTCCTTTCTTGTTAGCAGAGTTTGAATCAGTAGGATCATAGAGTGAGGAATAAGACTGGTCTCATCCTAATGTCAACAGCTGGAAATAAGACTAATTAATAACTTGGACACAGAGGAAACTCTCTCCTAGATAATGGGTGTTCGGGTTGCCTCAAGCAGGAACAGGAAGAAACAGGTTATGTCTATTGTGGGAGCTCCACAGAAGTCCACCTCTGGTCAAGGAAGTACTTCCAAGTCAGGCACAGACTGCTGGTCATTCAGTAGGGGAAGCCAAACCTAGGGAGACAAAAGAGCAGACTGCCTTGGGGAAAGGGACTTTTTACAAGTGAGTGAAGTGACAGGACAAGGGGTAATGGCTTTACACAGAAGAAAGGTAGTTTAGAATCATAGAATCATAGAATACTTAGAGTTGGAAAGGACCTCAAGATCACCGAGTTCCAACTCCCCTGCCATGGGCAGGGACACCTCTCACTAAACCATGCCATCCAAGGCTATGTCCAACCCCACCTTGAACGCCGCCAGGGATGAAGCATTCACAACTTCCCTGGGCAACCCATTCCAGGGCCTCACCACCCTTACAGTAAAGAATTTCGTCCTCATATCCAATCTAAACTTCCCCTGTTTAAGTTTAAACCCATTACCCCTTGTCCTCTCACCACAGTCCCTAATGAAGAGTCCCTCCCCAGCATCCCTATAGGCCCCCTTCAGATACTGGAAGGCTGCTATGAGGTCTCCACGCAGCCTTCTCTTCTCCAGGCTCAACAGCCCCAACTTTCTCAGCCTATCTTCATACGGGAGGTGCTCCAGTCCCCTGATCATCCTCGTGGCCCTCCTCTGCACTTGTTCCAACAGTTCCATGTCCTTTTTATGTTGAGGACACCAGAACTGCACACAATTCTCCAAGTGAGGTCTCACAAGAGCAGAGTAGAGGGGCAGGATCACCTCCGTCGACCTGCTGATCACACTCCTTTTGATGCAGCTCAGGATACGGTTGGCTTTCTGGGCTGCAAGCGCACACTGCCAGCTCATGTTCATTTTTTCATCAACCCACACCCCCAAGTCCTTCTCCGCAGGGCTGCTCTGGATCTCCTCCCCGCCCAACCTGTAGCTGTGCCTGGCATTGCTCTGATCCAGGTGGAGGACCTTGCACTTAGCATGGTTAAACTTCAGCAGGTTGGCATCAGCCCACCTCACAAGCGTGTCAAGGTCCCTCTGGATGGCATTCCTTCCCTCCAACTTATCAACCGAACCACACAGCTTGGTGTCATCGGCAAACTTGCTGAGGGCGCACTCAATCCCACTCTCCATGTCACCCACAAAGATGTTGAACAAGACCGGTCCCAACACCGATCCCTGGGGGACACCACTCGTTACTGGTCTCCAGCTGGACATTGAGCCATTGAGCACAACACTGCTTGTGGCCATCCAGCCAGTTCTTTATCCACCGAGTGGTCCACCCATCAAATTGATGTCTCTCCAACTTAGAGAGAAGGATGTCATGGGAGACAGTGTCAAAGGCTTTACACAAGTCCAGGTAGATGACATCAACTGCTCTGCCCCTGTCCATCAGTTCCGTAGCCCCTTCATAGAAGGCCACCAGATTGGTCAGGCAGGATTTCCCCTTAGTGAAGCCATGCTGGCTGTCACCAAGCACCTTGCTGGTTTTCATGTGCCTCAGCATTCCTTCCAGGAGAATCCGCTCCAAGATTTTGCCAGGCACAGAGGTGAGACTGACTGGTCTGTAATTCCCCGGCTCATCCATTCTCCCCTTCTTAAAAATTGGGGTTATATTTCCCTTTTTCCAGTCATCAGGAACTTCACCTGACTGCCATGATTTTTCAAATATGACGGACAGTGGCTTAGCAACTTCATTTGCCAGCTCCTTCAGGACCCGCGGATGGATTTCATCCGGTCCCATGGACTTGTATACATTCAGGTTCCTAAGGTGGTCCCGAACAAGATCCTCCCCCACAGTGGGCCCAGGGTCCCCACCCTCACCGTCCCTGCGTCTGCCTTCCAAGACTTGGGTGGTGTGGACAGAGCATTTGCCAGTAAAGACTGAGGCAAAGAAGTCATTAAGAACCTCAGCCTTCTCCAAATCCAGGGTAGCCAGTTCTCCCGATAGCTTCTGGAGAGGGCCCACGGTGTCCCTAACCTGTCTTTTATTGGCAATGTACCTATAAAATCCCTTCCTGTTATCCTTAACATCCCTAGCCAAGTTTAATTCTAAGTGGGCCTTAGCTTTCCTAACCTGGTCCCTAGCTTCCCGGACAACATCCCTGTATTCTTCCCAGGCCGCCTGACCTTGCTTCCACCTTTTATAAGCCTCTTTTTTCTTTCGAATTTTGCTCAGCAGCTCCTTATCCATCCAAGGAGGTCTCCTGGCCCTCCTGCTAAACTTCCTTCTAGTTGGGATGCATCGCTCCTGAGCTTGCAGCAGGTGATCCTTGAATATCAACCAACAGTCTTGGGCCCCCCTGCCCTCTAGGGCTGTATCCCATGGAACCTTACTGAGCAGGTTCCTGAAGAGGCCAAAGTCTGCTCTCTTGAAGTCCAGGGCAGTGAGCTTACTGCATGCTCTTCTCACTGTCCTGAGCATCTCAAACTCGACCATCTCAAGTTTGCTGCAATCAAGGCTGCCCTGGAGCGTCACATTTCCAACCAGCCCTTCCCTGTTGGTGAGGACAAGGTCAAGCATGGCACCTCTCCTTGTCGGCTCCTCAATTACTTGCAGAAGGAAGTTGTCTTCCATGCAATCGAGGAACCTTCTGGATTGCTTGTGCCGGGCCGTACCCTCCCTCCAACAGATATCAGGGTGGTTGAAGTCTCCCATGAGAGCAAGGGCCTACGAGCGTGAAGCTGTGCCTATCTGCCTATGGAGCGCTTCATCCACCAACTCCCCTTGGTCAGGCGGTCTGTAACAGATCCCCACAATAATGTCACCCATCGCTGCTCTCCCTTTAACCCTGACGCACAAACTCTCTGTCGACTGCTCACCTGTCCCCAGACAGAGTTCCATACTCTCTAGCCTATCCCTAACATAAATAGCAACTCCCCTTCCCCGTCTGCCGGGCCCGTCTTTCCTAAAGAGCCGGTAACCTTCCATTCCAACACACCAGGCATAGGAGCCATCCCACCATGCTTCTGTGATGCCTATGATATCATACCCCCATAGACGTGCACACATCTCTAATTCCTCTTGTTTGTTCCCCAGGCTATGGGCATTTGTATAGAGGCATTTGAGCCGAGATCCAATTGAAGCCGGCTCATTGGCTGGAGCAGGTGTTATATCCCTACATTGCTCCGAAAGTTTACTGTAGGTATTGCCAACTGACTGGGTGTGTTGGGATGGAATGATGCCCCCCTCCCCCAACACATCTAGTTTAAAGCATCCTTGACCAGTCTGGCAAGCCTCCTACCAAATCCACTCTTCCCCTTCTTTGTCAGACCAGCTCCACCAGCCCCCAGTAGACCTGGCCTACTATATTGAGTCCCATGGTCAAGGTACCCAAACCCCTGACTATAGCACCACCCTTCTAACCATTTATTAACCTGCCCAATCCTCCTAGCCTTTTCAAGGTCCTGCCCTGTATCCTGGAGAATTGACGAAAAGACAATCTGAGCTCCAGAGCCCCTAACCACCTCTCCCAGAGCTCTGTAGTCCTTCTTTATGGTCTCCGGGCTACTGCTATCTATATCAGTAGCACCCACATGTATTACCAGGAGTGGGTAATAGTCAGTGGGACCGACTAGATCAGGCAGCTTCTCAGCCACATCCCTGATCCGAGCCCCTGGTAGGCAACACACCTCCCTTGAGGCTGGGTCAGGCCGGCAGATGGGTGCCTCTGTGCCTTTCAGATTAGAGTCCCCGACTACTACGGCCCGCCGCTTTTTCCTGGCAGCACCAGTAGTGACCTTCTTTACCAGTGCACCAGCTGGTTGCGCCTGGTGGGAGCGCTGTTGCTCATCAGCCCCCTGCAGGACAGCAAAGCGGTTCTGGGTGGGGACAACAGATGTAGGAGGAAGCCCCTTGCTTTTAATTGCCCTCTTCCTCCTTTTTTTGTTTTTTCTGTTACTGTTTCCCAGCTTCCTGGGTTAGCAGCCTCCTTTCCTGCATGGGCAACAGTAGACACTTGAGGCCCCGGAACAGTCTGGTCAAGGAGCAAGCAGTGCTGCTTCCCCTCAGCTTCCCTGACACCTTTCAGCCTGGTAACAGCTTCCTGCAGTTCAGCCACCTGCTGCAGGAGGACCTCCACCAGGGAGCACAGAGTGCAGCCCTGCCCATTGCTCACCCTTCCCTCAGGACAGCAGTGCAGGCGCTCTCTACACCCCGAGCTCTGCACTACAGCCTCCCTTCCCGTCAGCTCCGTCTGGGTGCCTACACTGGCCACCACCAGGGCAGCCAGAGCAGAGCTCCCAGACCGAGCCTTGCTCGTACGGCGAGTGTTCACCATCCCGCTCACCACCCCGCTCGCCTGCCCACGCAAACTGCCTCAAGTTCGCCCTGTTTGCCCGCCCTGTTCGCCACGCTCCGGGTCGCTCGTGCTCCCTGGGGCAGGTTTTTAACCAGTCAGGTCTGCCGCCGGTCCTCCTGGTGCCGCCCCCTCTGAGTCAGCTGCTCGCCACCGCTGAGCTGCAGGCTCCGGGGCAGGCCTTGTCGAGGACTTGAGGCTCCCTCGGTGCAAGTTGCTGCTCCGAGATGAAGCTCGTAGGCGCAGAGCCTCACTGGCACTGATTGTCCAGAGAAGCTGTGGCTGCCCCATCCCTGGCAGTGTTCAAGACCAGGTTGAATGGGGCTTGGAGCAACCTGCTCTAGTGGAAGGTGCCCTTGCCCTTGGCAAGAGGGATTGAAACTGAGTGATCTTTCAGGTCCTTTCCAAACCATTCAATGATTCTTTGATACAGGGATGACTTATCTCAACATCACTGCTGTATCTGTAAGCTTGGAGAAAGACGAAGAAAAAGAAGCTATTTTCCAGGTGCACAGCATGTTTTTACTGGCAGTTAGCATATGCTGATGATTTAGCAGAATATTTTAATGAACATCTGAGGTTGTGGATGTGCAGTCTTTGACAGAGACTCTCTGAGTCTCCTGCACTAGGCAACAAAGTGCTTTCCACTTCTCTTGCCTTCCCTGGCTTAAAATCTGGTTATTTCCCCAGCATCCCGTGCCTTCCCCCTTCATGAGCCTTGGGATGCAGCCTGGGATCTCAGAACAAAGCTCACCAGTCCAAGAGTCACAGCATTCCTCCTAGGGTGCTATAAAACCCAGGCCACTGTCCTGTTGGGTGGTAGGCTTCCAGTCCCTGCTCTTGTGTCTGGGACAGACTCCAAGCCCTGGAGGGGGATGCCTGTTTTCAAATTAATCCCTTTGAGACTGTGTTTGTTTGGTTTTTTTTCCCCTCAGTTCTAATTATTTCCCTCTTTCCCTCTTTGAGAGAGGGAACAATATTCATATGGGCACAGGCGATTGATGGCTTGCAGAGCTGAAGGGAAATTAGCAGAGTCTTAAAATCCACATGTGTGGCTTTCAGTCAGAGCAAAAAGAAAGAGAAGGGTATTGAGTGACCTCTTCTCTTTCTCTGATGACAGTCTATACATTGCTTGTGGTGCTAAAGGCAAACAAGTAAAATAAATGTCAAAGCAGAAGGAAGCTGTGAGGTCAAAGCTGTGTTCCTCTTACTTCACAGCCTTGTTTTGGAGGCAGTACGAGTGACAGATCACTGGAGGGAAGACATGAAGTATATGGTGCAGGATGAACAAGTAGCTCCAGACAGCAGCATGGTGAGCATCGCAGGGCAGAGGACGGGTGCAGCTAACTGGGTTGAAAGGGGCTTTCGTGACTGCTGATGCAACATGTGTTGCAAGTGTCATGCGAGCTCTTTGCTACGGGCTTAGCTGGCCCTTGTGCACTGGGTACAGGGCAGGTACATCAAGAGAGAGGTCTAGCTTGGACCAGCATTTATCTGGCAGTGTGAAAAGGCACATAAATGCTGGGGAGGGACTCTTCATGAGGGACTGTAGTGACAGGACAAGGGGTAATGGGTTCAAACTTAAACAGGAGAAGTTTAGATTGGATCTGAGGAAGAAATTCTTTACTGTGAGGGTGGTGAGGCCCTGGAATGGGTTGCTCAGGGAAGTTGTGAATGCTCCATCCCTGGCAGTGTTCAAGGCGGGGTTGGACATAGCCTTGGATGGCATGGTTTATTGGGAGGTGTCCCTACCCATGGCAGGGGAGTTGGAACTCGATGATCTTAAGGTCCTTTCAACCCTAACTATTCTATGTTTCTATAATGGGTAAGATACAAAGCAGGATGTGCTGGTACTAGTGTGGAGAGTTCCCAAGGCCACCATACTGCAGAAGAGCTGAATCCTGGGAAGCTCTGAACATCAGGCAAGTTCAAATTCATCACTATTTCAGACAAGAAATGCCACAATGGAGAGGAACACACATCAAAAAACCCAGTGTGACAGTACACTGTGAGTGGCCTGGCTCGTGGTTAGCTCTGATGCTGCTGTAGTTTCTCTGATATGGCTGCCACTTGCTCGTTGCTTGCGCAGAAACCAGGTAGCACAGCACAGGAATGGGAGGGTATTCCAGCACCCTGGCTCTGCATGATCTGTTAACTTTGCCACTGGTTACTGCCCTGCAGTGACCTCTTAATCTCTTCAGAGAGACGGTTCATTACTCAGTGAGATGAGATGGCGATGTAACTGGCTATGGAAACCTAACCTCAGGTGCGGACTTTGTGGGACATTGCTGATGTCTGAGACAGCTCTCAAGACAGACTCTCAAGCAGAGCAATGCAAGGTGTGCTTCACACTTCTTCATTCACTTCATATTCCTTATCCCACTGCCCATGAGGAAAGTGTCAGCTTTCCCCAGGGTACTGGCAATTGAGTGTGGCATGTTGGTCCTTCCCCTCCTCTATGAAGGAGGTATGTGAGTTGCACCACTTTCTTTTTCTGAACCTAATCTGCCACTGCTGTAATAAATCCCATTTACCCAGGACGTAAATTCAGCTGGCATGTGTATGCACCACAGAGGCTTCAACAGCTTCCTGCATGGTCTGTGCTTTCCCAAAGCTTGGCAGTTTTTTTTCCTATTCGTTAGAGTGTCCTATAGGAAGGACTACCCAGAAACTTTTCTGCTATTGTTCCACTTGGGTGCGGAGTGATGGTGCATGAGATGCTGATTCTGCAGGTAGATGGTACCCTGGCTGATCGATCTGGCTATTAAACACTTCACAGCCAGCCCCATAAATAGCTGATGACCTCACCCAGTGGCTGCTGAGCAATTTCAGGTATTGGACTCTTGCGGTAAAAGTGAGGCATTAAGAAAATGTCCTTGCTTTGAAGCTCCCTGTGCACTTAAAATCTAACTTGTGTTTGAAAGGAAGCTAATCACCAAGTCAGGAGATCAAGGGATGTTGGGAGAAGTGTTGGATGGAGGTTGATACAGGACATCATTCACAAAAAAAGCACATGGGGTAATGGAATAATTCAGGCTGGAGAGGACTTCAGAAAGGAGGTCTCTAGTCCAACATCCTGCCCAGTGCAGGATAAGCTCTGAGGTCAGCCCAGGTTCTGCAGGACTTTGTCCAGTTGGGTCTTGAGAACCTACAGGGATGGGGACTGCACAACCCCTCTGGGCAACCTTTTCCAATGCTTCATTTTCCTAATGATCAAAGCAATGCCAGTGGAAGGAACTGGAACATCACTGATGAGGAAGGGTAGACGAGCTGGAATTCACAGCTTTTACTATCTTAACTGAAGGGTAGAAAAATACTCACAATAGCCTAAGGAAGAATAGATCTCCATAGGGTAAAGTGGGCTTGCTCTGCTGAAGATGTGAGTCTGGTTGTACCATCTGACACTTTGCTACTATAAATACATTTTCATTACCCCTCACAGAAGGAAATTCCCAAACTGAAAGCAACTGCAGTTAAAACTAGCTAATGCGTTGTCTGCAGTGGCTGATAAAGCAGCCAGCTCAAGCCTGGAAAGGAATAATCCTGGGATATTAAGGAGTGACAAATACAATTTGACATAATCAAAATGAGTCAGTAGACTGGCTATCCCAAATTTGCAGCTCCAGCTGCAATTTAAAGATATCTTATTTACCATCTGCAGCAAGCAGAGGGGTTTCCACCAGGCTTCCATGCTGCTGTCTCACAGAAGCATCAAAGAGGAGCCAGCAGGAGGGAAAAATGATTCCCAGTTCGCTCTGTTGCTGATGACAATGCTTGAAGATTTTGTCTCTGACTTGGAGCAAAACATGTGACTCTTCTTTCCCACGACTATGACAGCTTAATTGGAGCTGCACGCAATTATTTTCCTTTTGCAGTAAATAACATCAAATTTGACTATGCCCTCCCTGGTCCTGTGTCAAAACTCTCAGTGATCGGTTTTATTAGGGGTATGCATCTTCTGAGCAACAGTGGAAGCAGTAGACTGATTTCTGTGCTTAGTCACATCAGGGTGGAAGCAGAATAAATCTCTAATTGAGTGAATGTAGCCTACTCTAAAGCAATTAAGGTCAATGAAGTGGTGGTGGGTGGACTCACCAGGATTTGCCTGACCTGTAAATAGGGGTAGACAGAGTATGAAGATTAGCAGTCACGTAGGGTGGCTTTCAGCTCCCGCTTCAGGCACCACATGGAAGCCAACCTCCCATCACTAGTAGAGAGCGAGAGGTGTGTTGCTAGCAGAGCTTCAGGACTCATTTCCGTTGTCCACACAAGGACAATGGGAGGCTATTTAAGATGCCCTGAGATATCTTAAACATCTATATGGGCCCAGCAAATATGACATAGGACTTATGGGAGATCTGTGCCCTTTTGTATAGGTAGATGGAGGACAAAGAGGAAGTACTAAGGTATGTCGGAAGGCACTAAATGTACATCTGGTAAATGCAGTCAGTTTGACATGCTGTAAAGCAACCACAAGCCAGCTGTACATCTGATTTTCGAAAGCAATTATATTCTACATCCTGTACACCAGGCCCAGACCCCAAAGAGCTGGGCACCCCAGCACATCTTTTGCAAGGGCATCTGAGATACAGGTTTCAAGGAGAAGAAGAGGACAAGCACAGGTTCATTTACAGGAGCACAAACAGGTTGACTTAGGTGTGGTTTACAATAGCCAGTTGGGAAGGTGAGGAGAGAGACAAAATCTCATCGATAAATCAAGAGTCACACAGTAGTTTTCCTGGGAGACACACAGATGTGACTGGCAGTAAGCATGGCTTGTTTTGGGGTCTGTATTTTTGCGTTCATCTTCTGGGTCTGTAAGAACCCACCACTGTGGTGCTGAGTCATTACACACGTGTGTGTGAATGCAAAGAAAGGAGAAGAGAGCCCACACTCACAGGAAAGCATTAATAGCTCATCCAGTAAGATTTGAGAATCCCAACCCCTGAGCCAGATTTGCTGGAAAAAGATGTTTTTTTCTTTCTGATAGAAATACCGACTTTTTCTGAAATGATGAATTGCTTGTGAGACGAGGAAAATAGCTCATTAAGCGCCAAAACCATTAGCTCAATTTTTTCATCTTGCTTGAGCAGTTGAGTTTCAGTGACCCCTTCAAGTTTAAAATGAGTCCTTTTGTCAATAATCAAGCTCTGTCAGAAGAGGAGTCCTCAGTCACAGTCACCCACTTGCTTGTTGGGCTCTGGAAACCTCCCAACAGCTCCCCAGGGGCTGCTGAACATCTTTGTGAATGGAGATGTCCTAACCTTTGCATGTGCATAAAAGCACAGCGAAAAATGCATCCATATTAAGGCATTCATATTAGGGCAACATAGAGTGAGAAGCAGAACCAGGAGCATTGCAATTAGAAGTAATTAGCTGAAGAAGCCTGTTCCCACATGGCAGCCAGTGTACCATGAGGTTGCAGGATAATGAATTTTGACTGCAAGGATGTTTCTTTCTTAAGAAGGGTCTTGGGGTGGAAAGTTTGGGGGCCATGCCTGAAAGTTCATCTCCACTGAGGTTCAGTGTAGGAGCTCTGTCATGCCTCAAGCTGGTGTCTCACTGCGTTGCCCTGGGGTGGACATGCTGCTAGCTTGCCCCTCTCTGCTTTCAGAAAAGACTTTTCTGAACACCTTGTTGTCCCATGCATTTCAATTGTGTCTGTGTACACAGGTGCATGCCAGGCTCTTTCCCCACTGACAGGCAGACCAAGAATAAATTCAGGAGTGACAATGTACCGCTCACTGCAGCACGGGGACCTTTGCAATGCATGGACAAACAGAATGGTGGGACCCACTCCAGAAGCTTTCTGCTGAGTTGTGCATTTTGGTGACCAGAGCCATGGGAATTTCCAAAGCTGTGTGAATAACCAAGATGGGAATGAAACAATTGGACTTGAAAGGGATGGAAGGAGCTTTGCTCAAGGGAACATCGCCATGATGCAACTAGTGTACCCCAACTCTCCTCAGCTGTTTTACCAATTACATACTGCATTAAAAAATTTTATCTCCACTCCAGGGAAGAAGGAAGGGGAAGAGTACATACAACAGAATTCAGTGAAGCCTTGGTACTTTAAATCTTGATACTGAAAGTGTCCCATCTATCATGGAGACTGAGAGAGCTGCCTCTTTCAACCACAGCATTTGGCGCAGCACTGGCTAAGAACAACTCTGTAGTATGTGTTGAGTGAACATGTAGGGACAAATTCAGAAAGCAGGACACCTCAGGAAGTTGAGGGACATGTGTCTCCCCCAGAGGAATACCACAAACATATTCACTTTTGTAGTTGCTCACAAGGTTCTGTATGTTCTGCCATAACCAAGTGAAGATCTGAGAGACAACTGGTTCTGCATCCAGTGCTGCAGAAGAGAGGTTAATAGATGTGCTGAGAAGCGTGAAGTGCCCTTTTTGTGCAGCCTGTCCTAAAAATATCAGCTGTGACCAAAAAAGCAGTATTAACACCAGGGATAATGGGGTGATATCTCAGTGTAGAGTAGGGAAGGAGCCAGTTTCAACTCTCAAAGGCATGAGTGAATTTCAAATTGGCTACCTTTGCTTCATCCTTAAATATTTTAAGAGATAGTGGAATTGCAGAGCTTGTAATGACTGTTGTAGTGAGCACATGGAAGATGGATGAGGTACTTGAAGATAAGAAAAGGTGTGATGCAGTACTTATCTTTAAAAAGTGAGAGAAATGTACTAAGGAATTATTGATGAGTCAATTTCAGTGAAATTTCTGAGAAAACCCCCGACATGAGTAATTATATTATTTGTAATGCTAAACAGTACAAACTGGCTGCCAGGTGAGCTGGAAAACAGGTTTATGGAAAAGAATGAGGGGGTGTTGGTGTAAAAGAAGGTGAATGTGGGTCAGCATTGCCCTTGGGGCAAAGAAAGGTGACCCCATACTGTGCTGCACCAGCAAGACTGCATCCAGCAAATGCAGGCAAATGATCCTTCCCCTGTTTAGTACTTGTGAGACCATATCTTGAGCAGTGCCCAGTTTAGGACTCCCTACGGATATACTAGAGCGAGTCCAGTGAAGGGCTACCACAACGGTTGGATGGCTCGTGCACTGGAGAGGCTGAGGGACCTGGGTTTGCTCTGCCTGGAGAAGAGAAGACACAGGATAGAGATGCTTATGTCCTAACAATTACTTGATGGTGTAGAGATAGAGCCAGGCTGCTTTGGGAAGGTTATAGTAGATGAAAAGGACAAGATGAATAAGATGAACTGCAAGAAGGAAAATTCAGATTAGATACTGGGAAAATATTTTACACTACAATAGTGGTCAAATACTGGAACAGGAACACAGAGAGTCTTTTGGGACCTCCGTCCTTGGAGATGATCAATACTCAGCTTCAAAGTCCCAAGCAACCTACTCTATCTTGGGCAGAGGCTGGAGGTATGCACAGTTTCCTTCAAGCCTATTTTACTCTACAAATCTAAGAAGCTCTGCATAGATATGATTTCTTAGGCAATGAAAGTTGCTGCATTGGAGAAACTGAGTTGACTGCTGAGAGCAGAGCAGTTTTCACAGAAAATCTCCAAGTATAATACAGATACAAGATAAGATGCAGCAGACGTCCCAGCTGACCTATTTCAAGCTTCTCACAGCAACTGCTGGACTGCAAATGCCCTGGGAGACTTATAAATGCCACAGTCTGGGTTTTGTCAGTGGAAATAGCAGCTCAAGAGCGGAGATATATGGCAACCCAGGATTAGCCAAGAATATGTGTTTTGGCTATGGACAGTTAATAAGGCTGTTGACCATAAGGCTCTGGGCTATCCATGCTGAAAAGAAGGAGCTGGATTCCTCATGTTTCTATTTGCATCTATCTTAGTTTATTTTATTATTGAGCTTCTCGGGTGCCTGGTTGGGTGCCAGTTTTCTTACAAATAACATAGTCCTAATTGCGATCTCTTCTTCCAAGTAGCTCTGTTCTTCATCTCCGAGATTGAAGAACTCTTATGGATTGCCCAGAGGAAGCTCAATTCCTATTAGATACTAATTGTGGGAGAACTCCACCATTTATAAGATAATGAATTGAGTTAATAAGGTCCATTATAGGAGAAAAAAGCCCACAACAGGCTGGCTGGAGGATGCTGAATGTCTCAAACGGTATTTTCACCTAAGATGCATCAGTGTGTAGCAATTAGGTAAGTCGTTTGTGACTACTTGATTGATAGAACACCGAGCTGACTAATCTGCTCTTATTACAAGGGACAGGCTGCTGTTGGAAAAAGTCCACAGTAAAACCTCTGAATGTGGTTCAAGAGGGTCTTAAGAAATTATCTAACCCAGGCTCTTAAGTGCATACATACATGCATGCAAGCTGCCCTGGAAACTATAAAGGACCTATTCATGGTCCAGGGGGTTCATAGTACAGTGTAATTGATATTCTAACAGCTAACAGTGGTGCAGACCTGCAGAGAAGGACTTTGGAACACTGGCGGATAAGAAGCTCACACCCAGCATTGCGCACTCACAGCCCAGAAACCAACCATGTCCTGGGCTGCATCACCAGCACTGTGACCAGCAGGTCGAGGGAGTGGATTCTCCCCCTTTGCTGCACCCTGGTGAGACCCCACCTGGAACACTAAGTCCCGCTCTGGGGCCTCAACACAAGGAGGAGGTGGGGCTGTTGGAGTGAGTCCAGAGGAAGCCACAAAGGTGATCCCTGGGCTGGAGCACCTCTGCTATGGAGGCGAACTGAGAGAGCTGGGCTTGTTCAGGCTGGCGAAGAGAAGGCTCCAGGGAGACCTTAGAGCAGCTTCCAGGGCCTAAAGGAGGCCAATAAGAAAGGCTGGGATGCTTTTAGCAGGGACTGTTGTGATGAGACAGGTGGTAATGCTTTTAAACTGAAAGAGGGTAGATTCAGATTACATATAAGGAAAACCATTTTTATGATGGGGGTGGTGAAACACTGGCACAGGTTGCACAGGGAGGTAGATGCCCCATGCCTAGAAACATTCAAAGTCAGGTCAGACATGGCTTGAGTAGCCTGCTGGTGAAATGTGTGTCTGCCCATGGCAGGGGGGTTGGAACTACATGAACTTTAAAGGTTCCTTCCAACCCAAAGCATACTGTGATTCTATGGTAACATCTTCCCTCCCATGAAACAAGACAGCCTCATCCCCACTAACAACTGGGGACAGTCCTTGGCCTGTGCAGTCCTGTGCTTGATAGCTTGGGCAAAAACTGTGCCAGGGTCTGTGATAAGACTTGAGAGGATAGTTCCAGGACAGTCCTTGAACCAGTGCTCTGCGCAGTTTGGACAACTGATGTTCTTGAGTCAGTTGTGTAATTGCAAGATTGCTAGGTGGGAATTCCTGAGGCTCAGTTTCACATCTGAATTGGTAAATTTAGGAAACTGACAAGCATCAGGAAAAACATTAAGAAGATGTAAAGTAGGGCTCAGGAATAATTTACAGCCAAATTTTGCTGCCTTTGCTGCCTGTAAATAATTTCCTGCAGGTTCTTCTCTTATTCAGCCAAGTTGGTTAGTAATTGCTTGAGGGTAGATCTTTTTCACTGGAGCATGAAGAGGATTCAGTAGCAGCCATTCATTTTCAGCTGTACTTGTTACAAAAGCTGGTCAGCAAAATTAGGGCAATACAGCTCTTCCTCCAGCTTTGCTGATACATCAGTTTTGACTGATTTGCCTGCAAAGTATGTTTGCTTATGAATAAGCTCTCTTTGCTGTTTGTCATTGCAAAACTGCTGTTAGAGTCTGTAGGGCTGCTGGCTATATAAAGCAGATTTTCATTTTGCAGAAAAAACTTCTAGATTTGGAGGTTTTTATCCAAGAGAAGTGCTGGTATTCAGCAATATTGGTGTTTTGTGGAAAGCAGAATGATGTCTGGATTCTATTGTTTTTTAAAGATGTTATACTAACCTGGCTCAAGTCAACAGAAATTCCACCTGCAGGAGCCTGTAACCATGCACATAACTGAGTCTAGGTTACTGTGGGACCATGGGCAGGCAGAAAATGGAGGGGACTTGTACTTCCAATCATACTTAAGGAACTCACCCCTCATTCTCCTCATTTTCCTGAGGCCTTGGGCATGCAGAGAACTGAAGCAAGCTCAGTACCTTCTCCTGGGTCCATGGAGGTACACTCAGGCTCCTGCCAGATGGCACTCAAGAAAGAGGGGCTCACACAGTCTCAGCCCCAAGCTGGGTGCTTGCATCTCAAGAAAAGCAGAGAGTTTTCCTGCAGGATGGCCTCCCTGCTCCAGAAGCAACCTGCAACAGGACCTTTGTCAGCACAATACAGGTGCAATGTCCTCTAATTGCATGTGATCCACCGCTGAGTGAAAGTGAGTAGGTTAGAAACTCCCTGGCTTTCTTTGCTTGAGTGTAGCAGCCTACCATAGAGATACCTCTACCTGTGTCCCTCACTTAGGTTTCTCTATAGACCATGGACACTAGGGTCTATGCAGGTTTTGGGTACAATTCATCTTATCATAAAGCTGATGGCTATCATTTATTGAAGAACCTCAACAACACCTCTTCTTTCTATCAGTTATAAAGGGAACCTACGTGATAAGTTCAGCTGGAGACTATTGTTCTTGTTGCATTTAGATGGCTAATAAATCCCAACATTTAGGTCTCAATTCTCTGTCTATATAAGTGGGATGATGGCATTTCCTCATTTCATCTGGGTGTATGCGCTTGTGCAGGACAGGGGGGATCACAGGCACAGAAATTAGTGGAAACCTGCAGATTAGAAAGTCCAAATGAAGTCCTGAAACAAAAAAATCCACCTCCACGTAACATGAGAAATGTAATTGCTGTTTCTGATATGCTTGCAGTTCCTTGGTTCAGGGTCCAAGTCCTTGTGTTACTGATGATAGTGAGTACATTTAAGGATAACCTAAAAGGGTTACTTCCCCCCCCCCCCCCCCTTGCCAGGCTTTAGAAGGCTTCAGTTTTCAAAGAAAAGGAGAAAATGAAAATTTTAACATGTGCCAGGGACCCTTGGGGGAGGTCATGTTCTTGTAAGATTTCACATATTCCTCTTTTCTTTTGCTATGAAAGAGTGAGACACAAACCTGACCGTGCCTGCTGACTGGAACAGGGAGACAGTGACCTTCAGCCTTGGTCCCATCAAGCGTTAAGAGGAAAGTGGGTCTGAACCATGTATTGTGTCTCCTGCCAACTGCCTGACACCAACATGACTGCCAGCCTGAACTACTTTAAAAAGTGATGCTGCCGTCTGTTTTATTACTTTTTCTCTCCTTTTCTCACTCACGTAGCCACAGCAGTCCAGGATGCAGACCTGCAATTCAGCATCTTTGAATAGTCCCAGGAAGAAGAATGACAGCCATTTTTTTTCACTGACAAACAGACTCAAACTGAATTTCTAAGAGGGCAGAATACCAGGCTGTAAATTAAGTATTTGCTGGGACACCAGCAAAAAAAAATGAGTAATAAAATACAAAAAGTGTCAGCATTTATTTTTCTTAATTTCAACAACCTGCTGTGATATTCTCCTCAATAGTTTGGCTTCATCTCTTAGGGCCAATGCAGAGCTGGTATGGGGAGGGGAGAGGAAATGCCATAGTTATGAACCCCAAGGGGGTCATAAAGAAAGTCACAGTATTTGCTTGTGGAGCAGCTCCTGGTTTTCTTTTCAGCCCTCACCTCACTGAAAGATGGAGCTGCCTCAGACAATAGGAAATCTGTTGGTGAGGTGTACCAGGTGGAAGTGACCTTCATATGCATGTAGCCAGGCATGAATGAGTTATGAGGCCCATCACTGAAGGTTGGGTTTTGCCACCACAAACAGGTTTCTTAGCTTGGGAAGGATGTGTTGGCAGTACATGGAAAGTTTCACTCCACTAAAGTTGAAAATATTCCGTTTCCTCCTTATTTCGGGTGTTTTGTCCTGTAAAAGCTATATCCGCTTTAAAACATTAGTTAAATATTTGCACATTAATGTAGTGGAATACTTCCAGTATATTCCCTTTCTCGCTGTGAATTGTTGACATTTTCTTCTCTCTTTAAGCCAGCAACAAAAAATAGAATATTGCAATAGTTCCCCAGGATAAGGGAGAGGGATATTGTGCAGCTCTTGTACTTTAGGACATGGTCAGATGTACTCTTGTCAGTCCAGCTAGAAGAGCTCACTCTCTGGCTGCATCTTCCTATGGATACTGTTCCAGAGCTGAGCAACATTTGCGGTCCAAGTGAGCGCTCTTTACATCTTCAGAGCAGTGAGCCAGCTTAGCTTAAATGCCCACAAAGGTGGTTTCAGCCAACACATCTGACTTGGAAACTTAAATAGTGCACAAAACACCTCCTCATAGTACATCCCTATCCGTGCTGACTCTGCAGAAAACCTAAAGGTCTGGCTTTGACCCAGGTGGGGTTCATCTCCAACTGCAGAGAGCTGATTTTGGATGTCAGCAGGACATCTACTGGTGCATGGAATATAAGCGACAATTGGTGACAATATCAGTGATATTAGTGACAATGATTCAGTTTCTAAGCATTGATAGCTAATGTAATCTGAGACACTTTATGGCTTTACAGTACTCAAGTAGGAGGAAGGACCAAGGCTCAAGATATTTCTGCCTCAACAAATGACATTGGACCTCTGCTTGCCATTGACCTGAAAAGGAATTTAGATTATTAGGGTTTAATTCAGCTGTCAAAACAGAGTTCCCCAGTGCCATTTGAGACTCCCTTGGGTAACATAAGACCTGTGGGCACCTCCATGTAGCCTCTAAGCTGAGAGATATTAAATTGTGACCTAAATCTCAGCTCATGGGCTCTCTTTCAGGAAGCATGAATTAGGTAAAATATATCTGATGCTCAGCCTCTAGCGCCAAGCTATGTAAGAGACCTATGGCCAACTTCGCAAAATTTAGGTAATGCAGCATCAATGGATTCCAAATACTGACCGCGTATGAAGACAGCTCTCTAAGTGGTGGGTTATTCACAGCCCTGGGAGGACGCCACATCCCTGTGCAACAGATAGGAGATTTTAACAGGATGAAGCTGCTCAAACTGGAATTTAGCCAGGAGAGTGGGATTAACACCTCTTCTCATACAGAAAAAAAATGTCAGGGTATTTTCACTACAGTCAGGCCGGCCCTCTGTTTTTCACATGTCATTTGAAAGATGTGGGAGAAGAAGAAAAAAGGACATCTTCTGTAGAATCACAGAATCATTGAGTTTGGAAAAGATCTTTAAGGTTATTGATTCCAACTGTTAACCTAGCATTGCCAAGGCCTTCACTAAACGACGTCCCTAAGTGCCACATCAACACGTCTTTTAAATCCCTCCAGGGATGGTTACTCCACCACTCCCTGGGCAGCCTGTTTCAGTGCTTGACAACCCTTTTGGGAAGAAATTTTTCCTAATATCCAGTGTAAAACTCCCCTGGTGCAGCCTGAGGCTGTTTCGTTTTGTCCTATCCCTTGTTACTTGGGAGAAGAGACTGACCCCCACCTTGCTACAGTCTCCTTCCAGGTAGTTGTGGAGAGCGATAAGGTCCTCTCTGAGCCTTCTCTTCTCCAGGCTTAACAACCCCAGGGCCCTCAGCCATTCCTCATCACACTTGTGCTCCAGGCCCTTCACCATCTTCTTTGTTCTTCTCTGCACCTGCTCAAGCAACTCAACACCTGTCTTGCAGTGAGGGGCCCAAAACTGAGCACAGGATTTGAGGTGTGGCTTCACCATGGGGATGGTCACTGTCCTGGCCCTGCTGGCCACACGCTATTGCTGATGCAAGCCAGGATGGTATTGGCCTTCTTGGCCACCTGGACACACTGATGGGTCATATTCACCAAACTGCCAACCAACAGCCCCAGTCTTTTTCCTCCAGAAGCTTTCCAGTCACTCTTCCCCAAGCCTGTGGCCTTGTTTGAGTTGTTCCGACTTATGTGAAGGACCTGGCATTGAGCCTTGATGTACCTCATACAGTTGGCCTTGGCCCATCAATCCAGCCTATCCAGGTCCCCCTGTAGAGCCTTTCTACCCTCAAGCACATCAACAGTCCTGCCCAACTGGGTGTTGTCTGCAAACTGACTGAGGGTGCACTCAATCCCCATGTACAAATCATTGATAAAGATGCTAAACAAGGCCTGAGGAACCAGGTCACCAAGTGGATTCAACTCCATTCACTACCACTCTTTGGGCCAGGACATCCACCCTTTTTTTTACCCAGTGAAATGTACGCCTGCACAAGCCATGAGCAGCCATGAACAAGTTTATTCAGGAGGGAGGTGATGACAAATGCTTACTAAAGTCTGGATAGACAAAATCCAAAGTCTTTCCCTCACCCTCTAAGCAGGTCACCTTGTCGTAAAAGAAGATCTGGTTGGTCAAGCAGGAGCAACTTTTCATAAACCTGTGTTGACTGGCCTGACCACCTGGTTGTACACAAAATAATGTACACGAGAAAGCATCTTGTCTGGGTTCACCTGTGAGCTAGAAAGTGCCCATCTCAGATAGCTGGTTTTCCAGTATAATTTTTCTCTCATGCTCCATTGGTCTTATCTTGTTGGTTCTTGGCTTTATACTGTATCTTCATGGTGCTTGGATTTATGCTTACCCTCTGATTTTTGATGTGAGGATCTTCCACACAACATTAAGAATCAGAAGGGAATTCCCAGGAGACCGGATGGTGTCTGTGAACATTGATAGAAAACTGTGTAGGTAGTTTTTATTCCCTGCTGTGCTAAAAAGACGTGGACAGGCTGGAGAGAAGGGCAACAAAGATGATCCAAGAACTGGGAAGCTGTGTGAGAAAAGGCTGAGAGAGCTGGGGTTATTCAGCCCTGACAAAAGAAGGCTCAGGGAAGACCTTATCACCATGTTCCAGTATTTAAAGGGTGGCTACAAAGAAGATGGAGGCTCCCTCTTTACAAGGAATCACATGGAAAAGGCAAGTGTTAATGAGTACAGGTTACTGCTGGAGAGAGTCCAACTGAACACAAGAGGAAAATTTTTCACCACAAGAACAACCAGCCACTGAAATAATCTCCCCAGAGAAGGGTGGACTTCCCAGTGCTGGACACTTTTATGATTCAGTTGGATAGAGTGCTGGGTCATCTAGTCTACATCATACTTTGCCTAGAAAGGTTGGACCAGGTGACCCTTGAGGTCCTTTCCAACCTGGGATTCTATGATCCTATTATATGCGTATTGGCATTGCTCCAGGTACACTTTATCTTGAGCTTAAAAAGTTACCACACATCTGCAGCTTTGGAACGACGTCCATCATGGATGCCCACTTCTCCTGGCATGTATGGAGAAGATGGGCAATTTCTCACTCTTTCTGTGAGAGAGGACCTGCTTTGAGTTGCTTTGCATCTGCCGTAGGGGGAGATCATTGCTCAGACACTGTGCAATAGCTCACATTTGGTAACCAAAGATATTTGTAACTGTAGGTTTCTTTCATTCTCTCTGCATGCTTGCTCTGTGCCTGAATTCCTTGTCCTGCAAGTGTTTTGTACTCATTTCAAGAAGTTAATCATCAAAAGTCTCCTTTGCCTAGACACAGGAGACAGACTGCAGCTGGGCTGCTGGATATGAGACTAAATACTGTCTTTGTTGTTGACTGATACCTTCTTGTAGTTTCTTTGATGCATCTGCCTTTTGCAGAGCCCGACCTTCTAATCTGTATTTGCACCCTGCCAAGCTCAGTAGAAATTCAGTTCACTGAAAGTCAGTTAAAAGCCTCCTTGGCCTGTGTCCTTCATGCTTTCACACAGCTATATTTTCATCCATTCATTGGGCGTTTGATTTCCGTTAGTCGTTTCACAGATGTGGAGCTCCTTGTGTGCACACAAGCTCACCAGCCTTTGCATGGAAAGGTTTTCAGGATCCAAGTTGAAGTGTTAATGATGCTGGAAGAGAGGATCAGCACTTTTCTGGATTGTGCTGGAAAGGGTGAAACTGTTGCTTCCAGCAAGCAAACGTGCAGGCTTCTTGCTAGACCTGGAAAGAGGAAAATTGGAGTTGCTGGGACTTCAGCTAGCACACTGCACTTGCATTTACATCCCCAGCAGCAAGATGAGGTGTGAAGTTAGTTTCTATATGGATGATTTAGTGGTTGGCAAAGGCTGGAGATGGTAATTGGTACCATTTGTGCTAATTTTGTCAGCATTTTTTCCCCTGCTCGATTGGCTCATGTCAGCTTTTAAAATTTTTTTATTTGGTTGGTTTTGGGTTGGGTTTTTTTTTCAGTTTAGGGGAACAGAGTTGTGGTTTCGCATTCTTGTTATAAAGACCAGGGCTGTGATTTATTCTGGGTGGAGGCTGGAGGGGAGAGCGCAGGGAAGGAGGTTATAATTGGACTTGGGTTTCATATTAGGTTTATAAAAATAAATAAACTGGCCGGAACAGCAGTGCAGCCAAGTAATTCTATTTCACTTCACACCAAATTTAGTAAGATGGAATTAAAAAAAACCCAAAAATGCTCAATTTCACAAGCCCATGGCAATTCCTTCATTCTACCATAGGTTTTACTCTCCTTGGTTTGTGTCTACTGAGAAGAGGCACATGAAGCCTTCATCTCCCTGGCTTCCAGCTTTAAAAACTGTAAGCTTTATATAGCATTGTAGGGTTTGTGGGACAAGCAATGGGTCTGTTTCTGCTCGATCAGGGTTCAAATCCGCTCTTCCAACACCACTAGCAAAAATCCTCCAGCCTTCCAAAGGGTGTTATTTGCAGAAACAACCTCCAGAGGTGATCATCTCACCAGGCTTATCTAATGTATCTCAGAACAATAAAGAGAGGGTCCTTTTACCTGCTGGATACCCTGTCATTTGATAGGAAAAGAATGAATGGTGGCAGTCTGCTTTTCTTCAAAGCTGCCCCAAGGGGATGAATTTTGTTTAGCCTGAACTGATCTGCAAAGCTGGAGTGGAATGTGGATTATCCTTCAGCTGTCACAGCATTCAGGTTCTCAAACATGTGAGATTCCAAAGACAGACCTCAGCAGATCTGCTGTGCTCTCCAGCTGCCTTGGGGAAACCTATGCAAGCCGAGGCATTGGTAGAACTTGGTCACTGGGGATCAGGTTGATCTCATCTCAGTCTAGGTATTTTCAGCTGAGCTTGTCAACCTAGACTTCTTCTGTAGGCAATAAAGAAATATGGAATTCTTAGGACACCACATATTTGATCTGTTTTCAATGTCTTCTTTGGGTGAGATGAATCACACCCATGGCTGAGCACACATCCCTTCAGTGGAGAGGGAGCCTAAGGCAGCCAGGTCTCACAGAGATGCCTATGTCTGACTTGGTAAGCCTTGTCTTCTGCAATAGAAAACTGCTCTTCATGGCAAAAGGATGAAGAAAAGCCCCCAGAAACAAGTGGTAGGTCAGTTTTCTGCCTTGAAAACCATTTGCACTCTTCTAATGGTGCCCCAAGCTGCAGAACAGGTAAAAGTACCCTGCATTTTTATATTCTCTGTTGTGTCCTCCTTTTCTCTTCAGATATCATCTCTTCTTTGGAGAAGCATTTGCTTAATGTGATAAATGTAAACAGTTAATTTGCTGATAAATTGCAATAATGGTAAATTGTAATAAACTTGAATTATTAATTTGGTAATTAAGCAAGGTGTGTGTAAGTTAAGTTTAATTAGCATTATGCTATAACAAGACTATGATTCGTGTTAAGAGTAATAGTTCGTTATAAAACATGGTAAGGAAAATCATGAAGTAAGAAACTGTTGATTAACTATACGAAACTCTGAGTTACTGTGTTCACATTGTTAGGGCAACGTTGATGGAAGTAGCTATTTGTAACTCCCTTGAGTATAAGTAAGTATTTAACTTAGAGAACAAAGTAAATCTTTGAAATAGAAATAGCTCTTTTACAATGTTGCAAGTCTGTGAAGTGATAATGGCCCTCTTTACAAACCTAGTGTACTCCACATCCCATGTCTGGCTTGTTAATTGCTTTCTTGATGTGCTAATGAGATTCAGTATCTCCCCTGCTAATGAGATTTAGTAGTTCCCCTGCTAATGAGATTTAGTAGTTCCCCTAAAGATAAAGCGTCTCCTGTAAAACTGATAACTCTGTGAACTTCTCATCAGCACATCTGGTTTGTTTTGCAATTGTTTGACAACCACACTGTTCTAAATATTAGCCAATTGTCAGAAGCTTGCAGGCATGGCTAATGTTTATGTGAAGTCCAATGTAAAGGTCAGACGCAAACTAAAACAGCCATCAAACACCGTTTGTGCAAGATAAGATAACCGCCAGGAACCGACAGAAACATGACAAACGACCCCCTAACAACAACTGAAGCACGCGCAGAGTACCTCCACTACTTCAAGAACACGGAAGAAAAGATGTATAAAAGAGGACTGTTTGAATTGCTTAGTGCGGTAGTTGGCGGAGCGTAGACTCCCCTGCCGTCCAGCGCTGTTTTTGCTCATATTCTACTTGCTATAATTAATAAATTCTAATTGGATTCTAGTCCGTTGTGGTCCCAATTTATAACAATCTTGGTGCCGTGACTCGGATAAGGAACGGTGAGCTTTGGTCCTCCGGGGAGGCGCCCCGCGATAGTCTGCGGCCCCGCGACCGACAGCTCACTGCCCTTACCGACGAACCTAAATTCTAGAATAGTGAGCAAAAAAGGAACCGGTAAAATCCCATAAAGATTCTGTGCACGGGAGTCCGGACGAAGACGCGGGACGCGTAAGTATATTGCGAATTTGTCGCAGGTTATCCGTTCGGGCGGGATTGGGTTATCCTGGAATATAGCGAATGAGAGGTTCGACATACTGAGCCAAGCGAGTGTGGACCCTTAAGTACTGCGTTTCCCATCTCCCGCGAGGGACTGGGCCAGGAACAAGGGGAGCGAGTGAGTGTGTGTGTGTGGATATTCCAGAAGATGGGGGCGAAGGGCAGCAAGCCTTCGACTCCCATGGGGAGGGTACCCACTGTACCTAGGGATACCCCTCTGGCATATATATTAGACAATTGGAAATATCTACCTGGAACCTTAGGGAAAGATAAGCAGAAGATGATAGAATATTGTACTAAGATATGGGGAGGGAAGAAGATTTCTGAAAATGTCTTTTGGCCAGTCTACGGGTCAGAAGAAGATTGGGTAAAGCAGCAGTTAAACCTTTGGGTTAATAATAAAAAACCCCTTAACCCGGAAGAAAGGCAATATGCGGAATTGTGGCTAGAAAAACCGGGAGCTAAACTTTACCCGTTGAATGAAATAAAAAATAAACAAAAGAAAAAGAAGGAAGAATTAGACAAAATCCTTCTAAATCCCCCCCCTTATGCTCCTCCTCCTGCTCCTGCAGCCTCTCCAGAGGTCCCCAGAGCGCCCTCTCATCCATCAGAGTCAGAACAAGAAATTTCCCCCCCTCCTACTCCTAGACGTGTGACTAGAAGTCAAAAAGGGGCAGCTCAAATGTACCCCTTAAGGGAAATGCCCATGGGGGGACCTCAACCTGTGATTGGATATATTTCTATACCCCTAAACTCAGCTGATGTACGAGACTTTAAAAGAACCGAAATGGGAAACTTAATTGAAGACCCACTTGGAGTAGCAGAGAGATTAGATCAATTTTTGGGACCAAATCTTTATACTTGGGATGAAATGCAATCTATCCTTAGTCAACTATTTACTACCGAGGAAAGAGAAATGATTAGGCGAGCAGGAATGAGACTGTGGGATGCTCAACATGTCCAGGGACCCCAAGCAGATATTAAATGGCCACTCCAAAGACCTAATTGGGATAATCAGGATTCGCTGCATAGGACCCATATGCAGGACCTAAGAACAATAGTAATTCAGGGAATTAGAGAAGCAGTACCCCGTGGCCAAAATATTAACAAGGCATTTAACGAAATGCAGAAAAAAAATGAGAGCCCTACTGAGTGGTTGGAACGGTTGAGGAAGGCTCTTCAACTGTATTCTGGAGTAAATCCTGACAACCCTTTAGGGCAGACACTCCTTAAAACTCAGTTTGTAGCAAAATCATGGGAAGACATCAGAAAGAAGATTGAAAAGTTAGAAGATTGGCAAGATAGAGGCTTGGATGAATTATTGAGGGAAGCTCAGAAAGTCTATGTGAGACGAGAGGAGGAAAGCAGTAAGCGGCAAGTAAAAATGATGGTAGCAGCAGTCAGGGAAGATCGTAAAGGGCGGATTGGTGAACGCAGATCTGTTAAAATGAAACAAGGGAATGTAGTAATAAAGAAAGAACAGGGATGTTGTTTTTACTGTGGAAGGAAGGGACATATAAAGAAGAATTGCAGAGAAAGGATCAGGGATGAAGAAATATTAAAAACGGAATAGGAGAGTCAGGGGCTCTATATCTTAGGGGACCGGAGTCATCATGAGCCCTTGATAAAATTAAAAATAGGTCCCCATAAACAAGAGTTCACCTTTTTAGTAGACACTGGGGCGGAGAAATCGACTATTAGACAAATACCTGAGGGATGTAAAGTTTCCTCTGAAAAAGTACAAGTAATTGGAGCAAAAGGAGAACCCTTTAAAGTCGGCAAAATCAAAAATGTAATATTTGAAACTGAAAATAAATATGGAATGGGTGAACTCTTGCTCGTCCCTGAAGCAGAATTTAATCTGCTAGGACGAGATTTAATTGTTGAATTGCAATTAGAAATTAAAGTAAAAAATCAAGAGCTAACAGTGTCTGCTTATCCTTTGACCGTAGATGATCAAAAACAAATTAACCCCGATGTCTGGTACTCTCCGGATACAATTAGTAAATTAGAAATCCCACCGATTAAAGTCCAAATTTCCGAACCCCACATACCTGTAAGAATAAAACAATATCCAATATCCCTAGAGGGACGGAGAGGATTGAAACCAGAAATTGATAGATTATTAGCACAAGGAATATTAGAGCCTTGTATGTCACCCTTTAACACCCCTATTCTGCCCATAAAGAAACCAAATGGGAAATATCGGCTCGTGCATGATTTAAGGGAAATAAACAAAAAGACTGTCACTAGGTTCCCTGTAGTAGCAAATCCTTACACACTGTTAAGCAAGTTAGGACCCCATAACTCCTGGTACAGTGTGGTTGATTTAAAGGATGCCTTTTGGGCCTGTCCACTGGCAGAAGAATGCCGTGATTATTTCGCCTTTGAATGGGAAGACATAGAGACAGGCCGTAGACAACAATTGAGGTGGACCGTACTCCCCCAAGGGTTCACTGAGTCTCCTAATCTGTTTGGACAAGCCCTAGAAGAGCTCTTAAAAGAATACCAGGTACAAACGGGGAACGTACTGTTACAGTATGTAGATGATCTGCTCATAGCAGGGAACAATAAGGAAGATGTGAGGAAAGAGAGCATTCGACTCTTAAACTTTCTTGCACAAAAGGGACTACGGGTATCACAGGAAAAGTTACAATTTGTGGAAGAAAAAGTAAAATATTTGGGGCATTATTTGTTTAACGGTAAGAAAATATTAGATCCAGAACGCATTAAAGGAATTCTGGAATTACCTATGCCTGTCACTAAGAGGCAAATTCGGCAGGCATTAGGGCTATTTGGGTATTGTAGACAGTGGATAGAGAACTACAGCTTTAAAGTCAAATTCTTATATGAACAACTGTCTAAAGACAAAATACCCAAGTGGACTCAACAGGATCAAGAGCAGTTTACCAATCTTAAAAGAGAATTAAGTCAGGCACCGGTTTTAAGCCTACCAGATTTAAAGCGGCCATTCCATTTATTTGTTAACATACACGAAGGAACGGCATTCGGAGTATTAACACAAGAATGGGCCGGACAAAAGAAACCGGTGGCATACCTATCAAAGCTGTTAGACCCTGTGAGCAGGGGTTGGCCGAGTTGCTTACAAATCATTGTTGCTGCTGCCTTATTACTTGAGGAAACTAATCGCATTACCTTTAATGGGGAAGTTGTCTTATATGCGCCTCATAACATCAGGGGAGTGTTACAACAAAAAGCAGAAAAATGGCTAACAGATAGCCGATTATTAAAGTATGAGGGAATACTTATAGAATCCCCTAAACTATCCTTGAAAACTATTGGAGCAGTTAACCCTGCTGAATTTTTGTACCCTGGAGAAAGTGATGAACTATTGCACAATTGTTTTCAAACAATTGAACAGCAGACACGCATTAGGCCAGACTTAGAAGAAGAAGAGTTACAATGTGGGGAAGTATTATTTACAGATGGGTCATCCCGAATAGTGGAAGGGAAACGATTGTCTGGATATGCCATCGTTAAAATGGAAAAAGGAGAATTTAAAACAATAGAAGCAGGTCCCCTGAATGCCAGCTGGTCAGCTCAAGCCTGTGAGCTGTATGCATTGTGGAAAGCATTAGTGTCACTGAAGGGAAAGGATGGAACTATATATACAGACTCACGCTATGCATTCGGAGTAGTACATACTTTTGGAAAAATATGGGAAGAAAGAGGATTTGTTAACTCACAGGGAAAAGAACTGATACACCAGGAATTAATACGGCGAGTTCTGGAGGCATTGAAAATGCCGAATAAAATAGCTGTTGTACATATAAAGGGACACCAGCGAGGTACAAGTTATCAAATTAGGGGAAATAATGCAGCTGATACAGAAGCAAAACGAGTGGCAGGCAATCATAGTACAATACTGACTCTGCAACAAATACCTGTTAGTGAAAATCTGAGTTTTGAGTCTGCAGAAAAGGAAAAACTAGAACAAATGGGAGCTAAAGAACAGGATGGTAAATACATATTGCCAGATGAGAGAGAAGTCTTGCCTAAAGGCATAGCACTCGAAATATTTTCAAAAATACACAGTAAAACACATTGGGGAACCCAGGCGTTAGTTGATCATTTCAATCAACAGTTTGCCTGTATAGGCGTATATAACATAGCAAAAGCAGTCACGGCGGCTTGCGAAATCTGTCAAAAAGTTAATCGAAACAACATGAGACGAAAACCTCTTGGAGGACGGTCACCAGCATACAGACCTTTTTCACACATACAAGTGGATTTTACTGAACTACCTAGGGTAGGGCGTTACAAATATTTATTGGTAATGGTAGATCACTTAACACATTATGTTGAGGCTTTTTCTACCTCCAGGGCAACTGCTAACCAGGTTACTAAAGCTTTACTAGAACACATTATACCTCGATATGGAATACCTGAAGTAATTGACTCAGACAGAGGAACACACTTTGTGTCAAAAATTGTTAAAGATTTAACAGAAAGTTTGGGTATTAAGTGGGAATACCATACGCCATGGCATCCACAAAGTTCGGGAAAAGTTGAAAGGATGAATAAAGAAATCAAAACTATTTTGACTAAATTAATGATAGAAACCAAATTATCATGGATTAAGTGCCTACCCATGGCCCTATTAATTCTCAGGACTAGACCCAGGGCAGACGTGGGAATATCAGCATTTGAAATGGTGTATGGAATGTCCTATAGAATTGAAAGCCCACAAACAAATGTTTTAATTCGAGACCGTGTGATTAATGAATATGTTTCACAATTAGCAGAACATCGTAACAAGCTTTGGGAACGTGGACTGATTGTGCAACGACCCCCGTTGGACTTAAAGATTCATAATCTTAAACCGGGGGACTGGATATTGGTTAAAACGTGGAAAGAAGAAACCCTAAAACCCAATTGGGAGGGACCTTATCTTGTTTTACTTACAACAGAAACAGCTGTCCGGACTGCTGAGCGTGGATGGACTCATGCTAGTCGCATTAAAGGTCCAGTGACAAGACCCCACTGGAAAGTAATTAGTGCTCCAGGTGATACTAAAGTAGTTTTGAGGAGATAAGTGATGATAGAGACATTGTTGAATCACATCTCTACATTACCTGTTAGCATCAAGTATATAATACTTTTTATATTTGCAGCAATTGTATCATTAATTGTATATTATTTTTGGAAATGTACTAAGTGTGCTCGAGGAAATTGCTAAACCTATGCAGCTTAATATTGAATATAGAGAAGATGTGGAATTAGATAGAATAAGGTGTAACGATATAGACTGTAGTTGTTATCCATTTGTTTGCTTTAAATGTAAAATATGTCAGGATAAATGATAGACACATTGTGAATACAGATATCCTCCTACCGGAATTTGCATACAGTGTTGGAATTAAAACAAGAAATAATTCGGGAATCTAAAGAGTGATGGGAAATTTTCACTAAAGGAATAAATCCTCAATATTACTGTTACCACTCCAATGAACCAGTTCCCTTTATAGCTGACATTGTAGTTGTAAAGTGTAGAAGGAAAATACAAGCTGTGTCTTGCTTTGCCCCACTAGCCAAAACTGCGAAATGGGAAGCCTATATAAATAGGCAGAAAACCCAAAGCAGCCGTTCTCCTGAAGAATTCTCTTGCTGCCGAGAAGATGATACACCTCGTGGCTCGAAGCAACCGAGTCGACGGGCGAGGCAGAGGAGAAACAAACTGTGGAGAAAAGAACCAGGACTGTGGGACACAAAAGCAATCATGGCCAAACTTCCCCAGGACTGGTAAAGAAATTGACCGTTATCTTGTCAAATCTAGTTTGTTAATATTGTTGATTATTCCTTTAGTGAGTGCTAATTGGGAGATAATGCCTGATCATTTTTCTCCCAGGCAAAATGTATGGGTTTCTCTAGCAAACAAACTAAACCGAACTAACTTTTGTGTTTCTTTGGCACAACCCGAGTCCCCTTTCCATACATGTTTAATTGGTGTCCCCCTAAATCACTCGGAAGCCCTACTTATCGTTCAGGGCATAAAAGGAAAATTAAAAAGGAACAAATGTAACAACTCTATGATCAAATGTACAGAGTGGTATGATGTATGGGATGATAGTCTGCCATATGGTCCAATACCTCAAGAGCTGGAAATTTTGGGATCACTCCACGCCGAATCATGTTTATATATTAATTCTAGTGGCTGTAATGAAGGCAATCACACTTGGGGTGACCCTAAAGCAACAACCATTGTGTCACCACAAAATAATTATTGGCGAAATAGCAGTAACTGGTGCCATCATTTAGGTAGAAATAGCAGTAATCCAGCACCAGGTACTACCATCCCTCGTAAAATGCCCCCTGGAATATTTTTATTATGTGGAGATCGAGCATTCACTGGACTCCCTCAAAGGCCTATAGGGGGGCCTTGTACTTTTGGACGCCTTACTATAGCTTTACCAACTCAATCCGGGCTACGAATGTATAAAACAAACAGTACTCAATCCGCCCGTGAAAAACGAAGCACAGTGTCAGAAGACTGTAATGATGAGGTAAAATTGTTTAACAAAGCAGAACAAATTGTATCATCTCTTTTTCTTCCTCAATTAGCTGCGGGACATGCACTATTTCAATTTGAAAAGCTTCAATGTTGGATTGCAAAACAAGCAAACGCAACCTCTGATATTTTATCTCTATTAGCGGCAGATGTAGATACAATAAGACATGCTACACTGCAAAATCGAGCAGCTATTGATTTTTTACTTTTGGCTCATGGTCATGGATGCGAAGATTTTGAAGGAATGTGTTGTATGAATTTACAAGACAAGTCAGAATCAATTCAAAAAAAAAATCCAACATTTACAACAGCATGTCCAACTGCTTAAACAGGATGAAGGATTTTTTGGTCTAAATTTTAATACTTGGGGAATAACGGGATGGTTGAAAGGTCTTGTACAAATAGGCTTAGTCATTCTTTTAATTGTCTGTCTTGTATTTTTATTATTACCATGTATTTTATCTTGTATGCAACAATTTATTAGAAAGCAATTTGATGTAACTAAGTTAATGATCTTAAATTCTGGAGTAGACTACGAGGAAGTTCGTTCGGAAGAAAATGAAGACCATTGTGAATGTGTTATGTCGCGCAGGAACTATGATTGTATTTGTGAAATATTACCTTGTGAGTGTTATGATAAATGTTGGAATTGTGGAGAAAGGATTGCTTGCAGTGCTGAGAATGAAAGTACTTTTACCATCGAATCAGCAAATTAGAGATACAAAAGAAAAAGGGGGGATTGTGATAAATGTAAACAGTTAATTTGCTGATAAATTGCAATAATGGTAAATTGTAATAAACTTGAATTATTAATTTGGTAATTAAGCAAGGTGTGTGTAAGTTAAGTTTAATTAGCATTATGCTATAACAAGACTATGATTCGTGTTAAGAGTAATAGTTCGTTATAAAACATGGTAAGGAAAATCATGAAGTAAGAAACTGTTGATTAACTATACGAAACTCTGAGTTACTGTGTTCACATTGTTAGGGCAACGTTGATGGAAGTAGCTATTTGTAACTCCCTTGAGTATAAGTAAGTATTTAACTTAGAGAACAAAGTAAATCTTTGAAATAGAAATAGCTCTTTTACAATGTTGCAAGTCTGTGAAGTGATAATGGCCCTCTTTACAAACCTAGTGTACTCCACATCCCATGTCTGGCTTGTTAATTGCTTTCTTGATGTGCTAATGAGATTCAGTATCTCCCCTGCTAATGAGATTTAGTAGTTCCCCTGCTAATGAGATTTAGTAGTTCCCCTAAAGATAAAGCGTCTCCTGTAAAACTGATAACTCTGTGAACTTCTCATCAGCACATCTGGTTTGTTTTGCAATTGTTTGACAACCACACTGTTCTAAATATTAGCCAATTGTCAGAAGCTTGCAGGCATGGCTAATGTTTATGTGAAGTCCAATGTAAAGGTCAGACGCAAACTAAAACAGCCATCAAACACCGTTTGTGCAAGATAAGATAACCGCCAGGAACCGACAGAAACATGACAAACGACCCCCTAACAACAACTGAAGCACGCGCAGAGTACCTCCACTACTTCAAGAACACGGAAGAAAAGATGTATAAAAGAGGACTGTTTGAATTGCTTAGTGCGGTAGTTGGCGGAGCGTAGACTCCCCTGCCGTCCAGCGCTGTTTTTGCTCATATTCTACTTGCTATAATTAATAAATTCTAATTGGATTCTAGTCCGTTGTGGTCCCAATTTATAACACTTAATCAAGCACACATTCAACTGGGAGCTTGCTCAGAGCATGTACAGAAAGTTCTGCAGGTCTCCAAAGTGATGCATATACTGTGTGCAGTTATTTCCATCTGAGTACCTTCAAAAGGGAATACAACAGCCTTTAGGACTTTCCATTAGTATACATCCTACCGTAACTATTCTATGATTCTATGATTCTTCTTCAGACTGTCAACTCTTTGTTCCAACAGCTTCCTTGGTTATATTACTCTGTGTGTCATGGCTTGCATGAAGATAGGATGAGAAAGTTGGGGCTGTTCAGCCTGGAGAAGAGAAGGCTGCGTGGAGACCTCACAGCAGTCTTTCAATATCTGAAGGGGGCCTCTAGGGATGCTGGGGAGGGACTCTTCGTTAGGGACTGTAGTGATAGGACAAGGGGTAACGGGTTCAAACTTAAACAGGGGAAGTTTAGATTGGATATGAGGAAGAAATTCTTTACTGTGAGGGTGGTGAGGCACTGGAATGGGTTGCCCAGGGAAGTTGTGAATGCTCCAACCCTGGCAATGTTCAAGGCGGGGTTGGACATAGCCTTGGATGACATGGTTTAGTGGGAGGTGTCCCTGCCCATGGCAGGGGGGTTGGAACTCGATGATCTTAAGGTCCTTTCCAACCCTAACTATTCTGTGGTTCTATGATTCTACGATTCCTTTGCAGTAAAATGGTTTATCCATCTCTAGTTTCCATAGATCCACCTTGCAGATACACTTTAAAGACTAACTGCAGTTGTCATTTTGTTATTTTTCTCCTTGTTCCTCCTGCTTGCTTAAATCGTGGGCTGCTACAGGTAAACACAATGAATAGTCCTAGGGAGGTGGTGCACCATGAGACTCCCAGGTTAGAAATGACTTGCAGAGGATCCACCTCAGGTATCATTCTGAAATAGGGCCTGAGACCCCAACCTGAGTCTGCAGAGAAGCTGAAAGAAAGGTCCAAGAAAAGACAGCTGACCTGTTTGTACTCATGGAATTCTTCTGTGTTGGGAAATTCAGGGCATGTGGCCATGAACATCCATGTATGACATCCTTGGTCTGGGGTGGGGGCATCCTCTTTCAGCTGTATCATAGTTGTCTCAAGGGTGGATGGAGCTCCAGGTTACCATGCCAAGGATAGGTGTGCTGACAGCCCTAAGGCATAAGCAGATCTGAAAGGCTCTGCCCTGATAGGCTCTATTCCACTGCAGGCTAGGCTGTCTGGTCAGAGCTGTGGACTCAGCAAGGCCATTGCAATTAGAGCCCGGGCAGCACTGAAGGTCACTTCGTTTACATTTATATATACTTTTTGTATATTTTTTTTGAGGAAAAAAACACCACACTTCTTTTGATAGGTTTTACATAGATATAGTTACCAATCCACAAACATACCTATGAAATTGGGCCTTTTAGGTGAAACCACTACATAAACAGAAGTGTTTATATAGAAATTAACCCAGCTGAACTGCTGCCTGTCTAGGTCAGGATCCCACATCTACCTCCCCCTGCACTACTGTGCGTTACCTCGTGAGTACCAGCTGTTCTGGCTTTCTCCATCAGCTCACACACTCTGTACACGGCAGTTAACGTGGACAAGGGGCTTTTTCAGAGAGGGTGGGTGGTGGAAGAGCAGTAGAGACACATCCATTTTCCTCGATACTGAGGATCCTGGGGCAGAAAGCAGTTAAAAAGGGAATGGATAGAAAACTATAAAGCGTGGAGGCTACCCAGTCTAAGGGGAGATGTTTTAGGTGTTTCGTTTCTTTCCCAGGGACTCATAGATGATCTTGGATTCGAGGATCATAAGAAAATGTGAGCAAAGAGCTGTGAACTGACGGGATTTACACCATTCACACTCATGAAGCATGAACATTAATTAATCATTATTTCCTGGCACTCCTTAGTGGTCAGGGACTGCTGCCAGGAAGGGAGCTTTCTGGGATGGTGGCTGAAAAAGTCAAGATTTCCAAGGATTGAAAGAAGCCATCTTCCCATCTTCCTTACAGGGAAGAAGCAGACCATGCCTTCTCCTGTGTCCCTCCAGTAGGAGGGATCATGGTAGAAAGAGGCTGCGCTCTTCGCCAAGCCATCTTCACAGAGCAGCTGGAGCTCTTCTCAAGCCTTGATCTTTGGGTTCCTTCTCAGGTAGACACACTTTGAATCTGAGCTGTAGCAGGGTTGGCATGGTCATATGGCTGGGTGGATACCTGAATCCCCAGACTTTACCAAGTCTGGTATTAAGTCTTAACCAAGTCTGGGACTAAGTCTGGATCCAGCTTCATCTAGACTCTTCCCTGAGAAGGAATTTAGAACACAGAGGGGTCCTTTCTCAACCTTATGACTCTGTAGGAGGGTCTCCCTGACAGTTTTGCCTGACCCTGCACTCTATGCAGTAAATACTCAAGTGCACCTGGCCATTGAATCTTGTTAAACCGCTATCATATTTACTAACAAACTTTGTCAAATCCCTGTTTTACATCAATGAGCATAGTGCTACTTCTTTCTTATGACTGAAGTGTGTTGCTCCATCCGCAACAGTGGAGGACCGCCAAGGACAGACATGGATGTGCATGCAGGTAGGGAAGACATGGGTTGGGGGTTAAGACGGAGGAGAGAGGGTCTGAGTGTATGACATACAGGCATGCTTAGTGTGACCAGGGAAGGACTGAGCCAAAAGGATCAGTGGGATCTGTGGGAATTAAGGTATTAGAGTTGAGCTTCAAGCAGATGATAATTTTTTTTTTTGTTTTGTTTTGTTTATTTGTTTGGGGATTGTTTTTGTTTGTTTTTTATTTTATTTTTTTTTTATTTTCCCCCCACTCCCCCTCATTTTTGGTTCCTGCAAGCTGTTTCCCATTTTTCCTGGACTGTGGTCCCATGTCCTGAGAGCTTGCTTTGGAGTTGACCAAAACCAAAGGGTGAGTTTTGCTTTGATGCCAACAAAGACTGGATCAGACCTTTTGGGGTTTCTCTCTGCTGCCCACACCAAGCCTCTAAAAAGGGATTTTCTGACTGCCTCAGCCTTTTTATTGTGCTGTGCCAGTGACACAGATGAACATGGATCATTTTTGTGTTCTCTTCTTCATCCTCAGCCCCATGCATACCCCCTTTGCCCCCTCATTCTTTGTGTACATGCATCAAAGGCCACATATGACATCACAGTGACCTCAAGAGGAACCCCCTGAGACTAGTGTGTGCACAGCATTAGTCAGGCTGCTGCTTGCACTGTGCATGAAGAATTTAACAGATTCCTGAAGATTTTAAACCACAATAACAAGTATGTTTGTTTATATTTTCTACTAATTTGTATATTTATACTCTTCCACTGAGGGTGAGGGTGGGAAGCTGGGAGGGAACTAATGGTCCGGTTTTAAAGGGGGATCTGTTGAGACCATTTCAAATCCAAACCTCTGTAAAAAGAGACACCCTAAAATGCACTCAGAAGAGTAAAATAAACAAACAAACATAGTTCACTGAAAACAGCTCAAAAGCGGGGGGGGGGGAGATGAAATCGCATCCCCACTTCTGGTTTGTTATTGTAGGGTTTTTTATAAGAAGGGGACATCCAGACTAGATACGCTTTTAGAGGGGGACCTGGCAGGGGTTGTCTGTGTGTGACATAGTGTGGACCTATATATGTGTACACCATCCTGCTGCCTTCTCCTATTTTTTTGATTTCCAAATGAGATTTTGCACTTTCTTTCTCCCGCATGTGTCCTTTTTTTTGTAACCAGGAGCATAGGCCTCTACTTTGCCCATGTAGAACTTCTTGTTTCCATCCTGTGCTTGTTCAATGCATGGACCAAATTCATTGAATCTGAACTGCACCTCCCTTTCACAGAGCTGTCATGCCCTCAGCACTACAGAAACAACTTTTGGGGCTCCAGAAGCCCAGAAAAGTTTGGGAAGAGAGGTCTGCTTCACAGTCATCTACAAAGATTGCCAAAGAGCTTAGTTGTGTCAAATACTAGGAAAAAGAGAGAAGGTCTCTGGGGAAGCACTAAGCAGTGCCTTTCTGATGAAAAACAGATAGGAGGGAGCCAACTCATTGCTGAAGGAAAACCCTGTATTGTGACACTGTGTTATATGGGAAATTAATCTCAAATGATCTAATGGTCCCTTGTTGCCTTAGGAAAAAAAAGGTCTATGAATTTGTTCCATTTAGTTGTTCATGCAAGAGGAATTGTGGAGGAAAATGAGCCAGGAGAAAGAAAGGATTGCTAAAGTACTTGCTTCCTGCAGAGTAAGCAGTTTAAAGAGAGTAGCTTGGAGGAAGTCCTAGCATGGACAAGCCCCTGCGCCCTCACAAAGAGGGACTTTTAACAGCTGCAAATTCTTGCTAGATTTCACCTAAAGTCATGCCCCCTCAAATCTAAAGGGAGCTCCAGGTAAGTTGCTGAGGCCCTTTAGATACCCACGGGGAGGCAATTCAGCGTAGCTGAGGGAAGATAAGCTGTACATTTGTACTCTTATCAGGACCTAGGAGTAATATCTGCCAGTGGATGTTGGGGCAAAAGCTTCTGGGCACACCCTTGGTTTGCATGTTAATGGAGATGGTCTTTTGGTACCAGCAGGTCTAGGCAGCACTTGAAAGAATGTGGAAATGATCCGTGACTGCTATGGGCTTGATTGAGGACTCTCCCTGATGTGTGAGACCTCTCTACCATATCACTGATTCAGTGACAGCTGCACCCACAACCCAGACCCTTTTCTACCAGTGTAAGGGCTTGGTTGATCCCATATCAAGCTGGCCAGATGCATTGAAGACTAAGAGAGGACATAGAGCTTGTCTTTATCTGAAACAATGGTCTGTGAAATGGGAGAGATGCAAAGGACAGGTATTGAAGGAAGTTTCAGAGAGGGCATGTCTGCAAAGTGCTTGCAGAAATCACAATATGCTGTTAAATGTCCCAAACTCCTCTGCTTTGCAGCAAGGCACGTGCTGAGCACAGCATGTGCTCAGCTGAATTGGGGCCAGTGCCTAAAACCACAAGACCTCTGTGGGAAAGCTTATTAGCAGTTCCTGCCTCTGCTGACTTTTAATTCCTCACAGCTGACTTCCAACTCCTGCTAGCATCTCCCCAGCACAGTGCCCATTCCCAGTGAGTTCGAAGACAATACTGCTCGTAAGGAGCAGGAGGAGTAATTACGGGATTAACAACTGACCTTGTCTCATGTGTTTTCATGTGCTTGTGTGCCTCCAAGGACAAGATTTGTACTTGTTGTCCTGTTTAGGAAAACATGCTTGACCGCATTTTTTTGTGTGTGTGAAGTGGTGTAGGTTTGGCCAAGAGAAAAACATGAAGCGGAGTGTCATTGAAGCTGTAAACAGGGGAGGAACAGATGTTTCTTCCCTTCTGCAGAGAACATGAAGCAAAGGAGTGGGGAAAAAAAAGGGGAGAGAGCCAGGGCTGCCCAGGAGGGAGGAATGAAGTGTGATGTGATTCAGTTGGAAGGAGCTGAAAAGATCTTGACTACTTGAATTAGAATACAGCCTGATAGATCTTGAGTGTGCCTGTTTAGTGTATGTAGCCCCTGGAAACACTGTGGCAGGATAGAGACCTGGCAAATCTAGTTATGCAGAAAAAGGGAAAGAAAGCCGGGAAAGAATACTTTCCCAAGAATGAAGATTCCTGGCCATTGGCTAACTTGACCTTTACAACCCAAGCAGTGTACCCACCACCAACGGTCCATGCTTGGCTCTGTGAAGGCAGGTGTGGGATGAAGCACCTGTGAATGGCCAGGCTGAAGGAGCAGCTGAGGCACTACTGGGAGGCCTTATTTACATGTGCTTGTTGGCATTTTCCACTCAGGTCTAGATGATGAGCCATGAAGAAATATCACCATGGCTTCCCAACAGCCATGTAAGTGTGGTTGGAGTCCTTGTGCTGGGCCATAGCTCTGGCTTGGTGAGATTGCCTGTGTGGTTTTTTTTAATGATGGTGGGACATAAAAGACTGAGGTGGACTAGGTTCTGTCTGGCCCTAAGAAGTTTTGGGGCAATCTGTGTAATCTAGTCATTGCTGGACTGCATCCTTCTGTCAAACACAGGTCTCATGAGAAAGAAGTGTTTGGGGCTCCTGTCTCTTGTTCTCACTCTCTTGCATGGTCAAGGCAGATGCATTTGAAGTGGGAGTGGTGCACACAGTTGACAATATAAGATCTGGGAAAAAAAAAGAAGAGGTCCAAACTGAGGAAGACATCAGTTTCGATTAGCAAAACCAGTGTAGGGTGGGGATATAATTGCTATGGGGTTTAATACAAAGATCAGCGAGAAAGAAAAGTTATTTAAGTCCAGGGACAATGACAAAACAAAGGCAAATGAAGATAAACAGATCAATCCAGGGGCGCAATTAGAAGGTCTCTAAAAGGTAGGAAATGGATGTTTTGGAACAGGTTCAGTGAGAAGCAACTAAGGACAGATTGTGGCCACTCATCGCATGGAGCTCAATCAGTTTTGGAAAGGATGGTGGTGCTCTTGCTTATGACAGGAGGGATAGGACCTTGTGGGCTAGTTAGTCCTTCCTTTCCTTACTGTTGGGAAACCAATATGTAGAGGAATGAAAAGTCCCCTTGACTAAGAGAGGCAAAAAGCTAAAGAACTCAAGAACCCCAAGGCAAAAAGCCTCCAGAAACTGACTTAATTAAAAAAAGACATCCCTAAAACACAAGCAGAAATAGTTTGAATACCTCATTAGTACAAATACAGAACAGAAAAGGCTAAATTTTCCCAGCTCATTCATCCCAGCAAGTCCAGCTGAAAGCAAGACTTATATTTCCCACTGAGTGCAATTTCCTCTTACCTTTTTGGTCAGTATTTCACAGCTTGTCACTTCATTTTGCCCCTCCACCCAAACCCCTGAGTGAGGTTGATTGTGGATTACTGAACCAGTTGTATTTTTCTCCCTCCAGAGGTGGCTGTCTTTCAGTAGCAGGTCAAATGATAACGACATGACTGTAGAAATACCAGTTTAATCCTCCAGGCCAGGCTGGATGCCTTTCTCAGCAGGACACCTGGGCAGACAGGTGGAACTCTCCAGGAGACAAACCAAAACATGAATGCCATCCCTGTTTCCATGTGCCCACCCTGAATTACTCTTTAGAGATGGTTAGACAGCAGCCTCAGGGGAATTCATGAGACACCACTTTGTGTGGGTGCCACCACACCACACTGGGTTCCACCACAACCTGGGGTTTCTCCAGCCATGGATGGGTGAGGTTTAGTCATGGAAATGTGCTGCTTATACACCCATCACCTGGGCTTCTCTTCGTGGCCCCAAGAAAGGCCTTTTTTGTCTTGTGAGTGCCATGACTAAAGAACAACAAATTTTAGATCATTGGAAAGGTTAAAGGAGATCTTGTAATGTCTCTGTAATGGTCTGGATGCTCGAATGCAGATACATGACTCAGCACATTGATTTAATACTTACAGACAGATGGTTTAGCTATTACAGCTCATTGCAAGAGAGGACTTTATCTGGTAATCCAATAATTTTAATTATATAATTCTGATAATAGCAATGAGGCAAATTCAAGGTGGGCAAAGGCTAAACACAGCAGTCCAAACAGCCTCTGATTTCTTATGTACCATCTGATTTTTAATCATGCCATCATACCTGTACTGGATTTTCAGCCCAGTATAAACCTGTGCAGCTTTACTAAAGTCAAGATAACTTGGTCAATTTTTCCTGCTCTGAGTATCTAGTTGGAAGTGATTAATGCTGTTTAACTCATTTTAACCATATGAATCATGAAAGCTGTGATTCCAGTAAAAGGCTAGGTCTGCCTCACATCTAATCAAGTAATTGTATGTAATTGCAGATAATCAGAACACTTGGATCTAGAAAAAGTAGCAGCAAAACAACTTGCATTTAAAAAAGGTTTCCAATTAAATGAGTGGTGGATGCAAGTGTGGTTTTCTTTTTTTTAATTTTTGTGGGGCTAATTGCAAGAAAAGAGCTCATTCTTAAATGAGGCTGTTTTGCATATTAAGGGTCTCTTTTAATTAATCTGAAAGTCTCCATTCCCATCACAAAAGAAATCTGCATGTGCATTCTTTTCTAGAACAGATATGGCACGCTACATCTGTGAATTTTCTTAGTCCACATTTGCATGCAAACATAAACTGAGTTAGAAAGAAGCTCTCTCATTTCAAAACAATGCTGTGAATACACAAAATATGGCTATCACAATAAGGGCAGTGCTGGAAACTAGAGATTATTGCGGAAAAGGCAACATATTTTGAACAGTTTTCTATTATACTGTGAAGCCCTGAAGGAGAGAAGACACCGGTTGCTTTTCACTTCACAGTATCCAAGGTGAAGTTGCTTCAGGTTGGACACAACACCCTCAGGGAAAAGCTACATTAACTTTCCTCCACTAGATTTTACATCAAATAGGTTCCCTTCAATTTACAAGGTACTTTTTTAGCCTGAAAATACAACTGGCATATCATAAAATAAGGTGGTGATTTATTTTTTCTTCTTTGGCAGTGGTGAGGTTTTCTTAGGTTTTTTGTTTGTTTGTTTGTTTGTTTGGTGGTTTTTTTGTTTGTTTGTTTTTCTGTTTTTTTTAGGAACAGCACGTCCAGCATGTAGTTGTACTGTTACAGCTGAAAGCTTCTTGTGTGGCGATGCTCCACCAAATCTGAAGTGACGTTGCTGATGTAATTTATGGCAAAGACACAGAGCTTCTGGAGGATGAAGCTCTGAAGTTTCAGGGGACTACTGACCCATAAAGCCTGGAGGAGTTTAGCAAGGATGTCACTTGAACCTGCAGACAAAGCATCTCAGGTCACGTTGGTATCTTTGTTTTAGCCATCAGATGAGCTTGTATTAAGGTGTCAGGTTGGAAATAGATTGTTTCCCCACTAACAAATTGATTTCTGCACCTGCCTTTCTTCCAGACTCCCTTGCGCATATTTATGAATGCAGACATTTCACTTTTTTTCCCCTCCTTTTTTTTTATTTTTTCCAAATTTCCAGTCAGAGCCATATTTTTTATAGGCTAATCCTCGTGTCCTCAGCTGGTTGTGTCTCCCTCCACCTCAAAAGTTGATGCTTTTCTTCTCCTCCCTGGCAGGATGAATAAACTCACCTAGTCTCAAGGGTTGAGAGCATTTAATGGTCATTGTCACTCAGTCAACGGCTAGTCCCTTGTGGCTCCCTCACTCTGATCATGGTGTTGTCATCCATGGTGCTTTACTGTTCTGAGAATGGTCTCAACAGCCCCATCGATCACCTTGGTATTCCTTTGTTCCCTTGACAAAACCACACTTGCTTTCTTCAGCTCTCCAAGAATCAACTCAGTCTGTTGCCTTCCAGATAACTAAATTGTTTCTGTTATGGTTAAGAAACTGGTGGGACAGCAGTTCTTTTGCTAACCAGGTATCCTGGGACTGTGGATGCCCCTTCCTCTCTCCTTGCTTCTTACCACTTCTCTTCCCACCACCTCAGCTAGCTTTCCAAGTCCATGAGCTGGAGATCCTGAAAGGAGGGACATTTACTCCCAGTTGTCCTGGATGCTGTCTGCATGGCACAAAACACATGTCTCGAGTTTTTCAAATGAGCCTGTCTCTACTGGGCAAGACTGGACACACTGCTTGTTGAAGCTAGTGGAAAGGCTCTCCCCAAGGGCAATTTATGGCTTGTTGCCAGATGAGAGAGAAACCCACCAGATGAACATCCTGGAGCTCAGCATAGGTTCCATCACTAGCTCTGCAGGATGTCATTTTCTAGTCATTAATCAGGTAATGATGTGTCCTGGTACACATGGACACGCTCCAGCACCACGGCTTCTTTCTGAGATGAAGTCAGCTAGTTTATTTTCCACACCAACAGAACACCTTATCTTGAGTGAATTTCAGTGGGGCTGCAGAATTATTGAATTTTTTAATGTTGAACTGTTTTGAAATAAAGGCTGACATTTCTCTTGAATAATCTGAGATGTGGGATACCTGCTTAAAGCAAAAAGGCTTGGTTGACTTGAGCTGGTAGGAAGCTCAGATAATAAGGGCTCTTTTAGAGACATGGCAGCTTTTTGAAAACCTGCAGGAATGTTTGGGTGAAATATGGTGTTTCAAAGTACATAGCAACATAAAACAATAGTGTCAAACAGGAAGTGGGAGCAACTAATATAACTTCCTCACCTTTGAGGTTATTTTAGGATGTTATTAACATAATTAGAATAAAGACAGGACAGTGAAGTTTGCCACAGAATGCAAAAGATGTAATAGTACATTTAAGAGCCAGAAAATCTGTTTTATAACTAAGAAAAAAAAATAAAATCCATTCACCTTCATATCTTTTTTCCCATGATTAATCCAGGGGGAACTTAAAGGAATTGTAATTACTGGATTAGTAGCGCTATGTTTCCTACACTGGAACTCATAAATAGAAGTGGATTCTTACTGCATTATCAAAGCAGATGAAATTCCTGAGATTTGCAAATGAAAACGGCAATTTGAGTGAGGAGGTGAATGTGGAGGTGAAACTGTAAATGGTCCCCACATGCTTCCCTCTGTCTCTGCTCTCACCCCTCTGTGGGTGGACATTGGGTTGCAGGTAGACTGCAGAATGCTATCAGCCCGCTCATATTTGGGGCATCTGAATGGCTTCTAAGGGCTCTGGAGAAATGCAGGAAACTTGCCTGTGTGTGGTTTCTTCTTATGTGGGGAGTTCTGGGCAGGTTGTATGTCCTGCATGCAAATGGAGCAGAATCGAGATCTGCAGCAAATAGGCTTGAAATCTCAGTATTCAGCTTTTTCTTTCATGGAAGCTCTTAGCTTGGTGTGTGCTTTTGTTGCTATAATTACTCAGTGAGTACATTAGATCCCTGCTTTTCATTTTTATTAATTTTCTATTGTTTTGATGCTCTTTTTCACTGAGAAAGTCATTCATTTCTGCCTGCTGATCTTCCATCTAATGACTCATGCTTGTCACTTGGGGTGCTTCTTGCTGGGGGTGTAATAAATGTTTTTAGGAAGCACTGCTGCTTTACCAGATTCCGGCAATGTGTCAGGAAGTGAGAGCTGACTGTTAGGAAAGCAGCACATCAACTGCTGACAGGCATTATAATTTGAGTTCAGGCCAGGCATCTGAGTCCACTTAGCCTTCTGATTAAACAAGAGCACGTGCCTATGGGGCTTCATGCAATTTGTCACCATGGAAGGGGTCCAGGAAAACATAGTTTACTAAGAGACAAAATGCAGAGAGCCTAGAGTCCTTACTGTATGGGCTTATCAATAGGGTGGAAAATAGGGTGGTTATAATACCCATATTGCTATTTACAGTCATTGTATTGTCACAAGCGCATTAAGCTTTTGGAGCTCAGCATCCCTGGGAGTAGTGGTGTCTTTCTTCTCTGGATTCATACAGCGTCTAGTACAGTATGTGCAGGAGAACATGAAGGATTCAGATTGTGCCTGGGGTTTCAGGACAATAAAAAAGATCAACTATTCAACTAAAAGTTAGCACTTTTCATGCCTCGAAGAACTAACAGTCTGTGGGGAACATTTGGGCTCAGGCTGGAGGGTTGTTTTGGAGCTGATAGATATAAAAACATTGATATATATGACATAGTAATGGAGATATGATGGAGAGGGAGGGAGGGAGACAACAGATGTGTCTGGGACCTGCCCCCTGACTGTAAGGTAGGTACGATGACTTCCTCCTGTCTCTTTATGCAGGGAAAAATTCAACCCCAAGATGAATCGCAGGATGTCATTGGGAGACTGACCTTACTTAACAAACAGACCTCTTTTCCATTGCCCCCTCACGGATGTATAAGACGAATAAGTTCTGTCAGGTAAGGTGAAGTTAGGGACATGAACCTGTGATCTCTCCTCCTGTGGAGTAATACAAAATGCATGAGGTTTAGACAAAGGAAAGTTAATCTGCTTACATCTATGAGAACTAGTCCCTGGCTTCCCTTGCAATAGCATCCCCCAGGTGCTCAGCAGGACTTGCTAAATGATACAAACAAATTACCCATTAATTGGCTCTTCATTTGCTCTGAATATTTTTCTCTGTTCTTTATCTGAAAACTCCCCAGCTACACAAGGTCATGTAATTAATCCTTCTTCTTCTTCTTTTTCCCTTTTTTTTTTTTTTTTTTAGCCAAAATATATTTTATAATGAAAAAGCATTAGAATTTCCCCCCATGGGGAAAAAGAAGGGTGTTAGTCCTGGCTGTGATAAGCTGAGATATTATGAAGCTGCCTGCATGAGTCCTTAAGCTATTCTGCTCTTCTGTAGCACTTTCAATTAGCTGTTTGCAGAGTGCTTTACTGTGGTACGCTTGATTCCATTGTCTAGATCACTTGTGAAGATATTAAGTAGAAGATATTATGCAAATATTGGCATGATCTGGCATGGTTTTGGCCTAGGCCAACTAGCACTGTCCTGGACGACAGAAAGACACTGCTGTGGGCATAGCTCTCCCAGGGCAATGTGTCCAGGTCTGCATTAGGTTTGACTCCTTCCACAGTCCTCCAGCACCACTCCAGAGGTCTCTGGAGTCTTCAGTGCTTGTGCACCCCAGGGCACAGGTCACTTCATGTGCTGCCATGGTGTCCACCAAACTCTCCTTGATGGACTTTGAATCTGAGCTTAGAAAATTAGCACTGTGTGCTTGTTTCCAGCTTTCCAGCTTGTTCCAAGTCTGGAAGCTGTGGGAGTATTTCCTACCTCCCCAGTTTGCACCTAAAAAGACAAGGCAGAAATGTCTGCAAGAAAAGGCCTTTCCATCTGGTGATGGTTTCAGCCAGGAGAGAAGAAAGCATTTATAAATGAATGTGGAGCTATAATAGATGTACAGATGGGAGCTGGGTAGCCCCAGGGTGATAGTAAAGGCTTTGCAGGTAGTGTATAACCCATGATGGGACATTGGTAATGTATGGGCAATTGATCACTGAAGTGCCACCAGAATGCTGGACTTGATCCAACCCTCAGGAGTGCTTTTCTGACCTTGGTGTGCTTTTCCGACCTTGGTGTGCTTTTCCCTACTCCAGGGGAGAAACAGAGCCCTGCCTCTGGCCAGGCTGGTGACCTCCTTCAGAGAAAAATCTGTCCACCTTCATGTCCTGCTGGGGTTCATCAATCCTGGCAGATCCACATCAACAGCACACATGTGGCTCCTGGTCTCCCAGCTTTGGTTCTTTACTTGGTGATGGCACCTAGCTAGCTTCTAGAGTTAGAGGGAGGTTGAGTTGGAACAAGACAGGGGAACAAAGACTCTTTAGCCTCTGTCACATAGAGATTAAACCCAGGATATTTTCCAGGGTTCAGTTCCTGGCTGAGAAGAGATAATGCAGTAAACTTGGATTGGGTTTGCTTCCCCTGTTTCATCTAACCTGGTGTGTCCTGATGGAAACAAGATTGGTGCTCATACAAACGGCTTGGTAGGTTGAGACATATGAGGAAAAAAGGAACATGGGGCGATGTCATCATTAAAACCTTTTCTGGGGAAATCTCAGCAGTGCAAAATAAGCAACAAATTCTATAGGCTTTCATATGGATTTAAGTCTTTTAACTGCTCCCATGTTTTTTGAAATCTCCTCTATGGAATGGGCTTCATACAAACATGGTAAGGATAGAGAAATACACTCATTAGCAAAAGCACAGAGAGGTATATAGAGGGAGCTGTTTAGAAAGCTGTACAAAGCATTGAGAATGACAGCAAAATCATTTCACTTTGCTGCAGAGATCAGTCTCCTGGCATCTGCTTAAATCTGGATGGTGGACAAGTGTCTTCTGGCCTGTGCAAAGCTAATGAGACTGGAGATGTATGTAAATATATAGTGTTTACCAGGGAAGAGGACGTTAGTTAAGGAAATGAATAATTTCCGAGGGTATAAACTAATCAGAGATGTTTGGAGAAGGAATATGCTCATATAATTGGATTTGATCCAAAGGGTAATATAATCAAATGATAATGAAGGCTGGTTGTTTATCACCTGTTGTAAAAGAGATGTCTGGGCAGAGAATACAGGAAGAAATAGTGTAATGTCTCCATAATAAGAACCTCCAAACAGCCTCTTATAGATTTGTAGGGTTTAAAGCAAGATGGGCTAATGAGATCTTCAAACCTAACCTCTTATATGCCATTGTCCTTCCAGCTTCACAGTCATCTCTGCCCAGACTCTATTACATTCATTTTGATGACAATAAATTTTCTGGAAGAGTACAAGTCTTATTAAAATGTGTGAGTCAATTCTGTAGCTGAAGTTCCCAGAACTGCACTGATTTAGAATCACAGAGTTTGACGCTGTACTTGAAGTAATAATACTGATAATAATAAAAATTGTTTCTCAGTTTTTTATAGTACTCTATGACATCATTGTAAATGAACCTTTGTTAGGAGTCATCCTGGCTTTTAACTGAGTGCACTCTTTGTGGTCAGTTTAGAATTGGAAGAAACTCAAGCCTTATTTTCCAATCAAATTGTTTTTGCAAACCAGTGCTTGTAGTTGCTTGCAGCTTTTTGCCTTCTGCAAAAAATGCCTCTGTTGTGACACTCGCTAGGGTTTTGGTTGAGAAACCACCTCACAGCCAGCAGCACATCAAAAGGCTGGCATCTTCATCTGACTTTCATTAACCCCTGAACCCAAGCTGGATGCATTCAATAAGGCTGATATATATATATATATATCTATCTATATATCTCACCATCACACTGAGACCTGTTGAATTCTCTCAGTTGCTTGGACCTGGAATCTTTAGTAGGTGAGTGGTATAGTAAAATATGCAATTAAGTCTGCAGCTGCACACCTCGGTGTCTTTCAGAGTCTTCACATAGACTTTGCTCATAGGCAGGCAGTGGAGGGAATTACCAAATTACCCATGCATGCAGTTGCCTTGGCAGTAATCCCTGTGGCAGTAGCTTTGAATCGCATTCGAAACAGCTCATCCTTCTGAGGTAAATTAAGTTCATTACTCTGTAAAGGTCATTTTGAAGGAACTTCAAAAACTGGAGGCTTGTTTTGTTGCTTTCTGTAAGAGATTCAGACTGACTTCTCTTCCACTTCCCGGCATCTATCAGAGTTGTGATTCACTGGTGCTAAGTACTCAATAAACAACTTAGGGACGGCTCTTGCCCCATTAGCCTCTGGCCTCTCCCAGGCCTGGCTGCTCAGGAACCTCATTCACCACTGAGGACCCAAGGTGCAAGAGATGGGGAGTTACCCACAGAGGCCATGGCAGGACTAGGGAGGTTATCAGATCCTACAGACTTGCATCTGGGCCTCTCAACTTTATCTTTTCCTGGCAATTTTGCACAACAAGTAACACTCTGTTTATCACAGCCCACATGTCTGTGTGTCTGTGTTGAAAGAATACAGCTTGTAAAGTACATTCAGATCATCCAGGCAAGCTTCTTCAGAAATACTTTTCCTTCTAATGATATAAAAGTGCTGAGGACTGTTTGCTGAGAATCCCAGTTCTCTAGGATTCACCTTCTCACCCAGCAGCATCATATGCTCCAAAGCTTCTGAACTAATGCAAGGTATGCACGTCCTCATCTTGATATCAATTCTCTTTATAGAGACTATGAAATAAAAACAGTTGATGGACGAAAAAGGTAAAAGCAATTTGTGGAATATTTTGGTTTATCCCAAGTGGTTTAACTATCAGTATTAAGAGAGACTTTCTTGGGGTGTTAAACTGCTTAATAAACGCTTTTGAGACCCTGTGAAAAATGAACAAGCAGCCTGTGTTGTCTCAAAGGGATGCTGAAATGTGTGAGGGCATAGAACTTAATTTTTCAGTGGCCAGAGATTTCTCTTCCTAGAAGGCAATAATCTTGGGTTAGTTTTTTAGGTGGGGATCTGGGGTTTACATAGAAGCTACAGAAATGGGATATGAGTGTAGAAAAGGAGGAAGCCTGAGAGACAAACAGAGAGGGGAAGGAATTGACATGGAAAGTATAGAAGTATGCAGAAATACAGGGCATTGTAGTATGTGCCCATTCAGTGTGTATAGCTGGGAGAAGAAACCCCTCACAAATCTCCCTGTCCTCTGCATACAACATTTTGAAGACTTCCTGGCATTTCCCACTTACTCTGGTCTATGAACCAGAAAATCCATGTGAAATGCATGATGGTATATGAACCAGCAAATTCATGACTACCATCTCCAGGCTATACTGCTCACCAGACTTTGTGAGCACCATCCAGGCAAGTGGACTTTTATTAGTGTTCACCCAAACAGAAAAAGGTTCATGGACAAGGAAAAAGAATCAATTCACCTTTCCTTTCCCCTTTCCCCTTTCCCCTTTCCCCTTTCCCCTTTCCCCTTTCCCCTTTCCCCTTTCCCCTTTCCCCTTTCCCCTTTCCCCTTTCCCCTTTCCCCTTTCCCCTTTCCCCTTTCCCCTTTCCCCTTTCCCCTTTCCCCTTTCCCCTTTCCCCTTTCCCCTTTCCCCTTTCCCCTTTCCCCTTTCCCCTTTCCCCTTTCCCCTTTCCCCTTTCCCCTTTCCCCTTTCCCCTTTCCCCTTTCCCCTTTCCCCTCCTCTCCTCTCCTCTCCTCTCCTCTCCTCTCCTCTCCTCTCCTCTCCTCTCCTCTCCTCTCCTCTCCTCTCCTCTCCTCTCCTCTCCTCTCCTCTCCTCTCCTCTCCTCTCCTCTCCTCTCCTCTCCTCTCCTCTCCTCTCCTCTCCTCTCCTCTCCTCTCCTCTCCCCTCCCCTCCCCTCCCCTCCCCTCCCCTCCCCTCCCCTCCCCTCCCCTCCCCTCCTCTCCTCCCCTCTCCTCCCCTCCCCTCCCCTCCCCTCCTCTCCTCCCCTCTCCTCCCCTCCCCTCCCTTCCCCTCCCTCTCCTCCCCTCCCCTCCCCTCCCCTCCCCTCCCTTCCCCTCCCTCTCCTCCACTCCCCTCCACTCCCTTCTCCCTTCTCCTCTCCTCTCCCTTCTCTTTTCTCCTTTCTCCTCTCCCCTCCTCTCCTTTTTGGAGTTGTGCAATAAGGTTGTCACTCAGGGATGTGGGACACAGGATAACTGGAGTCATATGCATGAAGAACAAAAGCTATGCTAGGATCAGTCACAGGGAAGAGCAAAATGTGGTTTTCTGCATCCCTGCTACCTCCTGGTCTGGGACTGTTAGAGGAATGGGGTAATTAATGGCTGTCTGAGCAGAACACAAAGCAGGACTGGAAGTCCCTGAGCTCCACATAAAACCCATACATTGAGTGGATCCTGTAGAGGCCAGTTTCAGAATTGGTCCAACTAGGAACAGCCTTGATGGTGACTCAGGAGTTACCACCTACCTATGCCCATCTGAATCTGGTCTCTACAGGCAATGAAGTGCACCATCTATATCTTGAGCTGTCGTGGACTGCTTTCTGGGAGATAATTTGCATGTGTAGGAAACATGGAACATGTTACCGTGTTTCAGTTCTGTGTGCCAAACTCTGCGTGCTCAGCTGGCACTTTGCATGACACAGGATGTACAGTCCTGCAGTGGTGTCTCAGCAGAAATCGTGTGCCCACACAAGCTCCCACTGTATTTGCAAGTTGCAAAACATCCGTGCACAAGTTCACGCTAAAAACATATTGCTCTGACAGCTGGTGAGACAGCTTTCGTACTGCATCAGCCACCCTGAGCAGAAAAAAAACCCCATGCGCACATGAATAAAAATGTCATCATTTTTTGCCCTAGCAGGGAAAAATATGTCTCACAGGGACACCCCATGGGGTTGAGGACAAAATGCTGTGTAGCTTTGACACTGAAAAATAAAACTTTTCAGCATTTGCCTTACAGGAGTGGAATACTCCATTACAAAGTGACTTTAAATTCAAAGCTGAGGAATCAACAGCAGGGCTAAATAACTCCAGGATTAAATATGTAATCCTGAGTTTTGTGTCAAATAAAACTTTTCTGATTGACCCCAAATGGAAAGTTCCGAAGTAAGTAATTGTCAGAAATACTTTTTATCTTGTCTGCTGAATTCTTTCCTCTCTCCTCCTTTCCCTTTTCCCTTAGTTTTGAACTCAGCCACTGAACCAAAACTCCCACCATTCATCCAGCTCCATGCCAGGACTTTCGTGGCAACAGAAGTGTGGAGAGGGGCAGATCGCCCCATTCATCTTAGCAATGCATTAACGTAAATCTGGGGTGACAATACATGTGTCAGCATGGGAAACTCTTTCTTCAGCCTCTCAAAAGCCATGTGGAGATGTGGGGATTATATTTTTGAAGTCCGCGCTGTATATCTGGAGTGACAATTCTCTTTGTTTCAATATCACAAGAGGTGTTTTTGGAAACACATCCCACACAGAATTGTGGGCAAAAGTACAGAAAGTACAAAGAGCAAAACAATAGCTTCGAGTCAAAGGGAGATGAAAATCAGACTCAGCAGTAGCGAGGAAACCAATAACAACCTAACTTAGATAAGAATGTGTAACTGCAGAGATAGTACAGATATGAGTACAAGCTGTAACATCCTGTACAAGGGCATTTAGCTGGCTCAGAACAACCACAAGAGACGGTTAGTGTTGTTTGAGTCTAAAGTAATGGATACTGTCTGAAAAACTTGCCTATGAAGAGAAATGGCCTTACTCAAGCGAAAACATTCAGAAAACCTCGCTGATCTAAAATTGTTAACCCTGTAAGACTGGCTGGTTCTCACATAGGGGTTTGCATGAGAGGAACCAGAGACAGTATGGTCCAGGTTGACTGAAGCTGACTTCTGTAATCACATTGTGCTTCAAGTACAAAAATAAGCAAACGACTCGAGTCTCCAGGACTCTTTTCTGTTCCTGATATCTTCACTACATCGAGATGCCAATTGTCCTGAGATCTGACTCCCCCCATGACGAAAAATCTGTAGAAATCAGCAAGATCCTTCAAGGCACCTGAGCTCACAGAGATGAAGCCCTGGAGCAGCTCTGGAGGGTCCCTGAAAGTGTCATTTTGGGTGGCATCTCTTTCTGATGGCTCAAAGCAGGGAGCTTGATTGTAAAGCAGGGGTACCTTCTCTGTCCCACGTGTCTCCCATTTAAAGCTTTCTCTAAATAATTCCTCCACTGAGCTTGCTTTTCTCTCTTTCTGTGTGTCAGACTGTTCCTCTTACATCTTCACTGTGACACAGAGGAAAGAGATGATTATACATTAATAATAGTAATTCTACTGATCAGACTTAATAAGCATTACAGTAAGATCATTTTAAGCACTCTATGTATGAGACCACTCTAATAATTTGAACGGGATACTGATGCCCTGCTGTGCTGAAAACCTCTTATGTGATTTCTCTACAGACAATGTTTATTCACAGAATCCTATGGTAGGAAGGGACCATAAAGCTCATCCAGTTCCAACCCCCCTCCAAGGGCAGAGATACCTTCCACTAGAGCAGGTTGCTCCAAGCTCCAACCAACCTGGCCTTGAACACTGCCAGGGATGGAGCAGCCACAGCTTCTCTGGACAACCTGTGCTAGGGCCTCACCACCCTCACAGGGAAGAACTTCTTCCTCAGATCTCATCTAAATCTCCCCTCTGTCAGGTTAAAGCCATTCCCCCTTGCCCTGTCCCTACCTGCCCTTGACAAAAGCCCCTCTCCAGCTTTGTTGTAGGCCCCATTTTGGGGAAGCACTCATGATAAAGTAGATCTTCTGCCACTGAGGCTCAGCGGTATCTTTTCAGTGTGGAATTAATTTTGGGTCCATTTCTACTTTTAGGCTGAATGCAGAGATCTCAGATCACATGAAGATTTGTGAAATGCCTTTACCCCAGACCCACAGCAACATCAGGGAAGACGGTGGTGGGAGGGTAAGTGAGCAAGACAGGACTGAGCTGAATCCAAGAGAAGGCAAAACCTCCGACCATTGCTGTAATTTCCTGGGGGACTGAGGGAAAGATTTATTTTCAGCATGACTTTTGCCGCATTCCAGATGTTTAACTTTTGATTTCTTTGCAGAAATTTAAGACCCTGTTCCCCCCCCCAAAACAGATGCTTTTGTCTAGGGAAATGATTCAGAATGCAACAAAGATGTGTTTTCCTCATTGTGCAGATTAAGTCTCAGTGGCATCACGCTGGCAGATAGGGGCTGACCAGAAAAATGTGCGCAATAATAAACAAGAATAATTGCATTGGATGGGATGGATCCCTCTGGATTAGACTCGTGTCTTCTTTTCCTTCATCTTTTCCTTCCAGACACTCCCCCAAATGGCTCTCAGACAGCATTGCTGGTTCTTGTGAATTTATTGCAGGTTTCCCAAGAGCTGGCATTTTCCTCTCAGGACTCCACTCCGAAAGTCCTGTGGTTACCAGAGAAGCCAGCTTTCTTTCAAAACCAAAATTAAATTTCCAGTCCTCATGGCTGCGGAGAAAAACCAAACATGGTTCAAGTCTAACCTGAAGTCAAATATAACATGATCTTTTTCTTCCCAAAAGCAAAATAGGAGATCATGTTTTATAGACTTGACTCTGGATTGTTGATCCAAAGCAGTTATCGAGAGCACAGGCAAGCTGGATCATTTTTAAGCAGCATCCAATGAGTTTGTGTGTAATTTCACACACCAGGGATCACCTCCAGCAATCCTGAATATCCCCTAAATTTTGTGGTCTGGTGTCCCCTTTTCCAGATGTCCCTTCTGCACTTCCAGGGCACAATCCATGGCAGTCACTATTGTTTCTCTGTAGGTAACTAGAAACAGCAGCACCCTCAATTTGGGAAAGCAAGGTTTTGCAATTAAGATACAGATCAGGGAAGTACAGACAGCATCAGAGTCTGGATATGGCACTATGAAATGTTGGAAGAAGAAGAAAAAGATCCATTTAATAATGAAATACCAGCTGCTGGTTTATTAATACAAACGGTAATGTGCTGCTTATTTCTCCAAACACTCCCCCACTTAGAGCAGGCAGCTGTGCAACCCCCTTTGCTTGGTTCCTTCAGGAGAGGGAGGGTAAGGTCTGGAATTTTGTTAGGGAAGGGAATAACGTGGAGCATGTGGCAAAGACCACTGGCATGGAGGAGCTCATGAGATACCTGCAGCTGTCTCTCCTAGTACTAAAGCTGCAGGAGCTCAAGCATCATTATGAAGATGCAGGTTAAAAATAAAAGGTGGAAGAATTTCAAACTGTGCCTAATCCAACTACATCTCTAGGAAGTAGGCCTATGAAAATGAGGAGGGGCAAACATTAAGGAAAACCCTTCTGAGAGCTATGAAACTTACTGATACCCCTAAGCTTCATCTACCAGATGTCCCACCTGGGAGTGCCTCCAGGTATATCTGCCCCACTGCAACCTTCCTTCATGGGCAGCAGAAGAGCTTTGGGGTAGAGGCATCTTTTACATGTTACGAAATGGGAGAAAAGTCCCCAGAGTGCACTCAGGAGCTGTTAATGTGCTGACCATAGCAAAAGCAGGTGGGAAGAGTTTCAGCAAGATTTCACTTCACCCTCTTTTACCATGATTCATCCACAAGCAAGGACCTTGCTTCATGCCACAGACCTTTTCTACTTTATATCTTCTCCCTTTTTTCCTACACCATATCCTGGCTGGTAGCCTAAGCACCTTCCTAACAACTGAAGTTGCGATATGCCTGTGTAAATCAACATCATCTCTTGGAGCTCAGTGACATTACGCTGATTTACTTGCGTGCAGGGTCTGGCCATGCCGTGGTGTGTGATTTAAACAAGATGTTCCTCAGGCTTAGGCATAAGTGAATAAATAATGCTTGACATTTTGGAGAAGCTCATGTTCGCCAAAAACATTTCTTGTTCCAGCAGACTCACCCTGGTCGTTTATTCACTTATTTCTTTGCATACTTTCTCCTGCTCCCTTCATCTCACCTCAGTATTATAATGCTTCCAGGATTTTCATGTCAGGGGACTTGTAAGCTGAATCTTTCTTGGTCCCAGCTCAGGTTCCTTTAGCACTTTCTCTGCAGATACTGTCTTCTAATTGAACTCTCAGTGTATCTGCAATTATCTACTATTAGGGAGGAACCACGTCATGAGGAAGAATTGGCTTTACATCTGGTCAGTGGTATCTCTCTCATGCAGACACGACTCCCTCCTTTCTACTTGGAAGGCTGGCATCGTGCTTGTTTTCAGTATCAGGGTTTCTTTCCTGTCCTGCAACATGAGTGACTGATGGAAACTGTTGATATTCACTGCTGACCACTCAGATCTAGACTACAAAGTTATGTTATGGGAGAGAGGCCAGAGGACTGGCTCCATCTTGTCTTGTCTGGAGCTGTAATGGGTGAAAAGTAATTCCTACAGTTGGGTAGGAATGATTTCTCAGCTACAGCCTAACTCCTGGGCTCTCCCACAGGAGAGATCTCATGTGCCAGATGGGCCCCCAAAAGTTCAAGATTTCACTGCTTGATAGATTGTTTTTGTATCCAGAATAACACCATGGTTTCTCTGAAAAGGTTAATGAGGGCTGCTCTGTTCAGCTTCTGGGCAGCTAAGGTGTCCTCCAGGATTGCTTATCCTTCAGGAGAGAGGAAGGACTGCAGCAATATTGAGGGAGACATGGGCAGAAATCTTGCAAAGTCAAGCTTAAAATTTAAGTTTGGAAAGGACTGTTCATTTTATTCTTTCTCAAACTAGTGGGAACTGTGCATAAGTAGGAATGAGCTGCCTTTAAAAATTAGAATTACAGGTTCCTGCTTTATAATGGTGATTTCGCTACTATGCTATCTCCCAAGCAAGCCATAAAGCACATTCAACAAGTATTACATGAGCTATTTTGTTGCTGGAACTGATAGATATACTCAAGATAGACTCATGGAATAGCCTAGTTGGCTCACATCCTACTGCATAGGTGGCCACAATTTACCACTTGATGAAGCCCTCCTTCCTCACCACACACACACACAAACCAGCTTGAACTGCTGTTTGCAATACACCTGCCGCTTCAGATAAATCATTCAGCATTGCTGCATCCAGCGTTCCTCATACAGAAAATTTATACAGTACTGCATATAAAAACCATCTGTTAGCACTTTGGCAGATATCAATCCTTCTCTTCTCCAAAGGGATATTGCTTCCAAACAGACATAGTTTGGATTTAATTTCTTGCTCAAAGTTTGGCTGCTTAGATGTCCTCTATTTTCCATGGGCAGATGAAGATACTTCAGTGGAGCTAATATTACTTGTTAATCTTTGTGGCATTCAGTGGAGAAATGGAAAATTCTTTATAAAGTTTTTGTTCTTTGAGAGAGAACAGAAGAGATTTGGAATCGGCAACTGGATTTTGGAATCGACAGCTAGCAGCAAGCTGAATTCTTTTTCTCATGGTGGGGGAAATGTATGTTTTTATGTCTACCTAGATGTGACTTGTTTATCTGTCTTTCTTTGATTCAGCATCACTACGCCCCTGTCCAGGTTCACCTAGGTTGCGTTTAAGGGCATTTAGCTCTCATCTGCCCTTGTCTGGGTTGAACTGTTGGCTCAAAATACAGAAAAGAGTTGAAGAGGAGCCTTCTTATCAGTAAGACTCCCAGCAGTATGGGTGGGAGTAGAATGGCTAAGTGTCTAGGGATATGCTTAGGTGCTCAGTGGGATAAGGTTACCTTTGTGGCTCAGACCAGCTCCAGGAAGAATGTACTCAGTCATCCTTTGTTCTGCCAGCTCCAGCACCACTGCAGGAAAACATCATGCTGTGCTGACGTATCCCTGCAGTGGTGCATCATCTTCCTTTCTGCTTCACAGGCAAAATTGTTCTGCCTAACTAGATATCCTGCATACGATCAACACAGGAGCTGCCAACATCCCATGCTGCTCTTGCTTCACCTGTCCCCATAGACAGCCCAGCCCAACGTGTTACCCATGCTACCGCAGAATGGGATGGTTCATAAAGTCACATTTTCTCTGGCTCATGATGTCTGGGAAGAAAGCAGCTTGGTGCTGTGTAACCAGCAGTGCAGGGTGTGCACAGCTGGCATCAGCTGGTTTAATTCACCATTTGTACAGTGTAGAGGAGTCCCAGTCTCATAGGACTGCATGAAGCAAGAGTCACCATGAATTTGAGCCTTGTACATAACAAAATTTGACTGCTTAGTTGTAGACTCTGAAACCAATTAGCTTTGGAATGGCTAAATGAGAGGGAGAAGGTTACAAGAGAAATGAGTTCCAGAGAGTGTTTGAAGCTACTGAGCAGTCCACTCAAGTGGGGATGACATTCTGTAAAGGTCTCCATCAGTCAGGTTTGGCTATGATTATATTTCATAGCCATGAGCAGCTGAATTTGCTCATGCCCAGTTACAGCCTTCTCTCTCTGTGAGGGCATTGCTCCAGGAAACTACCCTGCATTGTTTGTGCCATGCTGGATAAAGGCATCGCATAGCTGTGAATAGAACAAGACGCCTCTCATGACACTGATACTGTGAGTGTACCAGGTGGCATGAGAGCATCCTTCAAAATAGCCACTACAACCACATTAGACCAATAGATCTAGAAGGCACCATGCTTTGGGACTAGGGAGAGAGAACAGAGTGATTTGTCCAATTGGCCTTTTGCCACTGTTTTATTTTTGTTCTGCAATTTTCTGTTGCATTCTCCAGCTGATGTTTAGGGACACTGCCAGAGATGTCATGAACTCTTTTACCACAGTGAAAATTAATGCAAAGGATGTGGGAAACGCTTGGTCTTAATGCAAGATGAAGGGAAGGCTCAGACTCACTGAACTGCATCACCCAAGCAACTGTTGTCCAAGTGGTTGGTCATTTACCAGCTTGTATTGGGTCTGAAGTCATCCATGCTGTGCTGGGGAAGAACTGAGGCCAGGACACCTTGAGGTGGATGGGCTGCAATGTGCTCTGTCCTGTCTTCTCTATTCAAGTGGAAGAAACCATGACTGAAAGAAAAGATTTGGACTACACCCATCCTATTTCTAGCAAGATCCAGAGGTCAGGTTAGAACCTGTGAGCAAAGCTTGCTTGTGTGTAAACAATGGGAATGAGAGGGGAGTCAGACCTTCTCCTGCATCACACTGAAGTGGCATTGTAGACAGCCACCTGGGATAAGGGTGAGGAGACCTGTAAGGGTGAATACCTTCTACAGTGTGGTTGTTCTCTCTCCTAGATGTTATCTGATGTTGATATTGAAGTCAGTGAAAGGGATCAAGACAATCTGTACAGTAGCCCATCTCATTCTCAGTCAAGACCCACAGAGCTCCATTTGGAGCAAGCATTTGTGCAACTGCCTTTGGTCAGCAGTGCTCCCACTCCTTTCTGCTGGGACACCAGTGTTTTTTCAAATCAGACCAACCATTCAAAGTTTGTCCCTCTAAAGCAGCAGAAAATTTTTATTCCCTGTTTCCATCTGTAGTCATTGGTTGGCTTTCCTGAAAATATTGCTGGACTGTGACTACTACTAGAGTGATGGTATGCAACCCACAGAATGTGTACAATGTGCTAAATGTTGGCGTAAGGAGAGCTTTTGCCCTATGCTTCCTCCTGCGCAAAGTACACTCTTCCATCAAAAGAAATGTCATGACTAAACTGTGGGAGGAAAAACCTTAAATTTTAACTTCAGTATATCAGCTTCCTTATTTAACTGTTAGAGCTAAACCAGGCAGAAGGAGAAGGTTGAATTACCATGTTTCCAGAAGGTGCTGCCCAGCAGAAGCATGGATGGGAGCTGACCAGGCTTGTTCCTAGAGCTCCTGAAAACCACACGCTTAAGTGGGTATTTAAGCCACCCAGTGTGAGGTCTTCCGAAAGGGTTTCTAGAGACATAGACCACTCCCATGTTTCTGTATTCATAATGAACTGGAGGAGCTCATGGAGCTCCCTCCTCACTAACCCAAAGGTATATCTCCATGTAAGGGTGCCTCTGAATGATTTTTGAGGCTCTGAGTCCTATATGCAGGAAAGACACACAAGAAATACCGCATGAGAATCCGTAAAGGTTTTTTATTTCAATTCCCTTTTACATACACCTGTGGTTTGTCATTTTCCGCTCGTTACTTTGGTCCATACAGAAAGCAGAAGTGGAGGAATGTAAACCAAATGCCTGCCTGACGACACACACAAGGTAATGTCCCTGTAACACATGAAATAAATCACAGTTTTGTCCTTTAATTTTTTCAGTTTTTCTCCCTCTTCTGAAGTGAAACAAGGTCTTAAAACTACTTCAGTGAAAGCACTCATGTTGGAGGGGGAAGAACACACCCCAGCGCCTTTCCCTCCTGCTCTGACTAGGAAAAAAGAGCCAATATATTGAAAACAGACGCCGTGGGCAGAGCTTGGAAGACTGCTGGGAATGGCTGAGGCCTTTTTCTAATGTCCAGACCCCATCACCTCCAGTAACCACCATGACTGGGTGGGTCACGCTGAAGCTGTTGAGACCAAGCAATGAGTTTTAGCAGCAGGTCTGTCTTTTCGTGCATACCTCAGCTCATGCAAATAGCAAGAGATCGACACAGTGTTTCTGAACATGGGGATGGGCCAAGGGGATGGGTTTGGGTGATAGTGCATTCCTATGCCTGTCCTTCCTCCTCTGCAGCTGACTGACTTTCCAACCAGCTCAACCTCATACCTGTCCTTTAAAATATTTTACCTCTAACAACAAATGGCTTCTTGTTCACTCCTTCCAGTGGCTCTCAAGGAAGAATGATTAATTTAGACAGACAAAAATAAAAAAGTAAAAGCTTGGCCTGGTGAGAAGCACTCAGTTCTATATTTAGAAGGGCTCATGCCTTTCATAGTGCTCTGGTTTAAATAGATGCTGCTTCTCTGGTGAAGTCATTGCTTTGTCTTCTGTTTTAGGTACCCAAGGTCTGCCTGTTTGGAGAACACCATTTAAGCTTGTTTTAAACAGTCTTCTGAGGGGATATTGTATCTCTATTTCAGAGAATGCAGGCCCAGGCATTTTGGAAACCGAGTGAACACTAATCCCATCCATCTCAAACATTTTAATCCCATGCCTTTTTCTAGCCAAATATCTACCACATCCTAAATACCCATGTGTAGAAGCTGATACCAGTACAAAAGCCTAATGTTGTCACTTGTGAAGCATTTCAAGAAAGAAGACTGCCACTCAGACCATCTTCTACCTCTTGATGTCTGCCTTTTGGCCTTGCCTTTCTTATCTATTGATCTAAAGCAAAAAGATACCCTGAAATATGGGTGGCAAGAAAGGTTTTGGGAACAGGAGAAGTAATTTATTTGAATAATTACCCTTTTCCTCTTCAGAATTTATGGGTGAAACCCACTCCATGGAAATCAACAGACATTTTGGTGTTGATTTTCATGGGCTCAGGGTTTAATCCCAAATTGATGCCAGCACATCTGTGTTGTTGCACACCACATCACTAGCCCAGAATCATTAACCTTCAGTCTGAGAAAGAATAAAATACCATCAAATTCCTTAGTTAATGTGCCAGGAAAACAATTGCTATGGTTGTAGACAGAAGTTATTCTGTGGGACCCAAGTGAAATGATTCTGAATTCCAGGTTCTCACTTTGAGATTGTTCTGATGTACTCCATTTTTTCAGGTGAAAAAGATGGAAAAAGTGCCAGTGAGGAAAAGAAGAGAAAACTGTACTGACTTTATTACATTCCCCTCATTTGCTCTCTCAAGACATCCCCTTTTTAGGAGAAAGCATAATTGTGCAATGAAGTCTACCTCTGTCAGAACTGTACTGGATAGGGAGGTCTGCCTGAAAAAAGACAGATTTATTAAACTTCCTAATTACTTCTGATCATCTGGGTCAGCTCTTCCATAACTTCTTCTTTTGTTCCTGACCCCTGCCAGATTCTGAGCTGATTTCCAGACCTGCTCTCCCTTGCTGGAGTCTTGCAAATTCATTCCGAATAAGGACAAAGCTTGTTTCACTCTGTTCCTGCAAATGTTGCCTTTGGCACCCTTACAAAAACAGCATCATTGCCCATCAGTGCTGATGCCATCAAGAGTTTCCGTCAGAGAGGAGATGGGCACAGGTGGGTGCAGTAATGACTGCATGCCACATATGCAAAGGGAGTTCAAGGGACAGTTCTCCAAGTGTGCCCTGGAGCAGCAGTACTAACGGACCAACCTAGAGAAGGATGCAGAAACCACATGAGGAAATCAGAATATTAATCTTAAATTAACAACAATATTTAACAGCAGTGTACCACCTCTAACCACAAGCCCTCTGAAGACAGTGGAAAAGCATTGTGTGAGCTTTGCAGGTCATACTGAATAGCTTGAGATCTTCTATGAGCAAAACATGAGCAAGTTCAGTTGAAGGTTAGCAAACCTTTCCCTGGTCTGTGGGAAAGGTTTCAGAGGAACCTTATTTAATATTTCTTTTAATGCTCTCCTGTGACATTCTTTTTCCCACTTGCCTCCCAAGTTCTGGCAAAATGATGATATTATCTTGAACTTTTTATACTGTGGAGCTAGTTTAAACTTGGAGTACAGCATGAAACTTGGAGGATCTGAGTTCACATGCGAGTAGGATAGAAAAGGAAAAGGGAAGGGAAAGGAAAGGAAAGGAAAGGAAAAAAGAAAGGAAAGAAAAGGAAAAGAAAGGAAAAGAAAAGGAAAGAAAAGAAAAAGAAAAAAGAAAAGAAAAGAGAAAAGAAAAAAAATAAAAGAAAAATAAAAGAAAAAAGAAAAAAGAAAAGAAAAGAAGGGGCTAAGAAAATTCCCTGACAAAACAGCTGAGTGTGGCTAAATAACCACAGTGTATGGCAGGGGGGTGAACAGGGTGATCTGGACAGAACAGATAAACCAGGATTGTTCTATGTGACAGCAGATGCCTTGGGTGTCCTTTTATTTAATCCCAAACAGCAAGCCTGGTCTCTAATTCTCAGCAGAGTATTTCTGTAGCTAGAGTTGGAAGCTTTATTTTAATTCCATTATGCAAATTGTACACGAGTCTTGAACTGTGGTCTAGATTCAAATCTGTTTTGCCTTGGCATTGGACTGAGTTAACTTGATTAACTTCAGTGGAGTATCTCCTGCCTTCTGCCAATGAATATAAAATCAACATCAGGTCTGTTTCTAACTATCTTGCCCTAGAGACCAGCTTTGGATGACTCTGTCCACTTATTATAGCTATTTTGTCCACCACAGAGAACTCTGTCTACTTGGGAGAAGCCAGAAAGCCAGACACTGAACAGATCCCATCAGAGCACTCAACAGAACCTGATGAAATAATCAAATGATAACTCAGACTTACTATTTTATTGTTTATAATCCTTCTTAAGAGTGGCTTAAAGACAGCAAGTCTTTTTCTTGCTCTGTGCCCTTTTCTATAAATTCACCAAAAAAAAAAGAGACTGTTTCGACAGGGTGACCTTCCACCCTGAGTATCTGTGCTCTGGATCTGGTGTGATGGGTGTGATGAGACCAGAGCACTGTGCAGCTGATCTCAGCAAATCACATCTCCATCATGATGCTCTGAATTAGTTTTGAAACTGAGAGTTGAGATTGGCTTCTAGCCATAAAAAACCTCTGAATTTGCATACAGTTAAAATTGAAAACAAAATGCTTAGCTGAATTGTTTAAATAAGTTTTTTGGGATTGTTTTGTAGAGCCAGTTTGGAAAAACGAAGTGAAGTATGGAGAAGAATTCTAACCGATCTGAATTTGGGATCTCTATAGAGGGTAGGGGTGTCCACCCTGCTGGTGTCCTTTTTGTGCTCTTTCTGTGGGGAAAAACAGCATCAAAGATCTAAAATGGTTGATGGTCCACCATAAGCCTAATGCTACAGCTGAAGTAGGTACATGGGAGTCTGCTAGCATTGCCAAAAGGTGACATCTCAGTCCTAGCTTCAACTGCTGATTCTCAGTAGAATATATGTGCTCTTAAATATTCAAAACCTTCTATGGACCAAAGAGCAGCCAGTGAAGATGCTTTTAATGCTGAGTAAAGAAGCACCCTTTGCCTATTGCAAAACTTATGTATAGACGGCAAATTTAACCACTAAATTAATTTAAACATTACATTAAGCAGATGAGCAATATTTCTACCTCAGCACAAGATTGCTTGATGTCACTGAGCTTTAAATGACCAGTAGGTGGTCATAGGCAAAGGTGAGTTCTGAGTCTCATGTCCATGCATGTCTCTCTATCCCAATTCATTCACAATGGCCTGTGGAAGATTTCCTACAGAGAGGTCAAAGAGGACATGCAAACGCTAAGAACAGATTTCTGGCTCAAACTTTCTGGCCAGCTGAGCACTGCTGAGTGAAAAAAACCCAAAGCAACACAAGAAATGCCAACTCGCATTTTTTGTTCTTCATGAATGAAAGCAAAATCAACCTGGATTTCCCAGGCTATTTTTTTTTTTAATCAAAGTGGTGGAATTACGTTTTCATGTTGCTCAGTTATTTATGTGTCTTTACAACAACTCATCTCTGCATTCTTTTGCTCTCCCACCATTATCTAAGAGCTAAGCTTGAGTTTTGATTTTATGAGAGGCCACAAAAATAGTTTGGGTGGAACAGGAGAAGCCCCATATAAAAACTAATTTTTATAGAGATGGCAGGATTTGCTGCCTCAAAACAAAGTGTTCCTTTGGGTCAACATTATTTGCTGTCTGGCAGGTTCAACCTTTCACTTCCATAGGCAAAACCAGGAGAATCACCTCCCAGTGAATGTCCACAGGGAGGGACGTGCTCCTTATTTTTCTCATTTTGTGAATGATCGTGTTTTCCAGGTAAATCCAGACAGCCATGGCCAGTCATGATGGAAATTTATTTATCGGGTCTTCCACAAACTCATTTTCTTTACAATTTAATATTTTTCTCATTTCAAGACACCCTAGAGGAATGGGATATAAAATCTACTCTGTCTGGAGAATCACGCTGGATGCTTGAAAAGCTCTGTAGCTGGCCAGGGATATGATATATATCCTGTGTTTACTCTGCAGAATGTGGCAGCCCATCAGCAAGAGCAGTAAAAATAATAATAACAAAAAATCAAACAGCAAATCTGTTCCAGCATGAAGCTCGTTGAAAAATGCCAATTTTCTGAGACCTGCCTGATAGTGCAACATGGTCTCTTCCCTAGCAGGTGCTGTCAGCAGGGCAGTGGCATGGTGAAGATCTACATTAACCTGCCTATGGTCTTAAAACAAAGCTTCCTCACCTGCTGAGCATCTTGCAACCATCAGTGCAATGCCTATTTGTATCATAGGATAAACAGTTGAAGAGCATTATCCCCCAAGTTTGGAAAATACTGCCCCAGGTTTTTTTATCCTTTTGCTTCCTGTTACAGGTAAAATGTTATAAAATTCAGTAAAGCCAGAAAGAGAGGATGTGAACCATATTACTGCTGCATAACTTTCCATAAAAAGGCACAGGTAGGATTTTAGCAAACTAATGGGCACCAACACATATGAAAAAGCACATACACCAAATAAGAAGCAATGTTGCACATTGAAAGACTTCACAGGTTCATACAAACTCTCCCTTAAAGGTCAACTCTTAAAGTGCTTTCTCTTATTTCATGCAGTCCTATCTCAGATGAAAGAGTCATTGACCATAGCGAGAGATTCAGATGAGTTAAGAGATATACTGATCACTCTCCTCATTATCAGTAATTATGCTTGAAGCTTTCTAGGTGTGTAGAAAAATCAGCCAGTGAAAAAGCAAGAGAACCAACCTTAAGTTTTTGAAACATCAAAACCTGAAATTTAAAAACTTTTAAGCAAGCCATTGGGTTTGTAAAAAAAAAAAAAAAAAACAAACCAAAAAAACCCCACCAAAAACCAACCCAAAACCACCCCATAAAAACTTTCCTCTGAATACATTTTTATGGTTTAAAAAATGGTAAATTCTTACCAGCACTGTGGATGTTCTACAACCTTCAGCCAGTTGCCCATAAACAGATAAACAAAGCCAATCCCTGGCCGAAGAGTTCAGTTTCAGGAGATTTTTGTGAACTAATTTGGCTTTAATATGTATCAGACAAGAAGAAGAGTTGAGGAATGATGAGAAAAAGGACAAGACATGATCTCATCTGAACCTAGACCAAGCAGTATATAGAAGGTGTAAAAACATTTGTCTGCACATCTCCAGGCAAAGTAGAAATGACAAGGCTGCTGCCAAAAGTAATCCTTATGAAACACAAGGCTGAGGAACATTTAACAGCTCTGTGTCCATCCAGAGAGGAGGTAGATCAAGTAAGAAGGATTCACCAAGAAAAGTAGACTGTGCTGCTGTGGATGACAATAGAAGAGGTACTGGGCTGGTAGGATGAGAAGAACCTGCCAGGGATGGAGAGTCCTTTGGCCAAGCCCAACAACTCTGTGGCACTGGAGTTATTGAGCAAGGAGATTCCTCCCTCTGTGATCCAGTCAGCTGGGATATTGCAGTACACAGCTTGGCTTGTACCAGCCCAGCAGGCTAAGGGAAGTGGGGGGGTCTAAGGACTCCTGAGCGTTGCCAGCTGCTTTACAAGATGGGAAGAAAAAGGCCACAAATCTGACACCGTGGTGGTGGGGAAACTATAAAAATACAGGCAAGCTCCTATGGACCTTCTTGAAGTGAACTTGCGAAAGTCTCTCTGCCTATGTGTTTGCTGTACACTGACTCCAAAGAAATATGCTCTCTCTGCTCCACAGTCCCATGTTGAATCTCAACCAGGATGTAGGTCACAAACCCTGTCCTGCCTGAACGTTAGCAGTGGTCCCTAGATGAATCACAGACAAATGCACCCTCACCTCACCACGTTTTTGTTTTATGTGGCCTTTGGGGTGTGTTTGCATTAGTAAATCAGACAGGAAAGGAATTGTCACCCCAGGTGGACTCAGACCTTTGGATGGGCATAAACTGTCCTTGAAAAATGCTCACATCTCCTGGTGATGGAGGAAGCAAAGGGGAGCCCACTCTGAATCTAGAGGCTTTGGATAAATGCCAGCAGGATCATTCTGCTTGCCCTTCCAGGGCAAACTGTGGTTTCTTCTCTGTGTTTAGACATCACAGGTCTAACCCCTTCCTCACTAAAACCAGTGAAGGATGTCCTTGAATATCTACATAATAGGTCGTGGCTATATACTCTATCAACAGTTTGCTATCAGCCCAGGAATGATAGGAACAAGCTTTGGCAAGCATACAGTCTACTGTGCCTTAATGACAGCTATTTCCATGTTGCTATCAGCATTTTCCAAAGTTTTACATTCATATTGCTCATGCACATGAACACCCAGGAAAGAAAAATAAATCTAGAATGCATGATTTGTAACTGAAAGGATTAAGAAAATATTTCTTCCCCTGTACATCCCTTGTGCATGTAATTCTCATCTCCACTTAACATTTTTCAGACATTTATTCTAAACTAGTGACAAATGCATTTCAGTGAGGGCTGCATTCTAAGAGGGGTGTTGTATTTGTTAATAAATGATTTTATGGCTTTTGCTAATTCACTGAACTTTTCTAAGTGATTGCTAAACATGCTATTAATATTGAATTCTCAACAACAAATACAAGCGAATAGTGAGTCACTGGTGGGGGTTTTTGGTTTTTGTTGTTTTTTTTTTTTTTTTCCCTTTGTTCCAGCAATGAAATGATACTAAGAAATCTCTTTCAGTGAAAAAAATCCAGAGGGTCATTGCATTTACTTGGAAGGATTTAAGCACAACGTACTTCTGGAAAGCCAGAGCCAGCATATTCAGTGTTCTTCTCTTTCATTGGTGGTTCAGCCACATGGGATGCTAAATAATGCAGCTGTACACACTCTGACCGCCAACTGTTAATAACTTCTGCCCCCTCTGATTGCCTCCAGAAGCCATACCAGCATCTCTGGGAAAAAGGCGAGCAGTGAGTGTAGCTGGGCTGACCCAGATTTCTGCAGAGCTGGTTAGCTCCTCATGCCAAACTTTCACTAGAGTTGACTTCTCTTGCAAGATTACTTAACTTCTTTGTAATACTATTGCTAGTGTTGTTATAGGAATAACAACCATAATTATTGAGCATGGAATATTATTCTTTGAAAACCTTACATTTAAATAGCTGCCATTTGGTGTAAAACGTTTTTGATGATATTTGACTTACTTTAATGACACAAAAGAAGAACAGAATGTCACAGATAAATACTGGCTTTTAAAGATCTGCTCATGTATGTCTGTAGCTAGAGTTTCAGTGTCTGACAGAGTACTACCTCTCATCCACCACATACACCCTTACCATGTCTGAATCCAAAACTCAGAGATATTGAAGGGAAGAGGTTTTTTCCTTGACTTTACTGGGTTTTGGATCAGGCCCTAACCTGAGAGGTTGTTTAAAGATGTGGGATACAGAGTCATGGTCCCACTGCTCTTCCTGACCTCCTTCATAGTTTTGGGGAAGTTAGTAATTTGCTCTCAGAAGACCAGCTGATTGCATTGACTGGATCCATCTCTGAAGTTCTGGTTGATGTGATCCAGTAGCAGTATCTAAAGCATCAGAATAGAAGGTAGGTTATCCCATTGGCGCCACCTGTGTCCCAGAGGATTTCTGCAAACTTGCCCAATACCTCTTCCCTATTCCATTTGAGTAACAGTCAGGTGTGATTGAAATATTTCAGTTACTAGAAACTTGCCAATAAAAAAAAAAAAGAAATAAGAAAAAGAAAGCACCTTGAGGAGCTGAATCTTAGACTGCAGCAAAGGAATACTGGTGTTATGACAGGGGCTGAATTGAGGATCCAGCCTGGCTGCTCAGTAAGAGTCCTTCCTTTGGGGAAGCATGTACTGCAACAGGAGGTTTGGTCACTGTTCCTGATTTCCCATTTCTGGGCAATCTTGTAGCATGCTTGGAAAATGTCAGAGACCCTTTGATAGATGATCTGTTGGTGTGGCAGCCCCAGCACAACACACGGTTGTCCAACAAGGACTGTTACCTTTCAGAGGTAACTGCAATAACATTTTCTCACCTGAGCAATAGCATTTTCTCATCTGGTTGAAGTTAGACTTGTTAACATCAGCTAAGAGTCTGACCTGGTGCACATACATGTATGTGTGATCAAAACGCAAAGAACAGGAAAGTTTAGAAGATGTTCAAAAGTAACCATCCATGAGCAATTCCTGTGCTTTTTTCCAGCAAATATTGCCTTTGGATCTCATGATCTTAGGTTTGTCTGGCTGTATCCAGCGGCCTATGCTGCTGGGTGATATAGGCAGACTGTTGATGGAGTCTTTCTCCTAATGAGGGTTTTGGCTAGTAAGAAACAGGAAACTCAGAGAACAGAATAAGAAGCGATTTAGAGGTTTGAAAACTGACTAAAGCCTGTTTCCATGAGCACCCACAAAAAGGGAGGGCTGAGTTAGCTACCGTCTCAACTGATTTTAGCCACACACACATAGGCACATATACCCAAGATTTGCGAATTCCCCACCCTTCCTCAACACACTTGGTGGGCCCCTCTCCCTGCTGCATCTGGAAGAACAAAAATATCACACATTCTGACAAGCACATTTTCCATCCTGAAACTGCGCTGGTTTCTGGCTTGCTACTGGGACTCAGGTCAGGGAAAGGAGAACAGAGTTGTCTGCCTGCATTCAGCAGCCATGAGCTGTTAACCCTGCTCACCCCAGAGGAGCATTTTGCCAAGGACTGAGATTACCAAAGGGAAGAATATGCGACCAGTGGTACTGAGCTGTCTGCATTGAGTGCTTATCTGAAAGAGTGGGCAGCTATGACCCCGCAATGGGTCTTGATCAGTGTTGTGTGTGTTACCAGGCAGACTTTATAGGGAAACAGCAAACCAAACTGAAGACACTGATGCTCAGGGTGGCTTGTACCCTCACAAGAGGATGGCACTGTACACTCCCTGCAAGACTCCTGTTTTACTGGGTGAAAGTCCTGTCCCCCTTGGCTGCCCACACTCTCCAAGAGGTCCAAGCACCACATTGCTGCTATGCAATCCTCCTTCATGAACTCCCAGTATCTGTTGTTCAGCAGTAGCAAGGCGTGGATCTAGGTAGCCCTGCTTCTGTTAACACCAGGGAGACTTAGATCACTTGAGAATACGTATGTGATCGACGGCTGGCCACATTGGTGGCTCACATTTTTTTTTCCCATATAACTTAACTTCTCGTTCCACAGAACAGAGAAACTGTATGGAAACCCTTGGCATCCAATGCATGGCCTGATACTCTTCTGCCCACTAAATGCTCTCCAGGAACCTTTTTCATCCTTTTGCTTCTTTTGTCTCCCTCTCTCTTTACATCACTGTCTCTCTTTCTTCTTCAACAAGTACTGTAGGTCTGTCTCCATCGTAAAGCCCAGAGCCATTCAGGTACTCCTCATCTTTGTTGTACTGCTCTGGTCCAGAAGAAGGCATGGAGTTTTCAGAAATGGAGCCATTTTTTACATAACCTGGCAAATTCCGGTGTCCATTGAGGGTCCCTGGTATAAGTCTTGTATTGAGATGGAGGGCAAGTGCTCCTCTTGTGGCTACATTTGTGATGCTGGTGTGGGAAACCATTGGTCCATAACTGTAGGTTGTGCTCCCACTTCGTGCTTTCCTTTTAAAGTCAAGTGCTAATGTCCACCTGCTCCATGACTTCTTTATTTCTGCTTGGACCTGAGAGGCAAAGGGAGGAAAAAAAGCATAAGTAGGAGCAGAGGGGGGCAGTATCCACAGACAGAATGGGTGAGAAACATTCTGGGAAGTGAAACTGGAAGAACACTAAATTCACATTAAATCTGCCTTTCCAAATGAAATATTTGACATTGGAAAGCTTGAATAGCTGAGAACTTCTAACTGAAATATGCGTAAACTCTCTCCCAGGGTTAAGGGACATGATCAGTTCCCCTTATGGTATGTATTTTATCTCAGTTTTATGCTGTAAAACTTAAGCAGCATATTTCTAGTTGTATTTCACCTTAAAATCCATAAACTTAGGCCCAGCCAGCCTTATGCGGAACCAGTCTTGTGCTGGACCACATTCTGTTCTTTCTCAGTGTACAGCCACTGATCGTCTAGTTTCTTAGTTAGCAGGAACAGAGGGAATTAGTGAAAAAAAAAAAAAGACATTAAAGCGTTATCACTTTGGAAATAGAAAAAAGGTCGGAAAAGCCTGGACAATCAAAAGAGCTTGCTGGTTAGGCAGCTACTCTATTGATCCACTTTCTTCCTGCCAAAGATCTCAAATTAAGCATCACTGAACAGCACTTATTCTAGGAAAAGAAAAAACACATTCTTTTTAACTCCATTAGCTACTTCCAGTAGGTTATTTATTGGTGACATATTGACCTGGATGTCTTACATGTCAAAACCAAGGATATAAACTTTCTATGTGCACTGACAGATCTTTCATTGAGCACAAAACAGGGTCGTGTCTCTAGAATAAGTGAGGATATGCTGATGTACATCTGCCTTACCATATGTGTGTGAAACTAATGTAACAAAGGAGAGAAATAATTAAGAAGCTGGTCACATACCTCTCCATTGCAAAAACAGTATATGATGGCGACAAAAAATCCCTGGAAGGAAGAAGAAACAACACACTAATGTTAATCTTGCTGCATGTGAGTATTTCTTTTCTGATGACACTGCCCAGTACCCGTATTCCTCTGAAATCAATGACATTCATAGTATGCGGTGTATAATATGTGTAAGAAACCTTGCATTGTTCAGTAGCACATGAGAGACAGATCAACATAGACATTTCACTACAGACTACTGGCAAAGTAGATAGACTACATAAGCCCTCTGGGTCATGGTTTAGCCATGGGACTATTTTCACCCCCAGATCTATTGCAGAGGTTCCAAGATGCTGACAGGTGCCTGGGAAGTTGGTGGCATCTACCTCATTGGGCATGTTTACGAACTATTGGGTAGACATTTCTAGTGTTTTACATGTAGCTCATTCTGCTGCAGGATGGCAGAGTGGAAGGTGGTCCTGATGGGGCTTTTCCAGCACTGGCTGTAGGTGGGGTAGCCTGTGTGTGGAGCAGAAAGGGCTTATTAGGATCAGCAAAGGAATTCAGATGTAGGAGTGTGATCAGCAGGTCGAGGGAGGTGCTCCTGCCCCTTTACTCTGCTCTCATGAGACCTCACTTGGAGTATTGCGTGCAGTTCTGGTGTCCTCAACATAAAAAGGACATGGAAGTGTTAGAACAAGTCCAGAGGAGGGCCACGAAGATGATCAGGGGACTGGAGCACCTCTCGTATGAAGATAGGCTGAGAAAATTGGGGCTGTTGAGCCTGGAGAAGAGAAGGCTGCATGGAGACCTCATAGCAGCCTTCCAATACCTGAAGGGGGCCTATAGGGATGCTGGGGAGGGACTCTTCATTAGGGACTGTGGTGAGAGGACAAGGGGTAATGGGTTTAAACTTAAAACTTAAACAGGGGAGGTTTAGATTGGATCTGAGGAAGAAATTCTTTACTGTGAGGGTGGTGGGGCCCTGGAATGGGTTGCCCAGGGAAGTTGTGAATGCTTCATCCCTGGCGGCGTTCAGGTTGGGGTTGGACATAGCCTTGGATGGCATGGTTTAGGGGGAGGTGTCCCTGCCCATGGCGGGGGGGTTGGAACTCGATGATCTTGAGGTCCTTTCCAACCCTTACTATTCTATGATTCTATGTGAGCAAGCCATCTACATCTTTTTTGTTGGTCAGTAGCTTACCCAGCTCTTGTTGAGGTAATCTACTGCTTCATCCTATCTACACCCCACAGGGATTGTGGAAGCACATGAATGTAAGCTTGCCCCCCCATCTCTTGCAGTTTCTCTAAACCATCACCTGGCCAGACCTGCTGCCCACATTTCATCATCCACACCTATGAACCACGACGATAAATAGCAGCATATGAACCAGAGGTTAATCTCTCAGGGAAGAGTGTGCAGTAACAATCAAACACTGCTTTGCTTGTAGAGGGTTATGTGTTCCTGCTGCTGTGTCTTGTATAGGACCAGTTCTGTAACTGAACCAGCCTTTTGCTCAAACCTAAAACTGAGGAATCCATTCACGGGACTGAAAGACAACTTTCGGACAAGCAAAATGGAAGCTAATTTGAAACAACATGTCTCTGTGGATCTCTACCAGTTTACGTCTAACCTGGATTTAAAGGGATTTATTCTGTGGGGTAAGTTATCTTTCAGCAGGAATATTTTTTGTTGAACACACTGAGCCTTTATATGCTGTGTTTAGCAAATATAAAACATAGTTGATGCTAAAATACTGTCAAATCACCTTCTGAATGAAATCTGGTGTATTGTAAAAACAGCCCTGCTTCCAAAGACAACCTTACACTTTCATTTCTCTCCCCACCTATTGAAATTCTTTCAGTTCTTCCCCATAGTTTAACAGTTACAGTACCTGGAAAGAGTTGAACAGCATTTCATAGTGCATTTGAACTTGCCAAAGAATCCCTGACACATCTGTGTATGGCATAGCCATGAAAACAATATAGTGAACGCCAAACAGAGGCATAAGGACAAGGGTAGATTTCAGCAGCTTCCTACAGCAATAAGAAGAGAGAAAGACACAGAGAAAATTAGAGGATGGAGTAAACCTCCCAGTCAAACTTGTCCACCTCATACCTTGGGCACAAGTTGAACGTAATTTCATACTTGCTTACATGTCCTCTTGACAAGGTTTGGGTATCTTACATTTACACAGGCACTGTGTCCCCCTGAAGTTTCAAAACTGTTACTTCTCTTATGGCATGTGACTAAACCCAGTCCATCCTCAGGCATGTGTTGATGTGCTAGTTTAACCTTCCCCACATACATGCCTCCATGTGATGCCATAGGTACTGGAGATTAAGACTGAGATGTCTTTTTCAGCCTCAGACTATCCCTGTCTTTGGCTCAGGATCATGGGTGCAGGGTCAAAAGATGACTGGAAAAAAATCTGTGCTGCTGCTTCTAGTGCTCAGCCTCTGACTGGCGCTAAATTCCCTTGTCATCATAGAATCACGGAGTGGTTTGGGTTGGAAGGGACCTTAAAGACCGTCCAGTTCCAACCCCCTGCCATGGGCAGGGACACCTTCCATTAGATCAGGCTGTTCCAAGCCCCATCCAAACTGGCCTCGAACACTGCCAGGGATGGGGCAGCCGCAGCTTCTCTGGGCTGCCTGTGCCAGGGCCTCATCACCCTTGAAAGGAAGAACTTCTTCCTTTATACCCAGTCTAAATTTACCCTCTTTCAGTTGTTTGTCCCTAAAGTCAGTTTGTCTCTAAGGGATGATCTGCGTCAGCTTATGACAACTGGACATGGTCCTCTACAACCTACAGTAACTGGCAATGCTGGAGCAGAGAGGCTTTGGCTAGATAACCTCCAGAGGTATCTTCTGACCTCAACCATTTTGTGATTCTGTGATTCAGCCTGTTTATTGAGGCAAGATGCAAAGGTCCAACCCTGGGTTAGTGCCTCCTGTACAAAGAGCAGGGCTGGTGGAAGCGCATCTAGGAGCAGAATTCCTCTAGATATCAAAGGGAAGAGGACAGTGCACTACGGGGTAAGCACGGTGAACACTCTCAGGAGGTGCTTTGGACTGCTGTCTCACTTGGAAAGCCCATTTTTAAAGAAGCAGCTCCACCTCAGCAGAGGACCTGTGCTGGGGACTGGGGGGAGGTACAGTGCAACCCTGAGTACTTGGCTGCGTTTGCTCCTGGGGGAACCAGCCTTGCCTTGAAGTGATATTAATTGAAGGATTAAACATTCTGCCAAGATTTACAGCAAGTCACCAAGTGCAGGCAATGATTGAGAAGGGCGGACATCATTACCAGAAAGATCTGGTACCTCCTCTGTCCAGCAACTGGAAACCACTGAGGGAATTAACATATTAAAAGGAGAAGGTTGCATCCAAACCATAATTAATAGCAAGCTTCAGCCAGGAGGAAATAAACAAATAGATAAATCAGAGCCCTGACAGGGCAGCAAAGCAAAATAGAGAGGTGTTTTCCTGCCAAATCTCATTCCTGCTTCAAATGAAACATCTTGTGTTTGGAGAGTGAGATGGTAGCAATGAGCTCATGGTTTGCAGCCCAAATCTTTCTGCCCCCCTCCCTGCCTTTGCATGTGTCATGCTGGTCAGTCAAGCTCAGGAGATTACAAGAAGCCTTTGGAGCAAACAAGCAGCCAAGGTGTCTCAACAATCTGCTTTTTCTGTCCAGTTTTGACCGTGCTACAAATATCCTAAATTATCAAGAGAGAAGAGCTGGCAGAACAAAGGAAAACAAAACAAGCAGGGAGATGCCAGGTTTCCAGCAAAGAGTCAGGAATCCTTTTTTCCTTTCAGCAAAGGCACTGAAACATCCACTGAAATGCGGATTTAACAAATAGACCAAGTTTTACAAAGTACAGGAGAGAAATGAAAAAAATAAATAAACCGATACAAGTTTTAGGGACTCCATCAGCAAATGCAGTGCTTTTATTTCTGAACTTTTGTTTCAAGGCCAGACTGGCTGGAGGCTGAATTCATCTCTTTAAACTACAAGGCAGGTCGCCCAGGTCGGATTTGAAAGGTTTAGGAGATGTTTGAACTGCTGTTGATTCATTCTGCATTACCAGACTTGGAAGACAGCATTCATTTCACCTCATTTTAGGTGTCTACAGGGTAGACACAATTAGCTAGTCACCCTAGGCTCCTTCTCTAGTCAAGGGGTGAAACAAAGACTTTGACGTCTCCCCAAAAGTGGAAAGGGTATGTGACTCACCTGTACTGTTGTCTTGAGTCACACCTCCCTGCATTCGTCTCTCGTAGCTTGGTTGCTAGGACTCTGATAATATTGATAAAAAGAATAAAATTTACCTGGAAGAGGTGGGAAAAAGAAACAACACAACAAGTAAAGGATAACTGTTAATAAAGATCCAGTCAATGATAATGCTGTTCAATCAATGCTTTCCCCAAGATGAGTCAAGGGGCTGTGGCAGCGACCTGATCATGCTGTGTGTAAAGCTCTTCCTGGGGGAGCTTGTCCTGTGGAAGGGATGAGCTTCCCAGGAAAGACCCCAAAGGGTTTGATGGGATCTAGTCAGCTGTGTTCAACCTGAATGGCTGAGAGAGAGAAGGGAATAGCTGTCTCTGACAAGGTGTGGGCATCTCACATTGATACACCTACATCTGTGCTAGCTAGCCTGGCAGACACCTGATAACTGGATATTATATCAGTATATAAGGCAGTGCTTATCAGGCATTTTGAGGCCTGGACTGCAGACAGCTCTCAGTATTTTTCACATCATCTTTTTAAAAACTCCATACAGTAATATGGGTCATTTTCATAGCCGTGTAAATCTCTCAAACTTAGTTTGGGGTCTGAGGAGCAGACTGAAATAGGGTTATATTTGTCTCTTGCAGCCCACCTGAGAATAAGATACCCTCTGGCTAAAAGAAGCATTAGTAAGATGCCTTTCCATAATTCCTTGAGCAAAAGGAGAGTAAGCAAACTGCACCATGACAAAGACATGGAGTAGCCCTAACTAGACACAACAGATCAAGAATGCAGAAAGACAATAGAACTGTAAAACTTCTGTTCTAAGTACACTGCTAACTGTTCCTCTGGAGGAGTGTTTAGTATGGACTAAATAAGGACAGTAAGTAATATCTGTTTCCTATGCAGGGAGCCACCTCTATGAGCCCATCTTGTGGCCAGCTGCTCAACTAAGCTAATTCATTCCTACTGGAACATGCTCATGGTGACCCATGCTGCAAAAGGCAATGGCAATGTTTTATGGCTACACTGCCACTTACCAGAGGGGGGAAATTAGGAGATGTTTGAGGGATTCTCAGCTTTTTGAAGCTTTTCAGAAACTGGTTTCACTAGGGCTGGTTTACATCTGCTGCTGCCCCAGACTGACCCATTTTGGGGACTATGGAAGGCCATAAACAGAATCATTGTGCAACTGTCCTCTGGGCTGATCCATGTTGCTGGGCTAATGCTGATGCCTATGGGTTTCTTTTGAGGCTTACAGCAGTCATTTGACTTCTCAGATGCCAGTACAGTGGCATTTCAAGGAAGCAACTTGCCATGCCACACACAGGCTCATAGTTTTATGCCAGAAGGGACCATTGTGAACTTCTAGTCTGATCTCCTGCAAAATGCAGTCCAAAAGACCTCCTTGTATTAATTTTTGTTTGAGTTATAGCAGATCTGGGTTTCAGTGTTTCCATGACGGAGATCCTACCACAACCATTGCTAAGTCGTTCCAATGTTTAATTATCCTCACTATTAAAACAAGTAGTTCCCTGAGCCACTGAATGAACATGGCCTGGATTGCTATGGCTTTGTCTTCTGTGGTTGGATTCCTTCTCCTTTAACGAGGTGCAAGTTCATTTTGAACAGCTCTCCTCTGTGTTATAAAGGAGGTAAGGTTGCACTACACCCATCCCCTTGAAGGGGCATCAGTAGAATTTCTCTCCCATATCTACTCAACTGTTTTCCTGAGGTTTGTGGGAATTTAACATCCATGCAACCCCATTCCCTTAGTTACATTTGGTTGGAATTTACCGACTGGCACAAAAGCTATAAGGGAGAGACGGATAGACCGGCAGACAGAGAAGCACAGAGACGGGGGGCATGTAATTAATTTTCATTGGAAACCAATTTGAAAGGGAAAGAAAATAAAATAAAAAAAGGCAGGCTTTGTTTCTCATACGAGTTTTTCTAGCTTCAAAACTCGAAAGTGGGATTTTGTTCTGCGTTTGTTGGCTAAATTGAAGATGTTCAACTGTATCACAGTCAAGAGGGAAACTCCTCTGACTTCCTGAAAAGTGCTAAGTTTCAAAAGAAATCCAGACTACTGAATAACATCAAAGCTACCAGCAGAATGGATGGATTTTAAGACCCTCAGCCTCCAAATCCTCTGCACTACATCCAGAAAATGCATAACTTAGTCCAGCAACATATGACAAGCTAGTGTGGGAATTGAAAAGGCAGCCAAGTGAACAATATGAACCCACAGAAATTAAACAGAAACAACCCACAGAATATTTTTGCATGATAAATAGCTGCATTTGCAAATAGCCAGGGTACAAGCGGAGCAGAGCCTCATGGAGAAACATTATTTTTACAAGGATGAGCCTCAATTGAGCTCTTTCTCCTTTGCTAATTGGGCTTTAAATTAAATGCAGTGGGGTTGCTGGCATTCATCTAGTTGAACTATCTGAACTTTGTTCTCCATCCTACTATTTCATTTCCAATGACCATGATGTGGGCTTGGTGATTTGTTTCTTCCAAGGTGCAGAACTAGTCGCTAAAGCCAGGTGCAGAATTTCCACCAACAGGAACTTCTGATGAGGAAAAAAGTTCCCCCACTCCAAAGCAGCCACCTAATCGCATGTATGAACATGTTCACCTCAGAAACTTTCCTGCTGTTTATATGCAGATGGTCTGATCTTTCTCTCACCCACACTGACCATCTTCTAAGGCTTCCTGATTTGTGAGTAGTAAGGAATTACATACAGCTTGGTGTAAAACCCTCTGAAGACTGTAGAGAGATTCATGGATGAATGTAAAGGGGACCTAGGATGTGTGGGAGTGGACAAGCTTTTCTACATGCTCTCATGTAACCATCAGAAGATAGAGTACTGGAGAACCATAGGGGGAAGAGAGGGTATTTAAAGGAAACTGTGAAAGCAGGTTCTCTAGCTAATTAGGACCCTGCTCTAGTGAACACACACTACCCATCAAATTACTTTCGTGCATATAATCGCATCTTATAATGACTTCTTCAGCTTGTGAGAGCTCAGTCCTGTGTCTGGATAATGTTACTTACATCCTTTCTGTTCCCTCTGGCTGTTCGATGGGGGCTGAAGTAATCTTCCATCAGTGATTATCACCATGTCCAACCATAGCTGGGATGGGTTAATTTTCATCCCCACCTCTGAGTTATCCAAAGCTTTTATCAGTTCAGAAAGATTGTCTGAGACAATCTGATGACACTGAAGCATGACTGGGGAAAAGGTTTGGTCTAGTTGTGGAACTCAAATTCCAGTTCTTCCCACTGGAGATGCCTGCTGAGAACATGTTATGAACCCTGAGAGGTTGCCCCTGTATCACATGGGTTGGGGATATTGGCTTGAATATTTGTTTAACTAATGATTTTAGCATCTTACTCCTGTGTCATTCTTCTCCCCTAAGCAAAACTTGAAGTTGCTCATAAGCCCTGTGCAGTATGCAGCCATCAAACTTAGAGGCAGGTCAAATATAAATCCCTTAAGGTGCATATTTAGAGACTCCATGGTATTAAGGCAGGAGCTGGAGCTGTGTTAACAGGGTGATTAGAGTAGGGCAGTCTGGCTCAACTATTCCCACTGGGCCTCCATCAACCAAAGGCACTACCTCCACCCCTTGCAATCACCCAGTACTCACCACGATAGCTGCCAGGATGGGCACCTGAATAATCCATTTTAAATTGCCAGCACTCAAGTCCCAACACCTGAGAAAAGATTGATATTCCATCAGGAAGCCATTGGTTACAAAGAGCAATAGACTCAAGCGTCTTGTTGGATAAATCCACCCTGAAAGGATGGGTTCCTCCAAAGCCTGATGTGGTGGAAGGACTTAGCTCTGTCCCTGCCTTCAGTTGTCATGGCTTTGAAATTAGGCCCTTCTCCTGCTGTTATAGTGTTCAAAACTGCAATCACTACTAGACACATTTTAAGTTATGCTCTCCAGATGGTGGAACAGCTCTTTTCACAACAATAAAGACTTATTCCGGCTTCTGGGCAGGATCCCACTCTTTTCCACTTCTTTACCTTCTTACTGTAAAAAACTACTGTCTTCATGAAAACAAGAGGCTGAAATGGCCAAATATTATCCCTTGGAATAAACCCGCACAATGTTGCATGGGTCCTGTCTGAAGACAAGGTGGTGGGGACAACACTGTGATTCTACATTCAGTTCTTGGGCTTCCTTCAGCCCTGCTCTTGCAATGAGGTCCAGCCATGCCTCACAAAAGCCTTTATCTCCTTATCTTTAGCCCTTATCCAAGTGAGGACTGGAAGGGCAAACTGTTGGTGGCGTGGATATTGGGCTATTCCGTCTGCCAAGGGGCTGAACACTATTTCCTCCCAGGAGTTTCCAGCAGCTATTAAATAAGGTCACTCAGTGTTAATTACTCTGAATTTTCTCCAGCCACAGAGAGAGAAGTGCCACAGGCTTTTCTTTATCTGAGCCAGACAGCCCCCACAGGGCAGCTGCAGTTTTCATTTCACAGGCCAAATACTGCCCAGGCAGCTATTCAAGGAAAGCGAGAGGCAGGGGCAGAGAAACCACCAGTGCTGACTGAAAGATGAGGATGAGCCTGTGCCAATGCAGATGCGTCAGACCTCAGTAGCTGTGCTACTCCATCTTTTCAAGCCTGGAGCTGATATCCCATTTGGAAAGCAGTGTCCTCCTAGGGAAAGCCATTTGAAAAGCTACATGGGGACCCCACACTTTTGCTAGCAGATCATGGGCTGGTGAAACCCGTTGTGTGGTCAAGCCTGTGCATCATGGGGAGAAAATGTGATTGTTTGGGGGTTTGAGGGTTGGATGCTATGGAACCTTCTTTCAGGACTGTAAGAATATGAGGCCATGAGGGTGCATATGTAGAACTAAAGAAGCAGCTGATCTGTATCTTGTTTCTGACAGTACCCAGAAGCTGATATTTAGGGTGGAACAGCAGTTCCACCTAAGCAGGTAGTAATGTTTTTCTAGATTTTTCTTCCAACAATTTGCTGTTTAGGGTGGCTTCCTGAGCCAAAGCATTACTGAGTAACTAGGACTTCTAGAGGAATTTATCTTCTATGAATTTGCACAGATGCTTTTTAAACCTAAGGACATGCTGGCATCCACACTTCCTGCAGGTAGGAGTTACAGCTTCCTCATCTCATCAACACTGTGCTGAGCCTGTTATCTCTCAACTTCATTTCCATTCATTCAGGATTTTAAAGATCCCTGTCCTGTCGCTGCCTAGCTGTGAAGCAGTACCCTTTAGCCCCAGGGATAAGAGCTGCGAGTGTTCACATTTATCACATTCTCTAAAATGAAAGGAAATCTGGGAAAGTTGCACCTACTTTGTCCTTCCCTGCCACACTTACCCCCAGAAGTTTGTTAACTTCATAGTAGGAATCTCTTCTGGCTTTGCCAAAAGCCCCGCAAAAGCGTAACATTTAAAAGAGAGAAAAGAAAACACAATGCAACTTACTCTGTGTCGGCTAGAGTGGCTCTCACGCTGGCCCATGCTGTAACAAATACAGCAGGGAGTCCTGCAAAAAAACACAGGTCAAACGGGGTGAGAAGGTGGCCTGGAGGGGTCCATTACCATAAGCCCAGGTGGAGTGGGATAGAGGAAGGTGGAAGAAGCAATTCTAAATATTTAAGTGTAATTAGACCAGGAAAGCCTGGTCTTGGTGTCATGTCTCTTCTGTAGACCAAATGGTAAACTAAACAGTGTCAGGGAACATTTTCTGGAAGGCAAATGTCATAGTCTGGGCATGTCCACCCCTCTTAACAATCCTGGCTTTTGAAACAGTTTTCCAAAATCCCAGGAGTGGTCGAGGCTTAAGCTACCCTCCAATTCGTGTCTGGGAGATACCCGTGTGGTCTTGCCTGGGGTGGTAATGGACTTGACAGGATAAATCATCATGTCCCATGCCTTTCTCTGATGCTGCTTTATAGATACACAACCTGCAGTGCTTGAACCTGGGTAACTGATACCTGCTCTAGCCCACTCATTCCATTTGAAGCAGAGAAGGGTTTAATGCAGCACACCTTTCCCAAGGTATTTGTTCCCTTCTCCTGACATCGAAGAAAGGTGTATCTGGAGTCACGCTCAGACCTTTTCTCCCAGCACAGGGCTGGCTGGATTAGAAGCTTGTTAAGCGTGAAAGACTTGCTGCATGAAGCAGATGAATGCTAGAATTTAGAGTAATGCTTGCTTAATATTCTAGTCAAAGGTTCACTCCCAAATGAACCATCCTTATTTCAGCACAGTTACACTGGGCTTCATCTTTTCCCTGTGAAAAGGTGAAGAATCACCAATAACCAAATGCAACCTTCTATTTATTTTTTTAGGGTCCAGTTCTGCTTTATTTGTACAACTGAGTCCTCTACTGGCTTTCCTTACAAGGCAGGATCAAATCCACAGCAGCTTCCACAAATTCAAGAAGAATAGCCCCTTTCAGGTGAGAAAAAAAATAATAAATAAAGGCGACATTTATCACTGATGACTGTAAATATGCAGTTCACAGTCTCAGCTCGTTGGGGCTCGGCATGCATAAGCACACGCTTAACTTTCAGCATGCACTTAAGTCTCATTAGGGTGCTTAAAGGCTTTCCTGACCACGAATGCTTTCCTGAGCTGGGGTGTGGAGCAGGGATGCCTGTCTCATACACACATGGACAACGGGGCCATTATCTTGGTTCAAACTTTAAATGCCATGGTAATATAAGAAAGCGTAAATAATTAAACACAGAGCCTCACTCAGGACCAGTGCAGCACTGCTGCCTACAAAGATACATTTATAAGGAATGTACCCTTCTCTACAATCCCCTGCAATAGCTGGCATTGGAAAGAAAATACTTAACCTATTGCGCTGGGAACCCATGAGCGTGCTGAAGCTGTGGGCTTGGGGAGGGTGATGGTTTATTGTAACAAACACTGTCTATTTCCTTCTCACTGTTAATCTCCTATCTATGAAAAATACATGCATGCTCCAGACTACTGGCTGAGATATCAAAGGCTTAAATGCATGCAACTGTGCTGATATCACTGACAATATTCCAGTTTATATCAGCTGAGAAACTGGCTGTGTTGAGAGGCTGACATGCCTGCTGCCTGCCTGCAAGACAGCAGATGTTCACCCGCTATTGTGAAGCTCTAAGTCTGAAAGACTGTTTCAGAGATTTGGATGTGTTTGACGTGTGCTTGTTCCTCTCTAGCCTGTCCTGCACTTCAGAAGAGATACTGTCCCCGTTGATACTAATCCTGTGCTGTGTTCAAGGTTCCTAGCGACAATAAAATATACAGAAGAAAATAATTATTCCTAAAAAAATCCCTATGTGTGGGTTTATTGTGGGTTTACTCCTAAAAAAAAATCCCTGTGTGCTGCTGCCTCATTTTGTTCAGGCTAGCTTAGGAAAAGGATCCTTGATATATTCTGCAAAACACACCAAGTGAATTCCTGGCACTGGTTTTATTGCTACGTTTGTCTTTCTGTGTCTCTTACGTTGTTCTTCTGTTGCAGTAAATCATACACGTTTTTCAATTCACAAAAAGTGGTATGAATCCTCTCCCTCCTTTTCCTCTGCCTCATTTTTAGATTCTTTCTACACCAACATATCATGGAGTGCTTGGGCTGTCAGGTAGTTTCTAGATCTAATTCTCCTGCTGTGGTAAGCTAGTCTTTCAACATGAAGATTCAGAAGGTTTAGCTTTGCCTCCGGCATGTCTTTTACTTTCAGAGGGTGACAACTGACTTTTGGTGTTTCCATTTGAAAGTTCTGGTCTCTGATGCCCAAGGTTGACAGTCCCTCCCACTGAACACTCATAGCACTCACTGATGGGAGAACCATTAACCCCCAAATCAGGACTGAAGTCCTCAAAGCTAGACATCCAAGGATATCTGGAAACAGCAGAAAACCCGAGGGGATTCAGCTCTGTGAGCAGCAAAGTAATTTGTGATTAAATGCATCTGGCCACCTCACCAGAGAAGGGAAAGCAAGTCTCCAAAAAGCCTGTCATCTCCTGGGTGGCTGTGAGCAGACAGATGCAGGTGTGGATGGATGCATGCGTGTCTTCCCCTTGCCCTTATGTACCCTGCGTGCACGACCGGTGTGACGCAGGATGAACCCCACCGGGCGGCGATGCTGCGAGTGACTTCTACAGAATCCACATTGTATGCGCTGTGCATTTCCAGTCAATACACACAGTGTGTACAATGCAGGTGCTATAAAGTCAGGTATCTCCCCAGCAGCTGGAAAATGTGCAAACCTCAAGCTGGGCAGAGCCTGGTGGCCATTCCAACCCCTTGCTCCCCTTTGTTGCTTTTCTTGTGTACGTGTCTGCTAGCAGTTGGAAAAGCGGCTTTCATGCATGTGTCAAAGCTGTAAGTAAGGGAGGTGGTTCCAAAGCGACGGCTAAAAAAAAGCTTATGAATAAAGACCTTATGTAGGTCTACAGAAATATGGTCTCAGTTCCCTGCTATTTGAAAACCTCTCTGAGGAACAATGCATGTGTTTTTTCTGCCTCTCTGTGTCACAGTTTCATAATATTAAATAGGGGTAGTAATATTCTCTTTTGCCTCTTATCCTGTTAGGTATGAATACTTTCAGTCAAGGATGATTTGTGCTTAGACAAACATGCAGGGTTCACCATCATGGGGTTTTTGGACCTGAGCATCTCTAACAGTACCACATCAATATATCTGTCTTTTCAGGTCTTCCTGCAATCCTCATTTGCACCGTAGCTGCAAGCCAGTGCAGTCCAGCCAGTGGCAGTGAATTAACATGGTGTGAAAGAAAAAAGCCAGTGGAATCAGCTTGGGTTTTCTAGCTATTGGTCATGCTTCTTAGACTTCCTTCATAAAACAGCTGCAGGGAACTTGAAGTCTGCTGGGGAATTTATTGTTGCCCATAATACCATTATTTATTTATTTTTTCTGGGTGCTGGCAAGGAACAAGTTCCTTTCTGTCATCAGTGTCTCCCTGGCAAGAAGGGTGCTGTAGAGTTTTAAGGAGCTGTGCTCCCTTGTGCCAGTGAGGATGTGGATGGAAAAGACTCAGCAGAAAACTTTGGGTGTGACATCAAGAGTAACTATATGTTCTGGTTTCTTTAGTAGTCTGGAAATAAGATGTTGTAAGGTGATTTTTGTTCCTTGCTCCCACCTTGGAAATTTCCAGGCAGGATAAATGCACCACTGTTTATTGTTATGCAAGCAAACAAACAAGAATATCAGAGCTTTTGGGGCAAACTTGTCTTTTCTGTACCTATGTGGAAGGTTATAATTATTTATCATGGATTCCCTGTTACTCATTTCTGTGGTATGGGCAGGATCCAGTGCCCACTGCAGGGAACTGGAGTTCTTCCACTGTCTCCAGTGGGTCTTGGATTGGGTTGCCCTTTCAAGTGCCCAAAAGCTATCAAAACAATACATCTGTGCGTATGTGTGTGTGTATATTATCATGCTAATCAAAACAAAGCAAAACCGAATGCAACTGGAGGGATCCTATGTTCTCATTCCAGAGGAATTTAAATTGAGCAACCTCAAACTTTTGGAAGCACAGGGATGACTGGTGTTGTGACAGGTGTGACTTCAGCTTTGTGGTTGCTCTGATAAAATGATTATACTCTGGCAGTGGCTGGAAGAATTAATGAGAGAAAAATATGCCTATTAGACTGTTTTCCTTTGGCTGCATTACGAGCAGCATCAAGTTGGTTTTTCTTGTTAAACATATGGCATTATTTTCCAGCTGTTTCCCTCTTTTCCAGAATTTGCTCTAGGGAATTGCTTTTTTATGTCTGCTCTGTACAGTTTAATGCTATTTTCTGAGAAGCAAATTTTATGTACCTTGAAGGTTTGGAAGAGGATGAGTTTGGGGTTTTTCTGGGTTTGTTTTTTGTTCATTTGTTTTAAAAAAGAGGTGGCATCTAAAGTCCTCTCTGTGACTGCAGTAAGAAATGCCCTGTCTCCAAAATATTTCACAGAATCACACTGTCATGTCACTGGCAACGCAGAAGTAAACCCATCTGGGTTGCTGCACTGTGGCAAGATATCCCTGCCCGGGTGCAAAACCTGGTGGTCAAGGTACGCCACGTAGATGCTCATGTACCCAAGAGTCGGGCCACTGAGGAACACCAGAACAACCAGCAAGTAGATAAAGCTGCTAAGATTGAAGTGACTCAGATGGACATAGATTGGGAACATAAGGGTGAATTATTTTTGGCCCAGTGGGCCCATGACACTTCAGGCCATCAGGGCAGAGATGCAACATACGGATGGGCTTGTGATCGAGGGGTGGACTTAACAATGGACACTATTACCCAGCTTATTCATGACTGTGAAACATGTGCTGCAATTAAACAAGCTAAACAGTTAAAGCCTCTTTGGTTTGGAGGATGATGGCTGAAGTACGAATATGGGGAGGCCTGGCATATTGATTGTATCACACTCCCACCAACCCGCCAAGGCAAGCACCATGTGCTTACCATGGTGGAAGCAACCACCGGATGGCTGGAAACATACGCTGTGCCCCACGCCACTGTCCTGGACCTTGAGAAACAGATTTTGTGGCAACACAGCATCACAGAGAGAACTGAGTCAGACAATGGAACTCATTTCTGGAACAGCCTTATAGACACTTGGGCCAAACAGCATGGCACTGAGTGGGTATATCACATCCCCTATCATGCACCAGCCTCTGGGAAAATCAAACGGTACAATGGGCTATTAAAAACTACACTGAGAGCAATGGGTGGTGAGACTTTCAAACATTGGGATACACATTTACCTAAGGCCACCTGGTTGGTCAGCACCAGAGGATCTGCCAACAGGGCTGCTCCAGCCCTGTCAGAGCTTCTACATACTGTGGAGGGGGACAAAGTTCCTGTGGTGCACATAAAGAATTTGCTGGGGAAGAAGTCTGGGTTATTCCTACTTCAGGTAAAGGCAAACCCACTCGTGGGATTGCTTTTGCTCAGGGACCCGGATATACTTGGTGGGTAATGTGGGAAGATGGGGAAATCCGATGTGTACCTCAAGGGGATTTGATTTTAGGGGAAAACAGCCAATGAACTCAATTGTATGCTGTTGCCTGTTATGTAATACTTTTATAGCCCACCAACTAGATGTCTTCAAGTCATCAGCGACTGGCCCTCTGACCGTCATCCCAACAAAGAATGAACTTTAATGAAACCGGAGGAGTTCTGCAGTAAAGAAATGATCAGCACCAGCAGGCAACAATCCAACACTGCACACGGCCTCCCCTGCTCTGAAGGACTGTTACAGCAGATGGAGCTTAATGTCATGGACCGAATGGACTCAGCAGCTTTGTAGGGATTGGTCCATGCACTGAGGGATGATCTCTCTCCCTCTGTGTGTGTGTGTGTGTGTGTGTATGTATCTATCTATCTCTATATGTGATGGTATATTGAAAATATGGGATCTGAGCATGACGTGAATGGTATGGAATAAGGGGTGGATACTGTCATGGGTTCAGCAGTAGCAGTCATTTTTCTCCTTCTTGGTAGCTGGTGCAGTGCTGTGTTTTTGACTTTCAGCCTGGGAACAGCACTGGTAACAGCGATGTTTATAGTTACTGCTTGGTAATGTTTTGGTCTGACCAAGGACTTTCTGAGTCTCATGCTCTGTCAGGGAGGAGGGGAAGCCGGGAGGAAGTAGAGACAGGACACCTGACCCAAACTGACCAAAGAGGTATTCCATACCACAGCACGTCATGCCCAGGATGGAAAAACGGGGGGCAGGAACCCGGAAGAGTTTAGTTCACAGCTCGGTTGTCAGGTGGTGAGCAGTTGTATTCTCTTCCCTTGTTATTTCCCTTATCATTATTATTATTGGTGGCAGCAGCAGTGATTTGTGTTATACCTCAGTTACTGAACTGTTCTTATCTCAACCCGTGGAAGTTACATTCTTTCGATTCTTCTCCCCATTCCCCCCACCCCTCGGAGTGGGGTGGGGGGAAGAAAGAGGGGAGAGTGAGCGAGTGGGCTGCGTGATTTACGGCTTAAACCATGACACACACACAGCATCATAGAATGGTTTGTGTTGGGTGGAACCTGGAGAGATTGTCTAGTTCAACTCCCAAGGTGACAAGGGGTTTCCACCATCCACATACTTCATACCACCAGATTTCTACAGAAATTGTGAAAATAGGGATTTTAAATCCTGATCTATTCAGCCTTCATTGCACCCTCTGAGCCTCCCTGTGACCCTTCTGTGCTTCAGTACTCTATGGGTACCTACCAACTGGCTGGGACTAGACTTTGCCTGAGAAATGTATGTCCACTTTGTGACTCATATTTACACCTCCCATCTTTATCGTATGACAGCACCACCAGTTTCTGACCTCTACACCAGCTGAACATGAGGTTAGCAAGGAGCTTCTGGTCCCCTTCTTGCCCATATGACACTTTGGAAAGAGGAAAGCTAGAGAGAGTCCTGCAGGCTAGACTGCCCTGTGTTACTGAATCCTTTGCTTGCTCTCCCAAAGCAAACCTCTCCAATTCCCCACAAACTCAGTTCTGCACTATCTGGCTTGCTCAGAACTCCACTGTTGGAGACTGGTTTTCTTCCAGAAGAAATCATGCTCTGGAACGTGGATGGTATGGCGCACACATTAATCTTGCCCTAAAATGCAGTCAGGATGTGGCCAAGTACATTTTGGTCTTTTTTGGGGTAGTGGTCCTGGGCTATACAGTTTAGAGATAACCATAGACACCTCTGAACAGTTCTTTCCTGCTGTGAAGTCCTTTGTAGGCCTACACCCCATTATTTTTAGTTATATCCTCAAGGATTTTGTAATACGTTTCCTGTTCTCCCTTATAATCCACGCACTTCAGACAACTGTGGGCAGTTGTTTTATTGTCCTCAGCTTACCAGCACCTCATAACTCCTTGCAAGCCAAGGCTAATGCCAGAAGTGAACAGAAAGCACATTCTCGTCTGAAATCTGTGTGCCCACTAAGTATTCTGCTACTGAGCACCCTCCATGCACCCACATCCCGCTCCTTTTTCCTTACTCCAGGGCAAAGATACCCAGGTTAAAAGAAAAGGAAAAAGAAAAGTCATCCCCACAGACTGCAGGTTTCTCCTGGTGTTCCAACACTCATCAAACCTCAGGAGCTTTTTAAAGCAACTGAGATATGAGGCAGGAAATCAGAGCTTAGGTCTGCCACTGGGAGCAGATGCTCACAGCCTCATGAAACTTTCTGCCCCTCCAGCCCAATGCCTGTTTCTCAGCAGCAGGCACTTGGCAGAGATGGGGATAACTCAGAAGGTGCACTAAAATCAGCTGTCACATGCAGACATTTGCTGCCCTGGGAGAATGGCAAGATAGGTTGTCACTCCAAGTTTGGAATGATCCTTCCATAAATCCTGGAAGTGCCACAGTTTAAATATGACAATTTAGAAATGATGATGGTTTCACAAGAGGGCTAACCTATCCTTGCAAGAATCACTGTGTCTCTGGTGCTTACCCTTCCTCTCTCCCCTCTCATATATTTATGTATGTGTACTATCTGCTTCAAAGACACCTCCAACAAGCTTCTTACAGATCAGCTGTAAGGAGCAGCCATGACTTACCCCAGCCAAATAATGTGAATCCCCAAAGATACTTCTTCTCTGAGAAAAATGCCATGAAGATGAGGCTGTGGAGATAGAGCCCTTCCACCAGAATCCAGTAGTAATTGGTTGCCAGGAAGTAAAGGAAGAAGGTAACCGCTACTTTACAGCCTACCTGCAATGACCACAGAAAGACAGGGTTACATGATGAACATGGTGTAAAATTCCTGTTCTGTATAAAACCGTAATTCACCAAAATGGGATGGAAAATAAGATAGAGAAAGGAAAAAAAAAATCAGAAAATTCTGTTCCAAGGCTTTTATAAGGGGGAAAAATCAGTGCAAGAACAGAAGAGCTGACCAATTGAGAAGAAAGCTTCCCCTCAGCTTGATATTGTCTGTTCAATAGCAGGTGAGTTGGGAGGTATAGGAGTACAGGGCACTTGTGGAGATGTTGACCTCATCCTACTCTCTCCCAATCCTAGTGATGAGGGTCACACACACTTCCAAAGGCAGCTGCGTTTCATCTTTTCCCTGTGTCTCTTGTCCATGTTAGGGAGGAAAGGGCTGTAGCCTTGGTCTGGGTGACCTGGTGCAAGTCTCATCACTTGGAAGTACGAATCCCTCCTCAGCTCATAGAGAGGTATGGGCACCATGCTGAAGGTGAGTCATCCCATCCTGTCATGGACGCCCAAGACAGGGTCCTCCAGGGCAGCTTGGCTTTCCTCAATGACTATGAAGACACTCTAGATGGCCGCTGTAGGCTTTGGTGACTGGTCCTCCAAGACGATTTCACCCACAATGTCAAGGTGTTTTCTGAACAAACCTAAGCAGCAAGATAGGAGACCTGATAGAGACTTCCAGGACATACTGATCTTTAATAGATTCATAAGCTGACCTCTCACTCCACAGTGACCTGGAATACTTTGCTTTCATGAGAGAAAACCCCTGACTGCAACTCAAGGGTCTCCTGTCCTTCTGGCACAGTGTGGTAAAGCCACCCTTCTTTAAGAGGGAGTGGGAAGGAATGGAGAGAGGCTGTGGAAAGTGAGGGAAAGAGGGGGAGCTGGTGTCCCTCAGTAGAGTGGAAAATCCCCATGAAAGTGTCCAGACATTGAACAGAGAGGACAGAGGCATGAAGCCTGGTGAACAGTCTGCCCCGGTGATACTCACAAACTGCGATTTATCTGCTGGAGGTGCTTCAGTAATGGATTTCAAGTCTTCCTCTGAGATCCTTTCCATCTCCTCCAAAGCTGACCCAGAGTACAAGACTGCATCCTTCACAAAGATGCTCATGGCTCTCAGCATGAAGGAGACAAACAGGTGCATGTGGATGTAGTTTCTAGTGCAGTGCAAACGTCTGGAGGAGGAGACAGAGAAGGATTGGAGTATTTTAGACCATCTATTGGCCTGTCTCAGGGGTCACCTCTGCTTCTGAAGAGCCCCAGCTCCTCTCACCAGCACTGTGCCACCATGGGAAGCAGTGCTAGTGCCACTGCCACCCTGTGCTCACGGTTCACCCATGGGGTTGGTAAATGAATTAATACCTTCTCCAGGGTTTTGGCTGCAGCACACTGCTGCTGACTTTGCATTAGGACAATGCTGTGCCTGTACTTATTTAAGCTCTTTTATTTCTGGGTGTGAAATCTTGCAAAGAAATAGGGATGCATTTTGCCTGTGTCGGGCATGGGTAGTGAACATGTATGCAGGGGGCTGTGTGGGCAGTGAGTCCATCTGGAGGATGGTGTGTGTGCAGTGAGTCCATCTGGAGGATGGTGTGTGTGCAGTGCACATGCAGCTGGAGGAGGGTATGTGGTACTCAGTCCATACTCAGTGTGTGCAAATCTGGAGTGCAGTGTGTGTGCATGCACCTGGAGGCAGTGAGAGGTGCATTTGTATGAAGCACATGTGCAGTGTCTGCACATGTGGTGAACATCAGGACAAATGCAGTGGATGCGCAGCTGATGTGCAGGGTATGTGCAGTTAGCATGCATCCAGTGTGCAGAGTACATTCAGGGAATGTACATCTGGTGTGCAATGTGTGTTCAGTGAGCCAACAATAGCTGTGCAGTGTGTGCATGGCAGGCATGTCCCTGGTCATGTACATGCAATGAGTGTGCATCAGACATGCAGTCATTTTCCAAGACGTACAGACAGAAAGCAGGATACATGCACAGTGGTCACCGATACTAAAATGTGTATCCTGTGTGTGTCCCTTTCACTGTTAAATCCATCCCTCCAACAAATACACCCTTCTCAGAGTGAAACCCTGCATTTGAAAACTTCACATTTATCTGCACTTTGTGTAGAGGAAATGAACTACAAAGGCTTGAGTCCTCCTGGCCACTAAAAACCTTGCAGAGGTTCTTGTAAACTGCTAATTTTTGTGCCCACTCCAGATTTAGTAGCGACTATAACAGTTACTATAGGGTGCTCGGCTGCTTTCTTGTTTCAGTTAGAGATGCTATCCTTTGCTTGGTCTTGTTGAGCAGCTTCTGGGCTCCACCCCAGCAATGGCAGAAATGACCCCAAATGCTGATTGTAAAGCGCTTTAAGATCCTTTCTGGGGAAAAGCCGGATGGTAAGAAGTGAATGGGTCAGGCTCATATTTATGAGGTGTGTTTTTGAAACAGTGGTCATGCTTCTGGGGAGAAGAAAGAATTAACTGACCTGTTGAGGTCTCCCCTTCTGTCCTCTATAGCTCGATTGCCTGGCTAACCATGCAGGAATAAATTCATACCCGCTTAAATCCCCAGCTCCAAAAATGGAAATAAAAAGTCAAAGGCCAAAAAAAGATGGTCTTTGTTCCCTGCATTTGAAAAGGAATCACTGAATTTCTGGATTATGTGTTATCTGGAATAAAATCTGGCTATGTCCCTGCTGCTGCTTTGATCCTTGGGAGAAAGACATTTTGGCACAGTTGCCTGTGTAGTTTGGGCTGTAAATGAAGTGCTCTGACTACATGAATAAAGACAGAGTATGTCTCCTGAAACTATGAGTACTCTTCCATACATGAACATTAAATATTTGAACAACCTGCCAGTGTCCAGTGGGAAATGAAACAGAAGGGAATGGGTTGAGAGGACAGGAGGGTGGAAGCAGGGATGGGTTCTGGGACTATATCACGTGAAGTGTCTCCAGGAAGGATCTGCAGTCCCCTTTGGCTCTATTGTGTCATGGATTCAGGTGCTGGGATGCTCTGCTATCCAAGTAAATCCCCTTGACCTCCATTTGTTCACAGAGATGTCTGAGCACTTTCAGAGCCAAAGGCCACACATTTTATTCCCAGTGGTATGTGTCTGGGGCTTAGCTTGAGCTTGCATGGTGGGAGCTGCTGCGTCTATCTGCAGACACCACGTGGCTGTTTGCTGTGTGGAGAATTTCCCTCCACAGCTGTTGTCTGGGTCCTGCTGTCTGCTAGGAGAAGATACTGCCAGCCACTGAAGGGAAGCAAATCTGGGACTCAGGGGATCAAGGGTCAGCACCCGCTCTATCTGCAGCTCATCAGGCATGGCTTCCCAAAGGACAAACTTCTAGCCATGAGCAACTCCTTTCATCCATTACATCCCATGGTCTCTGTGGCAGCAAGAAGATGCAACAACCAGGCTTGAGGAAAGGATGGCGTGGGTTCAAGAAGTATCTAGGGGTCTACATCCCTTGTCAGGGGTGATGGAAAGGGAGGGCAGACAGTCAGAGTTAACAGGGTTAGTGATCATTTTTGGATGGGGTCTCATTCAACTTCATGAATATTTGGGTTTAGAATAGAATTTCCCTTATGAAACCTTAGCTATCTAAATATTAGCCATCTAAAACTAAGTCAGTCATCTGAAGGGGCAATAGGGACAGAAAACCCCAGATAGTCTTCCGAGGGAGACACACCTCTTCCTGAAGTTGCCTCTCTTCCCCTTTGCTACAGAGAGGGTCTAGAAAACTCAATTGCAGGCAAAAGGAAGAAGTTCAGACATCCCACCCCCCATCCCCCAAGAAGTTTGACCTATGTGCCACTAACACAGCCCAAAGCACAGATGCAACCTCTTGTGGCTTGCTGAAGAAGCACACGCCACCCCAGTTTTATCTTTTAGGAAAGCCTGAGGCTTTTCCAGTCTAGTGAGAACTCACTTAGGTAGAAACAGAGCCGCCTACCTGAAGTATCCCAGGATAAGGACAGCAACTGTGAGGGATCCCAGAGAGATGGAGTATCCAACAGTATAAATCAAATAGAGGCGATCAAAGACCTCCTGCAGTACAAATGATGGAAAAAATAGCGTCACATTAGAACGCGTCCTACTGCATCGTAACACAACCATGGTAGCAGCACAGAGATTCAGGCTATCATACTTGCTAGGGGTGTACAACTCCGGGTCTGGGAAACCTTTGGCAACCACACTGCTTGTCACCTTTTTGATGTAAGATCAGCTTTGAAAGCAGTATTCATTTTTTCTAATGACTGCGGGGTGACAGGATTTTTGCAAGGGACAAGTGATGGAGTTGGGTTAATCCCACGCCTGTGAGTTTTGCAGCATTTTCATCCCAAAGGAACCCAAAGCGCTTTACAAACTGTCAGCCAAATCCAGAGATCACTGAGCAACTTTTGCTTGAGCAAAATGCCCACTGACCTGGGATTTTTGATAGAACTTTAAAGTTCAGTCATAAGGCTATGTCATACCATTGCTGAATGACTGATGTCCATGCTGGTGGAGTGTCAGCCCACCACAGAAAACATGGGGAGGATGTATTTTGGCTGCGGGATATGAGAAGAAATCACCTGCGTTCATTTTTTCTTTAAATTTCTTTAAATCAGAAGCAGCCAGTGACTGCTGTTATCCAAACCAGGCGCAACTTTAGCTTGCCAAAGCCCCGTTGGAAATGGTCCTGTCACAGGAGAGCTTATAGTAATTAATTCTATAGCAGGGTTTAGTTCTCTTGGCCCCCTTTATTTTAGAGTTGGCCTTAGAAACCCCACGATTTTCATTAAATACTGAGATGTTTTTCTTCATCCTGCTCTGGGGCATGCAGCTTAACTCAGGAATTACTGAATATCTGCCTGAAAAGGGTTAGAACATCTGCCACCACCCTAGCTTGTACTGCCTTTCATCGTCTGAAATTAGAAATAAAACCCAAAAAACCAACAAATTCAGCATCTTTCTCTTTGCTTCATCTTCCCCTGCCTCCTCCTGCTTTTCCCTCGCCCCACCCGCTGGGTTGCAATAACATTAGTAATGCTGAGCTGTGAATGACAGCTCTGATTTTTATTTGAAGTTAGAAATGCTGTCCTGGAATGTGAAACCTCAACCCTATTACATCAGAATCCCCAGATATGTGAATGTTTCTTTGCGGTTTCCATTGGTAGAGTAGTGCACTTGGCCATATTAACCTAGTGCGTGTGTATGTGTGTATTTATATATATATTTCTACATATCTGTGCAGGCAGCAGGCGTTAAAAAGCCACTGTGGGCGGATTTGGGAACTTTAGGGGGAAAAAAATAGCTCCTTCCCTTCTAAGCTCTTCCTACTGCCAAGCAAGAATCCTTGTTGAACTGGAAAATGGTGAAAATTTAACATAAAAAATCCTACTCCAAGTTTAGGATTCTTTGTAGTTCATCAGTTGTGAGGTGTTACTATGCCCAGCTGAACAAAGGTGGCCCTGAGACCCATTCAGAAATTTAACCAGAAAGATCCATGTTCCCATAGGACAATGACACCGTTGTAGCAGCAGTGGTATTGGGAAGGGCCTAATGATTGGCTGGCAGGACGTTTTCAGAGGCTGTGGTTAATTCCTCTGATTAACCACAGGGCCTCTTTTTGAAAGGATATTGAGTCAGAACTGCCAAGACATACACATGCATGCAGGCATGCATGCTGGTTGTGCCTGCTTGCATAGATAGATGCCACAAATCTTATCCTGTGTCATGATGGGGAGCATTCAGGAATGTGATATATTGGAACGGGGGCTTAGGTCCTTGGGAAAAGTCTCAGAAGCAGAAGGTGAGGTTCTCCAAAAGGCTGTATGGGCAGCCCCTGGGAGGGCAGCTCATGCTTGCTAGTTCCCAGGAGCATTCATCCTCAGGAATGGTGAGACTTGAATTTCCCCAGGAGGAAAAGAAAAACCCACCACAACTCTCTAAAGGCAATTCCAGGTCTCATTCATCTCCTAGCACAAGGGAGGTCCCAGCTTGGTGGAAACCACAATGCTGAATCAAGAAAGGTCCTCCAGGTAACAAAATATTGAGTCATCTGCCAGCTGAAACAACCACCTCCATGGTCTGAGAACCCTCTCTTTGGAGCTGAGATGGAAGGCAATTTAAATAATTCACAGAAGACCACAAAGGTTATGCATGGCCATGGGCACAACCTGGACCACCATAGTCTCAAGACAGTGCACTACTTACTAGGCCATCCTGCCACAGCAGGAGCTCTGCCTGATTTATCTTATAAATCCACCCTGAAGACAGACTGAGCATCACTGATCATCCACAGACCTTTTGGAAGAAGCAACCCACCCTGCAAAAATCTAGTCTTGCCACACCATGAGACCCCAGTTTAAAAAGTTCGATGCTTGAACCACATCTTCTGATTTGACTCCTGCAGTAATCCTTCACTGTTTCAACTGCTGACACATGTGCACTGAAAAAAAGAAAAGCTGAGAAAAAGCTGAAGAAAACCTTGGACAAAACCTCAATACCTACGATGCCAGGGGCTGAGATTATCAGCAAAATACTGTAACACTTACAATACAGAATCAAGGTTATGGAACATCAGTTTCAAAACTGGGGTCCTTGAAAGCTGCCCTATCCCCACCCCATCCCATGCCCTGCTGGGATAAATCCTAGAAAAAAAATCATGGAATGGTTTGAGTTGGGACCTTAAAGCTCAAGGTCCCAGCTCCAACCCCCTGCCACGGGCAGGGACACCTTCCACTAGACCAGGTTGCTCCAAGCCCCATCCAACCTGGCTTTGAACACTGCCAGGGATGGGGCAGCCACGGCTTCTCTGGGCAACCTGTGCCAGGGCCTCACCACCCTCATAGTAAAGAACTTCTTCCTAATATCTAACCTAAATCTACCTTCTTTCAGTTTAAAGCCATTCCCCCTTGTCCTACCACTACTTGCTTTTATAAAGAGAGCATAATATGACATTGGGAATAGCATAATATGGGGAAGGTGTGGGAAAGTTGTGGGATGGATCTGATCCCCCCCTCCTTTCTTCCTGTTTCTTAGATTTTTCATGTACTTATAGCACTTGCCATCTCCCTAAGGAGTACCCAACTTGTCCACTTTCCCTGCCAACAGAGCTTGCAAAAGAATGCTCTGGAAACCTTCCCTTCACATGGCTGAGCTAGTCGTGGTTGATGCTGAAGGATGCTGGGCAGGATGAGGTTCCCTGTTGTGGCTGAGCTGGTTTTGGGGTTGGAAAAGTGACTTCTGATCAAGTCATGCACCATGTATCCTCTCTAGGTCATGCCCTGTGGTACCCTCAGGTGCTGCACATTCTCAGGGCACTTCATTGCCCTCGTCCTCTCTGGTCACACACTGCAAAGCTCCACCAAACCACAGCCATCTGTCTTATATAGCCAGGTGAAATGATCTTTCTGCAGTGAGCTAGCCCACCTGGTCCTGCTTTCCCAATCTCAACCCAGCCATAACTCAGAGACTCACAATAAACCAAGCTGCAAAAAACATTAAGTACTATTTCAGCTGTATTGACCTGTAACAAGATCTCCCTTTCCCCCCTCCCTCTTGGTTTGGTGGGAAACTTCCTTTCTGCTCCCTTTTGCCTCTCAGTTTTCCACCAGCCTGACCTCAGGGTAGAAACTTCGCAACAGGCTGGCGGCTTTAGGAGAATAGGAAACCAATACAGAGATGAAGGTGGCTTCTGCATGAACTCAGAGAGTGCATGTTAAAAACAAAATAAACAAAACCTAACCACCATGAGCATCCATGGGCTGGATGTGGTCCCCTCCCACAAGGATTCTCCCCTCCACAAGGCATTCTCCACTCCCTGAGGTTTGGACATCTTCCAGGTGTGTGACCCTCAGAGTAGTCGGCTGTTACATTTTCATACTGTGCTTGGGGCTTAATCTGACTCCTAATTTGCCCACTTCCACCAATAATGAGATAATTTGCAGTGATCTGAATCCAAAAGAAAACTGCTTTCCACTGCAGGACAGGTCAAAGCTACATCAGAGCACCAGGCATGGGACTTTTGAAGCCCTGTCCATTGTGAAACTGTGCTTTTACTCTTGCACTGCAACCAGGTGTAGGACCTTCTGTGTGAATGGTATTTCTGCTCCCTCAAATTCTAGCATGGTTATATGAGCTTATCAAAGTGGATGTGGTCCTCTAACTTAAGTGTCTATGATGTTGATGGCTCCATCAGAGCTGGCCGCCTAAGGGTCCAGCAGCTGTAAGGAACAGGTGCTTCTATTTTAAAGAGAGGATGGTGCCCTCAGCCATCAGCTGTACTGGGTGAGTTGTCACAAGCATTGTCCAGAATGGCTAACTCAAACAGAGGTGTTTACATTTATACAGCAAGTCCCATCCATTTCAGTCTCAGGTAAGAGGTCTTGCAACACTTAGGACTCGAATTGTCTTTACATGTGTCATTTTAGACACCCAAGTGTCCTGTCTGGCTTCAAGCCACTTCTGCATAAGGGAGTGAGTTTCCTCTATGTCCCGTGTTGTATCTGCAGTTCTCTTGTAGTTGTCTTATACACCCTAGGACACACTTAATTCTGGGCATAAACGTCACCTATGTTTCAGCATCTGCCTGAAAAATTCAGGGCTTTGCTCTTCATATGTCCTGTTTCCTTTGAGTGTCACAGAGAGGAACATGGGTGACTGAGACATATTTTCTAGATGACTGCTGGCAAGCTCCATTCTGAATATCACTGCACTGTGCCCTGTATCCAGCTTTCTCCTTTCATCCTTTTTCTTTCCCCCTTTGTTAGACAAAAGCAAGATTCTGCAACATTTTTGTTGTGAAGCTGAAATGGATCCAGTGGTCTTTCGAGGGGTTGGCAGGCTATACTGAAGGGTGGGATTAGCAGTATATAAGGATGGAAGCATATGTAAGGGCTTTCCAGATCAAGTCTCTGCAAAGTTTTACCGAGCTGCTGATTCAGATGTTGCTAGTGACATGTTTGAAATTAACAGGGGAGGCATTTTACTGCTTTGAATGATAAGCCATGCCAGAAAGACTCTGTCACTAGCTTTATTCATTGCTTTTCTTGTCTTTTTTTTTTTGTTTGTTTTTGTTTTTACAATAGACATGATTAAAAGAAAAAAGCTTAATGGCAGGGAGAAGGGGTATTTTGCAAATGGCATAAAACAGCCAGTGATTTCCAAAGCCTCTAGACTAAAAGTATAGGCATGGTACAAAGAGTGAATTACAGGGTTGCTTGTAAGAATGAACACATCTCAAACATGCATTTTTTTTACTCCTACACGTACTTAAAACATCTGCCCATCTTTCATGGCGCAAATGTATGACACTGATGGCATTTCATCTGTATAACTCAGTATAAACTATGTAAACAAGTTTTATGCCATCGGTTTGAGGCTACACAAAGTTGTTTGCTTTTAAAAGGACCCCAGAGAGCTCCAAGAACAAAGGCCAAGCATAGAAGATTTTTCAGTTTGAACAATGGAGTTTAGATAAAGCAGCCCTGCAACATGCTGTGCCTTTCCCATTGTGTTTGACATGCGATGGAGTCTCGAGGCCTTTCTGATTTCCCTAGAAGCAGTAAACCCACCATGATATAAACAAGCAGTAGCAGATGAAGACAGGATTGGTGCAGTGAGATTAGACCTTAGGATGGTCCATCTTTCTAGGCTGGTGGCATCCAAGCTGAGCTAACCTCCCAAGTTGCTGGCTTATGTTTCCCTTCCCCATGATTTCAGTAGAAGTAGGTCACATTTACCCTTAAGCTCATCCTTGAAAACAGGCTGGGTTTGACTTGCTTAAAACCCCCCCCATGTTTGGCATTAATGTTGTTTTGGGGGTATGGGAATGAAGGAAATTTCTGCTTATTGAGCAAAATATGCCATTACTCCTGTAATGTCTTAAAAGGTGATGAGAAAAATTACCATGCTGAAAGGTGCTGCTGTTGGCTGGGATGTGTGGAAGGGGGCTACAGTCAAAGTGTTACTATGGGTTTTGGAGCGAAATTGACCAAAAGCTGCTTCTTAATGACAAGGGCACATCAGGACTTTCCATGTGTGCCAGGTTTTATCCAAAGATTGAGGAACTCTAAGAACACAGGGAGCCCTCCCTTTTTTAAGGGAACCTATGAAAGTTGCAAGCGAATGGCTAATCTGGGCCACACCAAAGATCCTTTTAGCTGTGCTCCCTGTCTTCTACATGCCCATGAACAGATGCTTAAGTACAGATCAAATATAGAATATATATATATATACACACACCTATGTGTCTGTCATCTAGTGGTTATGTAGTAGTGCTGTGTACCTCTCCCAGCATTCAGTAGCATGCTGTTCAGCAATGTGAAACACACAGGAGACAGATAAACAGCTGGTGTCTAATGACACCACCTTCCTCAAAGAGTGAACGCTGGTCAATACATTCCCTTTCTTTCCCTTGTCCCACCTTCTCTCTTTAGACACTGATGGAAAATAAACAAAGACTGATCAGGGTGCTGGGGTGGGAAGCCACAGATCACTCATCTTATCTGTTCAGAGGCAGGGAGACTTTCTGAAGATACAGGGTGTATTTAGGATGGGGGATGCCCATGCACGTCTCCTGGAGAAGGAGTTGGAGAACAAGACTTTCCACCATCTCTGCTGCACTGCTGAAGTGTTATCTTAAAAGAAGAAAATGGTAGAATATATACAGACTGTGGTGTAGTGGTGGGTTTCAGCACGGCCCAAAGACATGAAGAAAACTGTCTTGCCTTCCCACGATGTGCTGCTAAGACACCTTTCCACAAAGCTTCTTCCTAATCCTTGCTAAACAACTGTCTTTTACAGACAGTGCCAGGGACATGGTTGTTTGCATCAAGATTAATGCTATCTGCAAGGTATTTGGGGAAGCACACTTCAATAGCTAGCTGCCACCTACCTGCTTTCCTGGCTAAAGAGAAGACATCAATCTTCAGTGCTGTCAATCCAGTATCCTTTAGCAGTGCTAATTTTCCCTTAGAAAACAACCTGAGAGCAATTGCTCGCTGGGCTGTTATGAGCTGTTAATTCTCCTGGCTCTGATGGCTTTAGCATACTTTGCTAATTTCAGAAAGCGGTTTCCAAGCTGCTCTGTGTGAAATAATCCTACTCATATGGTTCAGGAAAAGGTAGCGAAAGATGCAAACTTTCTCTGGGGCCCTGTGTTTGCTGCTTTGGTCAATCTTATAATTATCCCACAGTGGCTAAAATGAGAAAACTACACACTTAAACAAACATATATGGACATATATAAGTGCATGTGTGTGTATGCGCATGGACGTGGGTGTTTATTTAAGTGTGTGTATCTGTACATATGCCTATCTATAAGTATAGGCTTATTTCTAGGGATAGTAATGCAGATATATACATATCTAGTAACAGACAGACATTTTTCCTAATGCTTTCTAATGCATAGTTTCTCACAAGTTCCTCTGGTTACATCTGTTCAGATGCTGTCCTACTTGGGAGTCAGCCCACAATCTCCTTTCATAATGTTGGTTAAATGCAGCTGTTACTGGTGATGCAAAGATGTTCCCCAGGGGAAGACATAATAATAGAAAACAATCTCCCTCTAAAGGCAACTAGTCTATCTTGCCAAATTCCCCAATTCTGACATCTCTTAACATATTTACTTCAAAAAAAAAAAAAATCAAATCGAGGTTTATTAATACCAGTGCTTCAGAGCCACTCTTGGGTGTGAAAGACAAAGAGGCCTTCCTCTCTCTCTGGAAGTCATCACCCAAATGGGAAATAAAAGATAGTTATTCCTTTTCTTTTTGTTTTATTTCCAGAGTGCTTTTCATTCCAGGAGCCCCAAGACACCCACAGTGTGTATGCATTACTTCACTTTCCACTAAAATGAAGCCACCTGTATGGCAAAACAAGGCAACTACATGACCACATGCAGCTATGTCACTATGAGGTGAGTGTAGGGCTGGAGTGAGGAAAGCAACCTTTTGCAAATACAAGGTTAATAATGCTTATCATAATGAGTAACATATGTTGTTTGAAGGCATTTGTTAATCAAGATACAATTCCAAAACTGGGGAAACACAAGAAGGATGTGGACCTGTTGAAGTGAGTCCAGAGGAAGCCACAAAGATGCTTTGAGGGCTGGAGCATCTTTCCTATGCTGAGAGACAGGCTGAGAGAGCTGGGCTTGTTCAGTCTGAAGAAGAGAAGGCTCTGGGCACATCTTAGAGCAGCTTCCAGTGCCTAAAGGTACCTACAACAAAGCTGGAAGAGGGACTTTTGACAAGGGCAGGTGGGGACAGAACAAGAAGTGATGGGACAAGGCAGAATGGATTTAAACTGACAGAGGGGATTTAGATGAGGTCTGAGAAGTTCTTCCCTGTGAGGGTGGTGAGGCCCTGGCACAGGGTGCCCAGAGAAGCTGTGGCTGCCCCATCCCTGGCAGTGTTCAAGGCCAGGTTGGATGGGCCTTTGAGCAGCCTGATCTAGTGGAAGGTGTCCCTGCTCATGGAAGGGTAGTTTGGAACTGGATGAGCTTTAAGGTCCCTTCCAACCCAAACCATTCTATGATTCTATAAGAAGCAGTGATTTTCCAAGTAAGAGGTTGAGAGTAAAAATGCAGTTTTCTGCATCATGACACCTCATCAAATCTCTCTCCATTAGGAATCACAGTCCATGTTCCTTATGTATACAGTGACCACCTCTGCACCCAGGGGACACAGACAGAGGCAGGTACATGAAACCCAGGACAACAGACTGCTTTCAGCCTTTTTACCAGCCTGGGGGTGGAAGGTCTTTATTTCTTCCTTGTGCTAGTAAAAAATGGACAACTCTCTTTCTTCCCTGTGCCCTTCTACAGTTTTACCTTAACCAAGTCCTAGCAGCTAGCATGGGACGTTTAAAAGAACGGACCTCTTTTCCCTAAAGGAAGTGTGGGAGAGTTGCTTGGATGGAGAAGTCTGCACCAGACAACCCCCACCTCAGGACATGGCTGAGAGGGGTCGAACAGGGGAGACAATGACTTCAGAGAGGTCAAGAAGTTGTGCAACTTAGAATCATAAAATTGGAATAGTTTGGATTGGAAGGGACCTTCAAAGGTCATCTGGTCCCATACCTCTACAATAAGCAGGGACATCTTCAACTAGATCAGGTTTCTCAGAATTACATGCAGCCTGGCCATGAATGTCTCCAGGGATGATGTGTCTACGACCTCTCTGGGCAACCTGTGCAGTATTTTACCACCCTCAATGTAGAAAATTCCTTCCTCACATCCAGCCTGAATTTTCCCTTTTCTAGTTTAAAAGCATTACCCCTCATCCTGTTGCAACAGGTCCTCAGAGCCTTCTCTTCTCCAGGCTGAACAATTCCCACTCTGTCAGCCTTTCCTCACAGGAGACGTGCTCCAGCCCTCAGATCATTTCTGTGTCCCTCCTCTAGACCTTCTCCAATAGGTCCATATCTAAAGCTCTTAGTGTAAGATTTTAATGACTCCAGCGCCTACTCCAGAAACCTCCCAGAAATCTCTGGGGCTAAAATAGTTGTTTTCACTATATGGCCTGTGAAAATATAAGTCCCACCAAACTTGATCTAAATGTGAATGTTGCCTGGCACTGAGACAACCTGTTTTGCTATTAAGTAGCTGGAGCAGTACCTGGTGTACACAACCTTGTCTGTTCTTTGACTGTGTGATATAAAGCATGCAGATGTTCAAATAACATCTTTCCTCACTAAAAACTTCATTCATATGTTGCTTCACTGCTGAGAAAAAAAAAAGGCAAAAAATTCCTATGCTGTGGTTGGATTTAAAATTAAGAACATTCTCCCAAAGGGACTGTGTATCATCCTCAGGCCTGCTCCCCACTGCGAAGCTTGTGGTTGGATCTTTATCTTCCGCTGTCTGAAAATAACCCGTGCTGCAAATGATCACTCCCTAATGCCATATCCAAGAAGGACATCTTCCAAGTACCACTGAGAAAACAAAGGTTTCTGCTAAATTCTTTGCAAATTACAGAAATAGAGTGGCAACCTCATGTGGGTAGAAATGTCTTTCTCTGAGGAATGAGAAGGTCACATCCTCTTAGGTGACTCCACTGACAGCTTTGCTGACATGTTATCTTGTAATAGCTTCTGTGATGTACCCAGCTTGGGAGGCATTCAGTAGCACCACAGAGTCCCAGCTGGGTTCAGACACAGAGAGGTAGGAAATTTCTGCCAGCTACTATTTCACTGATCACCTGAATTTGTGTAAAAATAAGGCACATAGATCTGATGTATTGATAGACAACCCCTCCCTGCCCCCCCCCCCCCCCCCCCCTTTTTTTTTGTCCTCCATGTGCTAAGGAATCCTTTCTCTAACTTTGGACTGGTGTGCCTGTTTCAAAATTGTGACTACACCAGAATTAGTTCAAGATCTATTCTTACACGCTAATTTGCTTTAGCAAAGGATTTTGTCCCTACCCATCTCCAGTGAATAGACTATGTAAAACCTCTGATCCTTCATTTATACCTCTCAACCAACAAGTTCTCTATTAATCACCTTCAGAAACAGGGTTGCTACTGGTTTGATTAACACATTTTTTTAGCTGTGTTTGTACATCTCCTAGCACAGACAAGCACATAAACATTGGAATTACTGGTAACAACCTGGTAGCAAAATTATTGCCTGGTGGGGAAGAGGAAGTCTCAATGCATGGAATAAGCTCCAGCCACTTCTTAGTGTCCCTGAGCTCATTTCAAGTTTCCCCAAGACCTCTTTACAAATGGGATCATGGCAGGTGGAAGAACCCTTTCTGGCTTTGAGGACAATTTGAAATTCAAATAATTCCCCATCGAAACAAAGATGCGGCTTTGGCAAGCTCAGACATATTTTCCAAGAGGAGGCAGCAAACTATAGCTCATCAAGGGTTTTAAATGAGAAAATGCTCCTAGTGTTACCCATGGATGAGGCCAACACTTCATGCTCCATGCACAAATGCAATTGCCTACCCTTTCCCTCGTCTCGTTGGTGAGAAACTTGGCACATTCACTGTAGTTTGCCCAGGTGCGGTTGTTGCCTGGGACCAGCTCCCAGCTCCCGTTCAGGTCACACCGGCGATAAGCATGGCCTTTGGAAGAGAAATGAGAGACAGAGTAAACAGGACTAGACCTGATAGAGCAGGAAAAGCTTCTTCCAATGGTGGTTCCTATCGACCTTGATGCTTCCTGCCTGCTTTGAAGCTCCGCTGCAAGAAAACAGTTTCCATCTCCTTGACAACTTTATCAATTTTCTAGATGAGAAAAAACAGAGAGCTAATAAAAAGTTGCACTTAGTTTAGGTTAAGATATAGGGTCTACAAACCAAGGAGAGATGCTTTAAGAAGTCCCAAAGCCCAAAATCATCCTCAGAATTGCAGCTCTCCCTATGAAAATAATCAGTAATCTATATTATGCCGCTCTTTCTTTTTACAGATTCAGTGCATCTCAAGATAGATTTTAATATGGCTACCCTCCACATGATGATGAAGAAAGAAGAGAAGGCAAAGTTTCATCTTGGTTTTCAGCTGGCAGATGAAAGTATCCATGTTCAGAGTTTTGAGGTGGTGGGTATCATTTCATGAACTGTGCGTAAGAAGTTACACATTAAACAGGCTTGAAACCAGTCAACAGATCTGTCTGTCCTGTGACTACAGAAAGAGAGCTCATAGAGACCTCTGCACCTTAATCTGTCAGTCTTAATCTGACTCCCACACTAGCTGACTTGACCAGTGGTATCAGTGTAGTGGGGAATCTATGCCATGTTGGATTGTGAAGGGAAAAAGGATGGATTGCCTGTTCCTCCTGGCCTCTAGTGTGAAGTGCATGTTTAGTGCCTCTGTGAGAGGTCATCAGCCAGGGATTAAGCTGGTTTAGCTCACAGACCCTTCTAGAAAAGTCAGGACAGACTATGAGCAACGGGGGTGCACTGGAATATCATTACTTGTTTTCTGAAAAGAGCGTCAGTGCTCTGTGGGAACAAACAGTCTTGATTCCCTAATTTTTCAGCCTTTGGGTGCACAGCTTTCCCTGAGAAAAGAGAATGCTTCAGCTTTCAAAATACACTGAGGAGCGAGTGTACTTCAATTGCTTCTGAAAACATGCACAGACTTTGCGGCACCACAAGCAAGCCAAGAAATGTGCTGCCTGAGGGAAAGTGAGATGGAGAGGAATTCACATGTTCTGGTTACTGGCGCTGTTCTCAGAAACCCACTGTAGGGGTCTGGGCAGAGATCAGGGGCTAGAATTAACAAACGTGTGAGGAATATAAATTGGAAGAATATCTTGCAGGTTTCTATCAGTATGCAGTTTGTAGCATCAAACAAATACAGATTTGTAATGCTGCAAGACTACCAAGTTGTAAGAATGCAATTGGTGCTTATAACCCTAATTAGACACCCCAGTCAGTGCCTAACCCCATTGCAGTCTGGGTTGGGCAGGTGGGAAACTTGTCATTGTCTAGGCTGAAACAGAGCTTTTCTTTCAGCATAAAACCATAATGGCTGTTTTTTTATGTCCCTTTCTCTGGCTTTACTCCTGATTGGGAGGGAGTCCCCATGTGATAAAATAGGGATGCTAAAGAGGATTTTTAATTTTCTGATTCCCAGGTCTCCCATTGCTGCAGCTTACCAGGCTTTGCTGACACTAAGGTCAACACATACCTTTGTGATTGAAGTCATAGATGTACTCAGGACATGGCATAGCCACCACTTTGCCTGGCACACCTTCAGGCCAGCAGACAATACCATCCCACTCAGGAAGACAGAAGCCATCTGTGGAAGAGACACAAAGAGAAAGAGGAGTCATTGGACCTCCAGAGTCCTGCTGTTTGGAGAAGGGTTTCCTTGAAAAAGCCAGCAATACTGTCAGTTCAAGAAAACCGCTCTTAGTCATCAGCGTAATTTTCTTCTTAGTGTTTAGCTCCAGAAGGTACAACTTCTCACAAGTTTTATTTCAGAAGGACACAGTCAGACTTGATTTTCCAGCACTGGACACTTGTAAGATTCAGTTGGACAGGGTGCTGGGCCATCCAGTCTAGACCATACTTTGCCAGAAGGTTGGACCAGATGATCCTTGAGGTCTCTTCCAACCTGGGATTCTAGGATTCTATGGGATAATAGCTGATGAGAGTGGTCAATGATTTTGGAAAGTTGCTTTTCCTTGTGGGCTGTAAGAAATGAAAATGGGGCAGGACAGCAGAGTGGAGAACAAGAGGACCTGAGCAGTCAGGACTCTGTAGACTGATGGGAAACATGGAGGAACCCAAGAGTCTGGTTATGTATAGCCTTGATATGGCAGCACATATCTGAGCCTACGCTAGCAAGGAGCTGGGTTATGCTGTGGCTATATTACTGTGAGGCTCAGAGCTACCAGTTCAGGGAAGGTACTCATGCCCATGGAGTGGGAGGGCTGTGATTTAATATCTACATACCATTAATCCAAATTCAGCTGTAATTTTAACTCATTATTTACATCAGCCGGTGCTGTGCTATACCACAATGCTCTGCTGCTTTCTCAGATGTGCTTGTGTGCCTGAATTTGAGTGTTCTTTTAAGTAACACTAAGACTAGCAAGAATCTGTAGAGGTGTCTGTAGCAGTATTTCTAAACATAAATAGAGAATATTTCATTACCTTGCCTCATGAGGTGTGAAATGATGGAATTTCTGTTTCCTAAAGATCTGCGTCCTTTCCAATCTGACAGCCTTTTTGCTTATGACTTCACCATTATTTCCATACCTCTATTTTCCTATTATTTCATCATGGTGCAAGATGCAGTACAATCATGCACTGACTGATTTGAAGCTGTGCCCATGCTAATTGGCTGGCAGTGCATATACACTAATTGACCAGTTGCCTTCAGCCAAGCACAGGGTGACATGGCTGAGCTTTCCCAGCTTCCCCATGTCTGCCATTTTTCCCCAAAACTTTTTCTCTTTTTTTGAAAGTTGTTAAGTATATAAGTACGTATTATAATTTTGCAATTATCTGGAACTTGAGAAAAAATTAAACAGGTCTTTTAGTGACCCATAATTATGAGAAGCTTTGCTTCTCTCTTCACATATGAGGTACCAGCAGATCATTCAAGGCCTCCAGGTTATGTCCTATGTGGGGTAAGACGGTCTTCAAGGAGCTCTGCAGCCTGTGGGATTTGCCACCAGCTTCTGAAGCAGCTGAGATACCAAAGATGGAGATAGACTCCCCCGGGAGATGAGTGCCCACCCTCCCATTAGTCTCATCTTCTTCATTGTCTGTTCATTCCTTCTGCAAGGAACAAAGCCAGAACATATCGACATTTAGAAGTGTGGAGAAATCCTCCAGGCATCTTGAAAACTGTGGAACTCGACCTCATTTTCAGCACTGCTTTAAAAAGAGGGAACTCAAATCCCATTCTTCACCTCTTTTATCCTTTCAGCTTGTCAACCACCCATTTCTGCAGCTTTTCATCCATAAGCTTCCAGTTCCAAAAGGGAGCAAGTTCCAATTCAGATGCAGACATTCAACATGGGCAGGTAGGACTATGCACTCAAACCAAACTTGGTGTTTACATATGCCTTTGTGTTGGCCTGCATTAGCTGCACCTATCAATTAAAATCCAGCTGCAGTAGAGGATTTGAAGAGCAAAAAATGGTGAATCTACCCAAGGTCTGGTTTCAGAACTACATCTGCCCTCTGTACCCATGGCAACTCCTGAAGGAGTTTATCAACAGCCTATAAAGTGTCTGACAGAGAGGAGTTATACATTAATCAAAATAAAACGGAACAGACTGCTCTTATCTGCAAAAGAACTCTGCTTGTGAAGAAATGATAAGCGTGGCCAAGATCTCAACATGTTTCATTAATATCAAAGCCAGTGCCTTAGCAATCTTTCAACCAAACTGCAATTCATCCTTTATAATGAATGTGTTTTCACACTATTAAATAAGGATCCAGGATTGCTTTAAAGACCTTCGGCTGATACAGTACCCTCCAGGGTTAGAGCTGACGGTGATCAATTCAGTTTGCTGGTATTTCAGGATATGAAAAACAACAGAAAAATTCTAAACAGCTGATTTCTTATGTTTAATTTAGTGCTGATAAAGAGGACCCAACTAATCACTGCCTATCTTCTGAAACTTTAACTGGGAGTGATGATAGGGAAGCTAAATTCCTCAGTATTGTTTCGATAAAAAAGAGGAAGAAGTTTACTGCATTTACTCCACTTCCAGTCACATTAGAGGAAGAATAATACTAGATTTCCTATTCATGGAAACCAGGAAAGCCCTTCCCTTTGGCTCATTATGTTGCAGGATCAGTTACACTGTGAAAATTGGTTTATTTATTTTCCAGTTCTCTGGAAGGATCAAAATAAAAAGGAAAAAAGTAGCCCACAGAAGTTGGATTAGGACAAAATGTTATTGTCTCTGAGGTTTTTTTTTGCAGACAAGAAAGTAGATAAAGATTTAATTTAGCACTCAAAGTGGTCAGACCTAAATAAAACCAATTCTTTTTACAAATAAATAGATTTGGGTAAACTTGAAAATGAATGCCGCGGAGAAACAACACTGAGGAGAAAATGTCATGCTCTGAAATGCTGAGAGAAAAACCTTGCACTTTTCTACAACCTTCAGACTAACTTATAAAGGTCAGCCTTCACTTGTAAGTAGTTTCATTTAGTATCATACTGCAGTATTTGTCCAGAAAATGTTACTGTGCAAAAGTATCTGATGGGTACACCCTCCTTATGGTGTAAACATACACACCCACATTTGAAATGGACTCATTCAAAAGAAGACAATGCTTTCTGGATATCAGAATATACAGTTGTTTCTTTTTGGGCACTTTGATCCCCACAATCCTTGCAAAAAGCAGAAGGCTGAAAGCTCTGTGCAGGAACCAGTGCAAACGGGTGCTGGGACACCTTTGGACTGGAGAAGGCTCGGGGAGACCTTATCCTGATGTTCTACTATTTATGGTTATCATGTGGACAATGTGGGAAGCCATCAGCTGCCCCAAAAATCTGGAAAAAAAAAAAAAATCAGGTTTGCTGCCTCACTGCATCTGAAATATTTTATTGCCTCTGTGTATTGATCCATGAAATTGATTCATTTAAGCTGCTTAGGGTTTGGGGGGAATCAATCTTCAGGAAGCATCCAAATGTCCTAAGAAAAGATGCAAATGAATCTGTCATTGTTACCATGAACGGTTGCAACACAGAAAAACCTCTGTAGCCTGCTCTCCATCTCTCTGTAATCCCCTGTCTCTCTCCCTACTCTGTGCTTGGAAAACACATTTCAGCCAAATTTGAAGGAGGGGTAAGACGTCTTAGTCTTCCAGTTTCATGGTGATAGATGATCAGTAAAGAGCAGGTGAGCATTTGGCACCTGCCACCTGGCAACCAGCCTTTGCCAACTGACTAGCCAACTGGCACATGCATTAACTTAAAATTAGGCACAGCATGGATGTTTCTTGCCATCCAGGGTGCCATAGGTAAGGCAAAGGGAGTGGAACTGGGTTGGGAAGAAGGACTGTCAACTATTAAGGACTGCCAACTATTAGTTTGTGGTAGGGGGAAGCTGGAGGGAACATCAACAGGTCAAGGCAGGTGCCTCTGGATCTCCTGGTTGCAGAAAGAGTTGAAGTTTCTACATTGATTGAAACTCTTGGAAAACATTTTTCAAAATGGAAAGATTGGGCCAGCCATGCTTTCTGACTGCTGGATCCACTTTCCCAGGTTTTAACACAGCCAAAAGCTCTCTCTCCCTTCTGGATATACCTGTTGTTCCATTCAGGAGCCCCACTGTCCTTCTCTCACTCCTTTCTCCAATACCTCTGTTTTCCATCTAAGGAGACAAACTATCAACCTTCTGACAGGACAAGGGGTAATGGCTTTAAACTAAAAGAGCATTTATTCAGACTAGATATGAAGAAATTTTTACAATGAGGGTGGTGGAGCACTGGAACAGGTTGCCTCGAGGGTGGTAAATGTCCCATCCTTGGAACAATTCAAGGCCAGCTTGGACAGGGCTTTGAGCAACCTGGACTAGTGGAAGGTGACCCTGCCTGTGGCAATGGGGTTGGAACTGGATGAGCTTTAAGGTCCCTTCCAACTCAGACCATTCTATCATTCTATGACTCCCCATATCCCTTCCTTACTCCCTCACCCAGTCTCCTTTGGTCCATCCAGCCATGTGGCACCTTTATCATTCATTTCACCAGCTTGAGACTACTGGGACCAAATTCTGCACCTTCTGCCTCCAACTTTCTCCTATTTTACTCACTCTAGAGGTGATTGAATAAGTGAGCTGATTATAGGAGAGAAAATACCATATATTTCATTGGTATTGTGCTGGAATCCAAACAAGGCTTTTCTTTTTGTTTGTTTTTCCAAATATTTCCTCCAACATTTTTTTATTGGTTTATAAAAACATTAACAGTACTAACAACTTGGCTTCTCTCTGTTGTTTTTCTTTTCCCCTGGTCATTTCTCAAAAGAAATCTACACCGAGTTACAAGAAGAAATCTGAAAAACGGTAAGGAGTTTCAGGAAAGCAATAAAAAAACCTGCAAGGCGACCATTTTTCCTGATGGCTATGTTTTAAAATAAAATTAAAAAAAAATTTACAACCTTTTTTATAAGCTGTCTTTAGAAAAAAAAATGTGCCACCTGCAAGTAGCGTGTTTTTGGCATGCTAAATATAAGTCAGTCTCTCCTGGGACACTTAACAATATTTAGAAACATAGATAATCAGAAGGGATACAGTTCATCCAAAATGCCAATAGAAAAGCTCTCAAAAATTTTCTAGGTGAAAAATAATTTGAAGGTTCAAATACGCTGTTTGGATTGATACAGGTGAGTGGGTCTGGGACACAGAGCCACATGTTCTAAGCAAACTGGGAATGCAAAACATTTCTTTCTTTGGAAGAAACAGTAGGATTCACTGAGGATGTAAGTCAGAAGGAATTCATAAACTTTCAAGAAAACAAGAAAATCTCACACATATCCCACATCCCAAGCATCCTGGATGTGTATCAGTCATTCAGGCAATGCTCCCTCAGGCATTTATGTACGCTGGTGAAGCTCATCTAAATTCAGAGCTGTAGCACTCATTGATGGAGACAGAGAAGGTGGGAACTGCACTGGAATTTCTTGTTGTTTAGAGGACATGACTGACCACTCCAGTGCTGAAGAAATTAGTTTTGCTGGACAACATGAATAGCTGGAAGTGATGCAAGAACTTTTTGTTTTCCAGAAGCTTTGCAGATGGCTCGCCCTGGTGTCTCCCTTTCTGTATCCATGGTTTGATACAAGTTCAAGGAGACAGAGCAATTGTACTCATGAAGAAAGTGAATATCAGTAACCACCATAGTCCCTGACTGCAAACCTATCACAGGCAAGTGAACGAGGTTGGTAAAAGTCAACTGCTGAGGCAGGAATTAAAGGTTTGTCTTTTAAGATTTTTTTATGCTTTTTCATCCCATAGTAACTGCTAGAAGAGGTTTCACAGGTCCCAAGATGTCCTTGCTACTGGTGAAACAAAATAACCTCTCTGGGAAAAAGCTCTTAAGTTCCTTTGCTGGAAAGGAAGGAAAGAAGTCTTCCAGCAATTTGGAAAGACTGGTAGGGTAGAAAGAGTTTTTGATGCCCTGGAGGGGAATAAAAGCCTTGGTCTGCTTAATCCAACAAGACAGAATGACAAAGGTGGTTTTTCTCATCCTATTGGTAAGCACTATGAATGGACATGAGCTACAGAAGTGCAAAAGGATGCAAAAATAACCAGATGTAAACTGGCAGTGAACAAAGCTTATACTGGAAAATAAAAGAAGTGTCTATCCTTCAGATGAGTAATGTTTGTGATGAGGCCAGTAAGTTCCATTTCCTTCAGTGATTTTTAAATGGTATCATTAGAGCAAAGGGAGCCTGTAGCATGAATGGGGCTAGGAAGAGAGCACAATGTCACTCTCAGCTTTCTCTGCCATCCTTGTGCTGGGACAGGTCAGTGCATCTTCATCTTACTTCAGTATCTCGTATGCTGCTGTCTTGTGATCAGCATAGTCACTTGTGCTTCCCAAAACCATCCCACTTTTCCAGCTGGGTATCTACCTTGACTCCAGGTCTCAGAAACCATCTTACTTATACCAGAGACAATTACTTCCAAGGACAGAAGAAATTATAAACCAGTCCAGATTACTATGCCCTTCCATCCCGGGCACAAAGATGCCAACAGACCTCCCAGTGTAATTCTGCACTCATCCCTTGAGACACCCAGCTCATTGCTTCCTCAAGACAAACTAAGCCATGGCAGAGCTGAGCCTCTCTTTCCACCACCATATCCCTGCACCAGTAAGGGTCTCTAGTTTCCCAAACCATTTCCTGTAAGGTTGTTTTTCACTTCTCAGCCCATCAATACAGCTTGTTCAAATCCTCATCTTCAGCTGAAGGCAGCCCCAAGGGTTCAGGCAACAAATCCCTCCTCGAAATACAGACTGAGGGATGTGTTGGGAGAGACGGTGCTAAATGTTGCTTTCATCCACTGCCTTCCCAGGCCTGTGTTTGGGCAGGGTCTCAGGTCACCACCAGACAGTTCCTCCTCACCCAGCTCTGCAGAGGACATACCATCACCAGGAAATAAGCACTCTAGGAAGATGAGGCATGTGGTGTCAGTTCACCATCTAAGTAGAAGTTAACCTCATTGAAATGCACTGAGTGACAAGTTCCTCTGATATCAATCGCAACAGGATATATACCTACAAGATATAGGTCATAAAATCTGATTTACTTCTCTGCATGTGTGTTCCATTTATCACAGACCATCTTTGCCCATTTTCTAACACTAGACTGTAAAATCCTCCAGGCAGGGCATGTGTCTCAGTTCCTGAGGTGTCTGAAGGTTACTATTATAGTGTACCCGTTCATCTCATGATTGCTTGGACTGTCATGAATACTGCCTTATAGTAACACCATACTACAGAATAGTTGTAGCAGCGCAGATTACTGTAGTTTTCAAAGAGATGTGCCTTGCAACTTTCCTTAGCCCCTAAGGGTTGAAGTCTCAGGGCATGGAAATTGTAGTCATTATTACAAGCCAATATGATATTCAGGATGGAGTAAGCAAATGCTCTGTTTGATGCCTTTGCTGCGGGACTGCCTTTTGAAGCTCAGGCACAGAGTGCTTTCCGAAAGGGCTGCACCACATGCATCTCTTACTTTGCTTTTTCTTCATTTCTGCTTCCCTACCTGAGCCTTGTCAGAAATCCCAGCATGCCACAGGTTGCTTTGGTGGGAGAGACAGGAAAGGAGAGGCATATTTTGGCCATGTCTACTCACTGCTCAGACTGCATCCCCAGGGTGCAATGAAGTTTATTCCCTCCTGCCTGCTACTTTTGCCTTGTCTCCTCCCTCCTTTCTCTCTCCCCCAGACTCAATTCCAATTTCTGTGTAAGTGGTACATGCACGTGGAGAACACATTAAAACCATCTGTGAGGCTGCTTGGCAGCTGGATAAATGCAAACAAGGTCTAGAGGTGTTTATCTAGGGGTATGGAATATAAATCAGCCCGACTCATTCTGGCATTGTGCAAGGCACCAGGGAGACCACATTTGGAATATGGTGTGCAATTGTGGTCACTCTATTACGGGAAGGACATTTGGGGAATTGGAAACAGACAGGAAGGAGCAACCAAAAAAATGACCCAGGATTTTGGGACAGGAAGGGGAGAAATGGAGGCTTGGAGAATCAGTGGCTTTATATAGGAGTATTTGGTGCTGCAGATGCGTTGCAAACTTGGCTGGTAGAGCATGCGTGTATGAGCACCTGTATACACATATGTATAGGTGGGTATGTCTTCAGGAGAGGATGTATATTGCTGTTGACCTGTGTTGTGCAATTAGGGGGACGATGTCTATTCTGGGGAAAGATGCACCTCATGCATCCAAGGGCATTTGCATGGGTAGCTGGGGACATACAGTGGAGTTTTGTGCAGTGTGTCCTGTGCCAATACATGCAGCTCTGAACATCTCTGTGTGTTGTGGGTTCTGTGTGCTGACCAGCTGGAGGGGAGGGTAAGGAGAAGGAGGGGATGGATGGATGGACGGATGGATATAGGTTCTGCCTATTACTACTCAGAGACCTTTGCTGGTCTGTATAACAGTGCTTATTGGGCAGAACACCCCTTGCATGTTTATTCCTTAGAGGGGAAAGCTCCTGAGACCTGTTCCTCCTTTGCATTGCAAGACCTATATGGCTACCTAGTAGGCATTTCTTACTCGGATTGAAAGTCCTTGACCTATAAACCTTTGCAGGTAGAGGCCAGCTGTTGGTAGTTCCTATCTCTTGATAGCTCTAATTCAAGCATGACTGGCAAGCAGCCATCTGCAAAGTGCTGCAAGCCCTTGAAAGTCATCATAGTTTTCTGTCTTGAATGGTAGCTGTGGTAGACGGGTTGGATGGAAGAAGACATCTCTCTGTAGGGTTCAGTGCTTCTTTGATTCATCCTAGAACCACAGATGTCATCAATCTGAACTTCCCCCTCACAGACTTGTCTGTTCTGCTATCTTGAAAGGTCTCCTGGTCCATGCTGGCCCCCACATGGTGTCCAATGGAGCAGTGACAGCTGTCCCAGGCCAAAACTGTGCAGGGAGCATGCTAACAAGGGATGGTTTAATGTTTGCATGATAGAATTTAGGCCAATATTCTGGCCCTACACCATAGAGCCACAAGGACTGAGAGCAAAAAAACAGGGTAGAAAAGGAAAAAAAAAAACAAAAACAAACCAAACCTACCAAATCAAAACAAAAAACAATAGCAGAAACAAGACACATAGAGCAGAAGAAGATATGGGTTTATAGTGGTCTGGGTGTTTAGGGCAAATCCTGAGTGCCCTGGATGCCTTTGTCTCCCTTAACTTCTAAGCCACCTGAGGCTACTCAGAACACCTGAGGAGACCCTGGCAGGCTGGATGATCAGGGGATGGTGCTTGAGCCTCTGGAGGGAAAACCAAGGAGCAGATCCTCAGCTTCTGCAATCCCAAAGAGAGCCTGGGCTTGGGTATAGGTCCTTTAGGGACAATTAAGCCATAAACTCAGTTGCACAACCCACGTACCTTAGGTAAATACACACAGCTTCTCAACTAAAAATAAACCCCTCTCCCTAGCAAATAGGTTTATTTACTATAAAAACAAGCCATCTCAAAGCAAGCTGGAACACCTAGGACTCTGAGAAAGGATTGCCGGTGGCCTTTGCTAATAACAGGTTTGTGTAAAAATCTCTCTTCCCCCACAAAATGTCCCATCTCTTTTTCCAAACCAGGGAAAGACAGGCTTTTAATTCATGGGTGAAAAAAAAAAAGAAAAAGAAAAAGAAAAAAAAAGCAGGTCTGATGGCATATGGCTGGGAATTTCACTTCATCCCTTTCCAGGTTTAACTTTGGGGTGGCATCAGGCTGCCCACCATGCCTGAAATACAATATTTGTGTACATAGAACAGAAATTTTAGGGTTTCCTGTTCTTTCCAAAAGGCTTTCATCTAGAGACTAAATTTAAAGAAAAAAGGGGGAGAAAAAAAAAAAAGGAAAGAAAAGAAGAAAGGAAGCCAAATATTTGTGGGGACAGGTTTGGGTTGTATTTTGTTTTAAGATTTTGGGTCTCTATCCCTCACTGCCTTAGTCAAAAGCAGTGGATGATGCACATATCCTGAGAGAGGAGTGCATGGGAGCACACTGGATTGGCTCAGCCCTATCTCCCTATGGCACAGGTTCATGTGGGGCTGTACCCATGTCACCCCATGGATCAGAGTCCATGGCAGGTTCTTAGGCTCAGAGGTATGCCTGGGAGGTTGGCAGGGGACAGATGACACAGTCTACATAATCTGTCACGGGGGTACAAGAGGAAGCTCACCCTCCATTACCTAACAGAAAACAAAAAGTTAACTTTTTTAAAGGGAGAAAACAAAAAAAAAAAAAAAAAAAGGAATTTTGACTCTTTATGCATAAACAAGAATTCATTATTGCTAAAGAAAGTTTAGAATTGTATTAAATTTTTACTTTTTTATTTGCTAGGACTTTCTTCTGGACTATCAACTTTGCTACCAATCATACATATAGTAACCACATGTTTTCACTCTCCAGAAATGCTTGGCATGCCTATTATTCACCCTGATGCTCCTTAGTCTCTAATTCAACTCTTGAGATGCATCTTGGCACATATCTAAATAAATTGCATCTGGTTTATTTCAAGTGAACAAAATATTGCTGAACCATAATAGCAGATAGCATATCCAAACACTACTTTTGACAGCTAATTGCATGGGGCAGGAATCAGATTAAACACAAGACAGTGAACGTTCCTTCCAGTCTCTGGAAGCCTCCTTCCAATAAACATCTCTTTCCAGTCTCTACAAGATGGGTGGACACCACTACACTCTCCATACTCCCAATCAACTCTATTCGTTCTTCACAACATGCAGTTCTAGTTTTACTATAATTTTTTGCATTTACTTATTATACTGTGTATTATGGTCATTTTTAGTAGCTGGAGGTACATTAAAGATCAGCCCTTTGGCACAAAGACAAAGCCAGTGCTGGTCAAGCTTGTGAGGGCACAGGCTGATTAGGAGAACAACTTAACCACTCCCTGGCCACTCTGGTAGGAGCTGCTCTGGAAACAGCTGTCTTTTGGCACTGCACTCTGAGGGACACAGCACTCGCTAATAATTGTGCAGGCTGAGGAAAACTGTGGATTTTATAAAACTGAGAAAGTAAAAACCAGCAAAGGGAAAAGGACAACGCTAAGTGGAACAGATGGGAGACAAAGGTCTTCCTGCTTCCAGAGGATAGTGGAGCTTTATTCAAAGTACTTGTCTCTTCTGGGCTGGCTGCTTCCTGGCAAAGAGTTCATGAAGTCCATCACAGCCAGGATCGCATTTTCCACTCAAAGAACCAGTTCTAGTGCATGTGTCTATGCCAAATCCAAGTCTGTGATGGAAGAATGATGTACAGAAACCTCAAAATCTCATTTCCCCTTTAGGGGGCAATCAGGGTTTCTGTCCACCCAGGTCCCTCCCGTGGTGTGTCTTCTTGTGTTAATCTGTGTAGCCGTTTCTAGTCTGTGATTGCCAAGTAAATGCATTAGGAATTCGTAGCTGCCAGGCAAAAGAGCGAACAGCAAATATCAGCGCGAAAATCAAGGTTCAGTGCTGATCCAGGCTACTTCATTTCTTAAGACCCATGGATACCTCTGAAATTTTAATTTTTCCCTTTGTAAAATATTGGTTGAGTGATTGGGGGTAGAGAGGGAGGAAGGGGAGGAGAAATAAGTTGCAGAGCTGAACTGTGGAAGAAATCAGTGAATCTGAGATAAATCAATACCCTCACTCAACTCAATAGGAATCTGCCAGCTCATACCAGAAAAAGAAGTGGGGTCCATGAAATGTACTCAGCAATGAGATGTACAAAAGAGGAAGAGAACCCATGTACTCATAGCACTGCAGGAAATTTCTAATGCACTTTCCCTATTTCAAAACAAACCTGGAGGCTTTAAAGTGAGAATGATGATGAAAGTTTTGAGTTTCAGTCAACTGGGATTTATCCAAAGATTTTCATCAGTTTCTGTCCACCTGGCAAAATCTTGGAGCGGATTATCCTGGAAGGCATGCTAAGGCACATGAAAACCAACAAGGTGCTTGGGGACAGCCAGCATGGCTTCACTAAGGGGAAATCCTGCCTAACCAATCTGGTGACCTTCTATGAAGGGGCTATGGAACTGATGGACAGGGGCAGAGCAGTTGATGTCATCTACCTGGACTTGTGTAAAGCCTTTGACACTGTCTCCCATAACATCCTTGTCTCTAAGTTGGAGAGACATCAATTTGATAGGTGGACCACTCGGTGGATAAAGAACTGGCTGGATGGCCGCACGCAAAGAGTAGTGCTCAGTGGCTCAGTGTCCAGCTGGAGACCAGTAACGAGTGGTGTCCCCCAGGGATCGGTGTTGGGACCGGTCTTGTTCAACATCTTTGTGGGTGACATGGACAGTGGGATTGAGTGTGCCCTCAGCAAGTTTGCCGATGACACCAAGCTGTGTGGTTCGGTTGATACATTGGAGGGAAGGAATGCCATCCAGAGGGACCTTGACACGCTTGTGAGGTGGGCTGATGCCAACCTGATGAAGTTCAACCATGCCAAGTGCAAGGTCCTCCACCTGGGTCGGAGCAATGCCAGGCACAGCTACAGGTTGGGCGGGGAGGAGATTCAGAGCAGCCCTGCAGAGAAGGACTTGGGGGTGTGGGTTGATGAAAAAATGAACATGAGCCAGCAGTGTGCACTTGCAGCCCAGAAGGCCAACCGTATCCTGGGCTGCATCAAAAGGAGCGTGACCAGCAGGTAGAGGGAGGTGATCCTGCCCCTCTACTCTGCTCTCGCGAGACCACACTTGGAGTATTGTGTGCAGTTCTGGTGTCCTCAACATAAAAAGGACATGGAACTGTTAGAACAAGTCCAGAGGAGGCCCACGAGGATGATCAGGGGACTGGAGCACCTCTCGTATGAAGATAGGCTGAGAAAGTTGGGGCTGTTGAGCCTGGAGAAGAGAAGGCTGCGTGGAGACCTCATAGCAGCCTTCCAATACCTGAAGGGGGCCTATAGGGATGCTGGGGAGGGACTCTTCATTAGGGACTGTGGTGAGAGGACAAGGGGTAATGGGTTTAAACTTAAACAGGGGAGGTTTAGATTGGATCTGAGGAAGAAATTCTTTACTGTGAGGGTGGTGGGGCCCTGGAATGGGTTGCCCAGGGAAGTTGTGAATGCTTCATCCCTGGAGGCGTTCAAGGTGGGGTTGGACATAGCCTTGGATGGCATGGTTTAGTGGGAGGTGTCCCTGCCCATGGCGGGGGGGTTGGAACTCAATGATCTTGAGGTCCTTTCCAGCCCTTACTATTCTGTGATTCTGTGAATCTTTGTAGCCTCACCTGGAATTCCAGGACAAAAGGAAATGTGGTTTGTGACTTGTGCCCTGGCTGAAGAGGAAGTAGATGAGCATCCAAATCTTCGCTCTGCCACAGATTCTCCTTTGAGATTGGAGGCAAGTGTTGAATGTCTCTGTGCGTCAGCTCCCAAGAATGAGGACACAAGCCCTAACAGGGTTTCATGCCAGCTTACATGATATTTCTATCTAAAAAATAATAAAATAATAATAAGGGTGTCCCAAATTCCCTCACAGCTTCCTAAAACAAGGATCAATTACTCAGGAGTAGAATAAATCATCAGGCTAGGCTGCAATCACACCCAGGCAGAGGAAGGATCCAAACAGCCCTCTGCCAGGTGGCATCTGGCAACTTCTGATGAACAGGAATAGACATGGGTGGGCGCAGGACAAGATCCAATAGCACTAAGTGGATGCATACGCCCCTTGATGTAAAGTGGGCCTGCGTGGGAGCAAGGAGAGAAGGCAATGGGGAATAAATCAGTTTGGCTTTTCAAAACCTCTTGATATTCATTCAGCATGTAATGCTCAATGCAGTACTGCTAACACCAACACTTGTCTTTCCTGGCACTGTTTCTTTCCCTGTGATGGCTCTGTTTATATGGCTGCATTATGATCCAGATCAGGAAGCCTCCTCCAAAAAGGCTCCTTCTCAGGTCAGTCAGTTGCACCACTGGCCCGCTCATACTTGCATGCTAAAGGGAGTCTGAAATAGCAAATGAAGGCATTCTTCTTGGTGATAAGAAAGCTGACCTCTGTGTGCACACACAGATCCTCAGCAGCTCTCTTAGCATAACCGAGCTCCTGCTCAGTCTCAGTTAGACAAACTGTCTTATCAACCATACAGGCTTATACTGAAGTCACTCCTTTCCTTTGTCATTGAGATGCCCCGTAGAACCAGTTCAAGACATGACATGAAGTTCGGAGTCCATGGGACTCCATTTTGCCTTTGTCTGAGAGGAGAGACATTACTGCTGCCTCTTCACCCCTTCCATCTGGCTGCCTTTGAGCTGGCAGAAGAACAGTGCTTTATTCAGCCTCATTCAAATCCAGGCATGAACTCAAAGTGTTGATGAGAGCAGGTCTGCAGGAAGAGGTCCCTAGAAGGCTCCTCGGAGAAGCAGGGGCTGTCTGCAGAAATGCACATGCCTATTTCTCGTGGCTTAGAGAGCCATGAGAGGGAAATACCCCTGCATGCCCATAGCAATGGAAGTGTCTCTCAAAGTCCTCTTCTGACTCTATCCCACAAGCTGTAATAATGAACACTGAGGGGTGCAGGACAAACTGCCAGAGCAGAAGCAAAAAACCCAGATCTCAGACTGCACAACAGTCTTTACTTGTTGCAGAGCTTACATAAGTGTCCAACACAAAGCAACTCTAAAACAGCCATGGGGCAAAGGCCTCTTTTCCTGTAACCTCTGTGGTTAAGAGCTTTCCTGGAGAGATGGGACTCTCGAGTCCAAAGCACTCCTTGTTGACTTGGGCCAGGGGTTTTAAGCAGGAGCTTTCTCCTTTTCCAAACACCCTACACCACTGGGTTGCCCCAGATTTGAAGTTGCTCCACGTCAAAGGCTGCTACTATAGTCCCAGAAGATACTGTCTCTACAAGCGGATTCTGAGGCTGGGCAGCTGAGATACAGTTCTTGCACAAGTGCTTTTCGATACTTTCAGATACAGGGAAGCAGAACTAATGGAAAATATTTCAATCTCCTTTTTTACCTTTGACATGCTGGGCAGTAAATAATTGTTTCTGGGAAATAACATATATTTAGATTCCCTCAAGCAGAGCTGAATGCAAGTCTTTTCCCTCACTAGAAACAATTAAGTAAGAAAGGCTGAACAAGTCTCTTATTTTGAGGAATGTATGATGAGCTTTACTTATGATTTTCCCAAAACTACTGCCTCACTGTGGGCTTGTCCTTTTTCCTTCATTGGAAGGACAAGCCAAGCACAGACGCAAACATGCAAGATGATTGGATAAAACAGCACAGAATCATGAGGGTTGGAAGGGGCTCTGGAGACCATCTAGGGCAACACCCAGAAAATATATTAAAAAAGAAAGGGACACAATGTGTGAAGACCTGTGAAGCTCCTCTTCTTTTCCAGTGTAAGAGACAGATGAATTACCCAGACCTCCCTTTTCCCCTTGTCCAGCTCTGCACCTGCTGCACTGTAGTTAGGCTCTCACCAAGCTTTGATAACTGAACCTTGAAGTCTACAGGGAGGAAACAATCCCTCCAAGGAGCCTTTATGGTTCAAGTTGTTAGCTTGTGATCATACATCCTCTGGGCAGTACTAATTCAAGGCCACACTTGAAATACTGTGTTCACTTCTGAGCCCCTCACAACAAGGAAGACATTGAGGTGCTAGAGCATATCCAACAAAGGGCAACGAAGCTGGTGAAGGATATGGAGCACAAGTGTGATCAGGAGCAGCTGAGGGAACTGAGGGTGTTTCATTTGGAGAAAAGGAGGCTCAGAGGAGACCTCATCACTCTCTACATCTACCTGAAAGGAGGTTATAGTGAGGAGGGGGTCAGTCTCTTCTCCCAAGTAACAAGCAACAGGACAAGAGGAATTCCTTAGAAATGCTCTGAGTGATATCACAGGACACTGAAAGCTTGGGGTGGCTGTCCAGGGTTTATATTGCTCCAGGCTGCAACAACTCTGCCCCCATAAATGTTGGCTGCAGGTGGGGGCTGGTGCACCTTAATTGTAAAGACCATGTTGCTCTTTCTAGGCTTTTTCTTTTGGGTCTGTAGCAAAGGAAGAGGCAAAAGGATGAGGTCCTCCATCTGGCTGAGAAGGGCAGACCCATATGTCCTTGGGTGATTAACACAAATCAAAACCAGGCCCCAGTTTCCGTATCATCAAAGGAGGAAAAGACTGGACCTAATCACTTTTCACCCTGGGCTCTGAAGCCTTTCTGCAAAAACAAAGCTTCTGAGCCTTAGCCAGGCAATTAATTACATTAAAGCTAACACAGTACAGATTAAAGCTTTTTGTTCTTCACCCCCACCCCACAAGAGGATCTAAAACTATCCATCTCCTTTGACTCCTGCAGCATGAAAGAGCAGATACACCTCAAAATGAAGATCAAGTTAGTCTGTACCCAAATATCCCATCACAGTATCATTTCCCATATCCAAAGGCATCTGTATCTTAAAAAAATCACTGAATGACAGCTCTTCTGCATAGTGGGAAGATCATTTGCAAACTGCAAAATCCTCTGTCTGGGATCACAGACTCTAGACCACCTCAGAAAAGGTCTGGCAACTTGCTGCCTTGTTTATGAAGTGCTAGAGCAAATTTTGGGGGTGTTGCAGAGGCGCTGCCACTGAAGATTCTTTCACAACATCTCAAAATATTTCTGGGGAAAGGCTAAATCAGAATTCATTGTGCCTTTGGATTAGCAGATTAATTTTTTTTTAGCAGAAAAATTTACAGATTAATTCAATCTAACTACTTTGATCTAAAGCTAATGATTGCTTTGAGTCTTTAAAGCCTTCAGTATTACTGCTGTGATTATTGGCATCAAGGTGATTCCTCCTCTTGGCTGTGCTATTTGGGATTAGGTAGAGATTTGCAACAGAGAATGCAGCAGTGAGCCTGAGTTCTATTGCCTGAGCAGCTCAGAATAGCCAAGACTTGGGTTCATGAGAAATCTAAATGAAAATGTATTAGATTTCTTTCTGTTCCAGTCAAAGGCAGAGCTAATGCTGGCCTCAATCACATAACCAGGTTTCAAAACAGGAACAAGGGCATATTTGCAAAGCCTAGTGCTATGATTTCTCTGCTCTACCAAACTGACCATGGTAAAGAGCTCAAAGTCTGCTTGTCAGTCACATGCATCTCCCCAGCCCTACCAACACTGTTGCTGACAATTGAGGAGAGAGATCAATGCTAAAGGCTGACAGTCATATACAAAAGAATTAGAAAATAAGGTGTGAGAGCAAGACCAGCTGGTGGACATCACCAGATCCCAAGGCAGGTAGGTGGTCTATAGCACAACAGAAGGAAATGCCTTTGCACATATGTTTTTTAATGAGGTGTTAATTGGGCTTTGGGTGGATAGGACAAAGAAGCAACTGAGGATGTGGCTTGAGGTTTTGGTTGATGCAAAGCAGGAGGCCTGGAATAAAATGAAAGCTGGGCTTTTATGGCCTCTTGCTGTCATTTTGTCATTTCCAACAGGACAGGGACACCAGGTGAGCAAGCAACTCTGCTCTGAAATCACAGCTAGCTTTAGGGACCCCTCCTTCTGCTAGTGATGTCTCTAGGTACTCCCAGAGTGCTGGCTATGGGAAAGAGGTCTCTAAGATGCAACAGCAGAGGTGGGAAACATTCTGGCTTGCCCTTGTCAGTCAACAGAGGGAGATGGGACAGCATGCCCACCCAGGAGTAGCTGGGTGGGTGCAGGACGGCTCAGCACACAGACCTGGTGCCAATAATTAGCACATCTGAAATTGATGAAAGAACCCAATGGGAGATGATTACTTTGCTACCCACATGAGAGAGCTTTCTCCCTTCCTTCTCTCTCCAGCCCTACATCTGGTAATGATTTTGCAGCCCAAAATAGAAAGGAAGTGGGAAAAAAAGGCTTAGCTGAGCTTAGGCCTATTTGAGGAGAACAGAGAGAATGTCAGAGGGAAACAAAGAAGTGTTGTTGGAAGGATGCTTTGTTTCCCATACCATTGGTGTCAAGCTGCAAAGGATCTTGGGAGAACTGATAGTGGACGCTATCTCCAATGATTTGGTGATGGTAACTGGGCTCTGGGTATAGCAATAAGGGCTGCAAGCCCAAGACTCTTTCACCCTCCTGGCCCCTTGGCATCTAGAGTTCTGGAGCAGAAGAAAGAGGCTGTGACAGCTTTGCTTCACGATGCCTTGTGTTAAAGATGGCTTAACCTGAGAAAAAAATATATTGGTCCTTCAGCTACCTACCTATATGCTGTGTGTGTGGGACTAAGGGGAAGGGCTGGGTTTGAGCAGAGAGGAGCCTGGGCCCAGCGCCAGCCATGCAATCTGGATTGCTGTGGGAACACTCACCATGCACCTTGGGGACCTTGGCTTTGAGGTGTCGTTCACACTTAGCCTTGGCTTTTAGCAGTAGGAAGATCTGCTCCTCTTTGGTAATGACATCATCAGCATCCACCTGCAGTGATGGGGAGAAATGAGGTTAAACCTCTGCATGTGAAGAGCAGCAGGACACAAACTTGTTAGATAACGTGGGTGCTCTGAATGCATAATCTCCTTTGCATCAGCAGTTTCCTCCACCAGTCTTACTCTATGTGTATCTCTGCTCAGCAGTTAGTGTCCCAGGCAACACCTCTTACAAGATGCCACATGGAACCATCCACATACATGGCAAAGGAAGCACACACTGCAATTATTCACATCATATACATGCACACACAAGAAGCCAGCAATTTCTAGGCTGGCATGACCCCAGCTTGCAGGGACAAGACTACTATCTAAGAGGGAAAAATATCCTAGTAAATAATATTGTAGCAAGGACTCCTTTTTTCCTCTTAAGAATTGCAACCTGCCACCATCAATACAGTGCTATTGCCATCTCTGCATGCAGGCCTTCAACCTCTATGAACCCAAGAACGTGTGCAGAGAGGGCTGTGCCAGGCAGGGCTGAGAGCTGGCAACATTTGCCCCCCAAAGACTGAGGCTCAGGGAAAACTGTGTGCACCATCCTGGGAGAATTAGATTTCTCATCCTGTAAGATCTCCAGAGGTCAAGGGACAAGAAGAGTGGGGTAGGGAGGGCCCTGTTTTACCCCCCTCTGTTTGTTTCTTCCTGATATGAGATATACTTGGCTCTCAAAGGCACTCACTGCTCATTAAAAAGGAGAAAAACATCTTGCTTTATAAGGCTGGCAGGTTCCCATCAGGAATGGATGGCCTTAGTAATCTGGGGGTGCCACCATGGGGAAGGCTTGTTCTACAAATGTTATAGAGTATGGAGCCTTGATCTAATTCAATGTGGCTGCTTCAATTTTCTGCTGTGCTTCTTTGGCACTTAGCTTGTATGTCCTGCTCAGGCATCCAGGACCAGTCCCACTGCCAGACAGAGCCTGAGATTAGGAAGACTTCTTGCATGTCACTTTGGCAGGAATGCATGGGCATTTCACTGTACCCATCCCAGGTACACTGGCATGATACTTGCCTTTGTTCTTTCCTGCTTCCCCACCCTCCCTTAAAAAAGCAGTATACTTAAACTTATCACACATTCCTTTTTTGCCCTCTATCTCAATCACCACCAGAATGGGTGATGCTGATTGTACCCTGCAGCTGCTTTGCAATTTGCATCATGTAAGGGGGTGAGGAAAGTTGTGGGCTACATTGATGTAGTGTCAGCCCTCCTTTTCAGGCTCTGACCTGCAGCATCTGACCACCCCTGTGAAACCTTTGAGTTTTGGGTCCATCCCTTGTACTCCACCAGTCATGGCAGTGTCTCTGGGAGAAATTCTCATACACAAGATTGCCCCAAAGCAGTTCAAAACAAAGAATAACCATGTGTAACACTTTGTAGGGCTCCTGAATTAAGGATGTTAATAAGGCACTATGACCACTCTTCTCATTGCCTCTGTTTCCCTAATACATGTCTGTTTTGATTAATCAGTCTATAAATGCAATTACAGGAGATGTTGCCTCTTTCTGGATTTGTAGAGAATTTAGCACACTCACTCACAAAAGCATAATTAAAGCATGGGCTGCAATACTGGTTTATAGAAAGCAACTTTTATTTTATTATGTTGACTGTGCTGGTGGGACTGGCCACTGTAAATGTGTAGTGCAAAACCTAGGGTAGTGCTCCACATCCTGATGGATGGAGCAGACTGAAATCTCAATGCATAGTACAGGCAGGCAAAGGAAAGATTACAAAACCTTGTGGAGACAGTTGTGATCTGTAGATGAGAGGGAAACATGTTGATAGGTTGTAAAGCTTGCTTATGGAGGTGGCTGCTCATTTCAGTCCCTCTGAAGTACAGACTGAAGGAGGGTTATAACATTTCCCTGTGCTCCCCCAAAATGCTGCTATTCAGAATTAAGGTTATTTCACTCAAGTTAATTCATTTTGGAAAGCAAGCAAGATAAACCAGCTGAAGGCAAATCAGTTCTTAAGCAAGACTTACTACAAATGACATAATGAGGGTTAATGAAATCCAGCTTAGAAGTAAACTCAGATTCAATTTCCCAGAGCGCTCCTATGGAGAGGGACAGTGTATGTTTGAGCAGCTGGTGCAGTAATGGACACACAGATGGATAGCTAGATCTGATAAGGGGACTCTGAGTAAAACAGAAGTTAGTTTTTCAAGTCCTTGGAAAAAATCCACACTAAAAATCCTTCAGAAGTGGGAGTTGGTTTCAGAACTGCGTTAACATTAATGCAAAACAAAGCCACCCCTTTCCAGATGTTTGGCCTGTCCATATTTAAGGCAACATCCCACATTTAAACTCTTATTGGAAACACAAAACCTCTGGGTCAAATTTTGCTGTCATTTATATCTGCATAAACCCTGAGTGATTCCACCAAAGCTGGAGGAGTTATAGTCTGGATTTACGGTGGCCAGAGTAGAATCTGACCTTAGGCATTTCAAATGATTCATCCCTTGCATGCTTAGTCCTCAGGACCCTTTGGCTGTGCTTTGAGAGTAGGGCCGCTCCCAGCCAGAAGGACGTATGGTCTCCAGGCCAGGACAGAAAATAAGTTTTGCTTCCCAGAAAGGGATATAAAGTCACTGAGCACTGTTAGAACTGTGCAGAATGGCTGGGCCAAAGCCTTAAACCCAACCCTCAGGACCCAAAGGGTCCTCAGCTGTCCTGAGCTCTGGTTACTGGTCTTAAATGTCAAAAACCTGTCAGACCCTTAAAAGAACAACAAAGCCAAACACAACCCCCCATTCTCTCCCCTCCCCCAGAACTTGTTCAAATGTTGAGAGTATGTTTAGGACCTATCTTTCTGTGTTTCTCCCGGGTCAAGAAGGCTAAAACATGTACGTAAACAGCTATATGAGCAAGAATAGATTTTCGTTTGGTCCTGCAACTTGAAGGAGACAGCTTTTCTCAAGAGACTTAGGAAAACTATGCAGCCTGCAATGCTGCTCCTTTGGTCCTGAATCATAGAATGGTTTAGTTGGAAGGGACTTTAAGAACCATCTGCTTCCAATCACCCTGCCATGCACAGGGACAACTTCCACTAGACCAGGTTGCTCAAAGCCCCATCCAACCTGGCCTTGAATATTTCTGATGATGGAGCATCCACAGCTTCCCTGGGCAACCTGTTCCAATGTCTCACCACCCTCATAGTAAAGAATTTATTCCTAATATCTTCTCTAAACCTCCTCTCCATCAGTTTAAAGCCATTCTCTCTTGCCCTATCCCTACCTACCTTTGTCAAATGCCCCTCTCCAGCCTTCTTGTTGGCCCCTTTAGGCAATGCAATGCTTTAAAGTCTCCCTGGAGCCTTCTCTCCAGGCTGAACAATCCCAGCTTGTCTCCTTAGGAGAAGAACTCCAGCCCTCGGAACATCTCCATGGCCCCTGCCTCTATCCCTTGTTAAACCTTTTGCTTAGGCATTTCAATGCATTAGTCAAGCTGGAAGCTCTCCAGGGGCAGAGGATTGAGCCATATGCTGCCAGATGAGACATCAAAATGACTCAGACGGGTTCAAGGGACAGGAGTCAGGATAGAGCAGAGAACCACAGCTGGAAACCATAAAGCAGCTTTGGACCTGTTGGCTACTAGAACATTTTTGACTGTTCAGTACCACTTTTTCCCATGCATCTGATTTTCTTGCTCTGGATATTCCAATCTTAAGACAATGCTGCCTTACTCATCCTTTCGTCCTGGCTGTCAAAAGTTAAAAGAAACCCACAAGAACATTTTCTTTGCAGCACAGATGCACTCATGATATTAAGCTTACTAGGATGTGGCTCAGCAAAACTTTCTCTTTAACAGAGTCTCAACACCTGATCCAGAAATATTGTGGGAAAACCTTGTTAAAGTAATTAGCAATCATGTATGCCAACTTCTTGGAATTTGAGTGTCCCTAGGTAGAGAAATAAGTGGCTTCATTTTCAAAGTGCTGAGGTACAAGCTGCAGGCATTCATAGCAGGTGGAAGCTAATGCTAGTGAAGCAGTCACTACTTCAGAGTGGATTTAGATCCCTTGGGTTGGAAAAGATGTAACCAGAGATGTGTCTGTAAGACACTCCACAGTGCAAAGAAAAGGGGCTGATTAGTCACAGATTTGCAGAACTTTAAACCTGTGAGGCACAAGATGAAAAGAATAAGGTCTCAAAGAAATAGGAAAATGCATGTAAGCCACCAGAATTGGGGATTCAAAATAGGATGAGACAAACTAATGAAGGAAAATATCCATCAGTAACTATTGAAAACTGTACCTTGGATGCAAATTTCTGATGCAGAGATTTTTAGTGACCAGCAGTCTTAAACTGCTGATCACCAAAATCTGGAAGGTGACATCTGTAAGAGCTATCTCTTTCTCTAAACATCCTAAACTGGCAGCTTCTAAGGATTGTCTGTTTGAACAAATATTGACTGAATAAGGCTGTTTGCATATCAATCTATAGGCTCTCAATTTTTCTAAATCCAAAGAAAGCTTGTGCGTTCTGAGCATGCAGGAACATAAATATACATCCAGGGTTTGGTCTGGTTTTACATGCTCAGTGCAATCTGCATTCTCTGCACTTGATGCTCAGGACCATGAAGCAGTAGGTAAGAGGTGCTAGAAGTGCTTCACCCAGGTGAGCACTGCAGCCACAACTTGCAAAGACTTATATATTTAATATTTCATTCACCTTTAATAAAAAAAGCCCTGCTCTAAGCCTCCCTATCTGCAGCCCAAAATCTTTCATTCCACAGACACTGATTAACCAACAGAAAACAACAAACACCTCATGTACTTACCAATACAATACCTGCCTTGCTGGCTAACTGGAAGCATTCAGGATGAGATTTACCAGTCTGAAGTATTTACCCAGAGTTCCCCTTCTAGTCACCGAGTATTTAGAAACACTGATCAGCTGACATTCATTCCATCCTCAAACCACCACCTTAAATAAATCAGATCAGCTGTGGGGATTCTCTCTCCTCTCCCTCTTCCCCCTTTTTTCCCCTTTAGGCAGCTGACAACTGCAGTAATTGGTACCACTAACAAGACTGAGATCTGTGGTGTCTAATTGCAGAGCTTAAGCTGGCATGAGCTCCAGAAATAAGAAAAGTATCTGAGGTAGGTCAGAAGTAGTGTCACAGGTAGGTATATCTCCTAAATCCATCTATTTTGTATACAGTATGAGATCAAGGTCGCTGTGCCCCTGCAGAAGTTAATCACTCCAAAAGAACTGACAGCAAATCCCTTTCCATGAGTCCTCCATAAATTTTTTCAGCATAAGTTCCTGTGCTGAGATTACTTGGCATCATGTTTATACAAGCTGTAAGGATTCAGGCTGGGCACCTCACAGCTAAGGGCCAGCTTTACCCTTCACTCCTGCTTCTTCAGACTAGCTACAGCTGTAAGAGATGGGGGCTCCTTTCTGGCTTCTCCAGCTTTGCAATCAAAGCCCATCTGCTACTCTTTCTCAATGGTTATCACCTCTCAGTTTCCCAGCACTGGTTTTTGCCAGGGAAAAGAAAAAAAAAAAGTGTGTTTTTTCTCCCTCTTGTTCAGAGAAAGCAGAAATGCGGAGCAGGAAGCAGGCCAAGCAGGGAATGGTGAAATGACAATGCTATCTACAGGCTGTTAAATCACTTTTGGTTCAGCTTTCTCTCCCCTCACACACACCTCCCCTTCCCTTGCCCCCAGAGGAGGCCATGGGGTATTATGATAATGTTTTCTGGTATTTCCATTTCATTGGCTAATCTCCCAGCCGCTAAAGTAAACCCCAAATCTCAACGGGGAGGTCATATTCATCCTTGTTTATGGGACTCATTTTCAGAAATAACACTATCCTTTTTGTGAAACTTCCCTGGCAGCATCTCAATAAATCGCTGAAGGCAAACAGATTCCTTGGTTGGGGCTGAGAGCATCACAGCTGCTCGACAGACCCAAGGTAAGGGATGGCTGATGATCACCATCTTGGACAGCAGTAGACCAAGTAATTGCTGGGGGTGATGCAGAAAGAGGGTGCAGGCAGGAGGGGAAACTGGGAAAAGAAGGAAAAGGTGAAAATGAAAGCATCAGTGCTGGTGGAAAACGGAGGTGAGTGCCAAGGTTGGGGAAACAGGGTGGGACATTGCTGGATCTGACCGTGCAGGTCACACTCCAAACCAGCCCAGCTGATTTTGGTGATCATTTCTGGAAGTTGTGATGGTAGTGCTGTCTTTTTGTGGAGTGAACCTGTTGGACTGGTGTGGGGACACAGAGACCATCAGCTAGTCATCTTTGGGGAGTGTGACAAAACTTCTCTGTGTTTTTCCTCTAACAGTGCCTGGGTGAACGGTCCAAACGAAACACCAAATGAATCAATAGAAGATCATAAACCAAGTCCTTTTTCTGCAACAGAGACTGCAATTGAGCTGAGGGTGTGAGTAGGAAGGAAATAAAATTAGAGCTTTATTCAAGCCTTCCTGAAGGAACAACCCCTCTCCTAAACTCTGTAAGGATCAAGATAGCTGCTAGAATTAGAAGATTAATCTAATCTAACACAAGACCTGCACCTGCTACAGGTGATATCAGAGCATCAGGCTGGCCTGGAGACAATGTGGTGTTGATGCTAGGCATGCAGACAAGGGTGGCACGACTAAATTGCACAGAGCAGGGATTCATCTGCCTTTGGCAGGCGCTGATGTAGCCATCACTAGGGGCTGAGCCAAAACTGTGTCAGTCAGGAGTTCATGGCAATGGGGAATTGCTCAGAACCAGGAAAAAGTGGCAATGTGGAGGCGGTTGGCAACACAAGGCATTGCATGAGGTTGGTCAGTAGTGGGGTGGCAACATGGGATGGAGTAGAACTGAGATCCCGATCCCTGGTTTTTTTTTTAGTAAATGGAATTGCCTTCCTTTAGATGAAAGAGGATGAATTCCCTTGATTATTTTATGATTGGGCTTAGATACCTAGTTTATCTTCTCTGATTTTCTATACTTTGTAAATGAGTGTTTGCTCAAAACCTGCATCTCCTGGCCACTGGCTTCTGCTGGTTTACTCAGGTCCAGATGAACCCTGGCGAGTATGGAAGGACTAGGGATTTGTATGTGCTCTCTTGGACAAAATGTACCCTATGCAATCTCTGTTACTGTGTCTGCTGCCAGCCCTATAGCAAGTAGGATCTGTCAGGCTGTAACTTAACTGGTGATTAACTGTGCTCTGTGCCTGGCTGTTTTTCACAGAAGAAGTACAGGTATGCTTGTGATTTGCTGGATTTGCATGCTGGCTTTTGCAGACACTCAGGACATGCGCTCCCTGGCAAGCAAAACTCCTTGTTGGGTTCAGAAGGAGATCGTGACCCCATCACTTGACTCTGGAAACTGGCATTTCAGGCAAAACACATCCCTCGTCCTCTGAAAGCTGCTCTAGGCTTGTGCTTGGATTCTAAGGGTCTCACACTTTGTATTTCAGCAACGGCTTACTCCTTGTGGAGAAACAGTGTAGGGTAAATACAGATAAACTGTTTTTACCCTTTTCTAACTTGGGCAGTGCTGGATTTGCCCACTGCCCAAATAATCTAATTCCCTTTCTTAATTTCCTGCTACCTCTGTGCTTCTTACCTTCTGCCTGCCTGCACGTTGTCAGTGCCTTGGCATAAAACCCATAAAGAAAAAAGAAGACAACAACTAAGTCCATTGTGGAGCAATCTGTTGCAAAGAGGAGCTGACTGAGGGAGGCAAGCAGAGAGTGGGGTACTTGTTCTGCCCTGAGGGATTTCATTTAACTGAATAGGCATTATTTCCAACATTAGGAGGGAAAAATAATGTGGTTTGAAACCTATTTCCTTTCAGGTTAATGCTGGAAAATTTTAAAAATAAATAAAGACAAAGTACCAGCTGGCCCGGCCAGAGATACAGCAGTGAAAGCAGCAGAGACATGATCCATTGCCAGCAGCTGATTGCAAAAGCTATGGAGCTGTGGTTTGCTCAGAACACCAGAGTGGTGAAAAAGATGGCAGGAGGCAGGTTGTTTTGTAGCAGGAGACCCTGTACGCATGGACAGGCCAGGCCCAGGCAGAAGAAAGCAGATCTGAAGCCCCCTCTGCAGCTGGGTCTGCAGCTTGTGTGGGCTGCGGCAGTGGGACTGATGTCTTCCCTTCTGCCAGCTGCAGATGCTTTGCTCAGTGCATGCTAATGTGGGGGTATGACAACAGCAAGTGTGTAAATTTTGCGGGAATAAACATCAGATTTACCCACCTATTGTGGGACCAGATGTGAGCCTAGCAGGAGGTCCTGTTTTTATCCCTGAGCTCCACTGTGCTCCCTCATTGATACCCAATATCACCCGTAATGATGATGCAGCATGACAGGAATTCAGTTGTGAGAGCTTGAGCAGGTAGTGCTGAGCTGAGCTCTCTGTGTTGCTGTCCTGCCACGTGAAGCAAGGTGTGCCTCTGCCCCTCACCTCATCCTACTTACAGAGGATGGGAATCAACCTCAAAAGATCTCTTACTCCTTTTAAAGGCTGAGCTTATAAACACCAGAGTGGGACAATCAGATCAAGAGAGCTTGAAGATAGAAGGATGAAAGGATGTGGAGACCCAAGAAGCACTCAGATGAAGAAGGGGATGGGGGGAAAAGGAGTTAATGTGAAGGGGAAGGAAGAACTGGGTGGATCCTGATGAAATAGGACTCTAGCACAATCTGGGGAAGCACTGAGAGGTTAGTGCACAAGCTGCTCTGCCCTCTACCTGTTTTTCCCAGTCTTCCAGAGGGTAAATGAAGTTGGTGGTTTTGATTTAATCCCTTGACCACATCATCCAAACCACGGCCTGCTCCAGAGCAGCAGGATGTCTCTGCTCTGGCTAGCCGGTCTCAAGGACCTTGCACTGTGGATACAGAAAGCTGAATAACCTCATGCTGTGTTCAAGGCTGTCTCAGCCCTTCCCACAGCTGCCCACACCAAGCTGGCTGGTCCCTACTCTTCATCCTACCCTCAGACCCGGACCTTCCATGTCTAGGAGGCATCTACATGCCTTTGAGAAGCTTTCCTCCCTGTTCTGCAATGCCTCATTGCCCTGTAAAGAGTAGGACATAGTCCTGCCCTCAAATCATAAATCCATCCTCTCAGCCCATGGATAATGGAGACCAGGTCTCAGCATTGTTCTCCCATGACTGCTGTAAAAACAGAAACACCAGCGAATGGAGAGAAAAAATGTTGTCAGGGGAAGATGCTGGGCAGAATTGGGAACGTCGCATTCTGTCACTGTTTCTTGGTAAATAGTACAGTCTAAGTTGGTCTCCTTGATGCCCTTCCAATCCCATTTGCTCTCACTTTGCCTTAGGGAAGCCTTGTCATTCAAACAGAACAAGAAGAGTGGGAAGAAAATCTACCTGGGCAAAGCACAACTTTCAGATTCGTGATAATTCATGCCAGAGGAAATTTGAACATGGATGACGACTGAATTTATGACTATATAGTAAAAAAATTCTTTGTGATGGGGTGATATCATGACAGCTATAGAAGAGGACCTTTATCATCCTTGTCACTTCTAAACTGAACGGGTGTGGGGGACTATGTGACTGAGGGCATGAAGTTAGAACTTAGCCTTGAAGATATCAAAGTTTATCCATGAAGAATGAGGCACCAAAGGTATCCGGATGGGAAAGCAGAAGCCATCCGGAGGAGTGAGCAAGTCAAAGGGAGTAACTAACTGCAGAACAAGAGCTTGGCAAGATGACAGACTTCAGTAATGCAGTGAAGGGTCATCCAATAATGTGCTGTTGCTAACTGATGTAACCAATGGCTAAAAGACACGTGTATGTTAGAAACTGTATAGAAGTAAGGGTTTGTAATAGTAAAGAAGAACTTCTACTTAATCACCAAAGAAGCATGTCTCACTTGTCGTTTGTCTGTCTCAACCACGATAAAGGGGTCCACATCTCTCCAGATCTCTCTGTGGAATGAGACAAATCCTACCCTTTTCAGCTGAATTTCTAAGCTTGAGACCAGCTGAACCCAAGGACTGTCCCCTCTGCCTAGACCAAGGAAGGGGCTGCAGGCTTAAGCTAGGAAAGCGGGTCTGTGCTCTCTGAGCTGCTGGAGAGATGTAAGACTGCTCCTTGATGACTACTGAATATGATGCCTGACCCTCCTGAAACTTGGAGGTCCCCTTCTTTGTTGACAGAACCCTATGCCTATGCTCCACTCGCTTGTTGAAATATTAGAGGACCATTAAACAAAGTAGAAGTCACTCTGATATTGTGATTTGTTTCGTCTTTGCTCACACCTATTCTTTTCTCTCATTTTCAAGGCATGAGACAAAGAAATGTGTTGTAAACCCCTCCTAGCTATAATGCTGGCTTCTTTCTCCCTCATTTTCCCTTGTTCTTTGACAGAAGATGGTTTGTTTTAGTTTCATACCTTGCTATTTACAACGACTGTTTTGCAATTATCAAGGATACAAAGCTTGATTTTTGCCCTTTCTTTTCTCTTTTACATTTAATTTAAATTGGAAGAGGGGAGATTTAGATAAGATCTTCCAAAGAAGTTCTTCCTTGTGAGGGTGGTGAGGCCCTGGCACAGGTTGCCCAGAGAAGCTGTGACTGCCCCATCCCTGGCAGTGCTCAAGGCCAGGTTGAATGGGGCTTGGAGCACCTGGTCTAGTGGAAGGTGTGCCTGCTTGCGGCAGGGGGTTGGAATCGGAAGACCTTTAAGTTCCCTTCTAACCCAAACCATTCCATGGTTCTATGATTTTATGATTTTGTCTTGCAAAACAAGAGTTCAAAAGGGTACGTAATGGGTTCTTTTGTTAAAATGGACACCTTTTTCCCTCATTCCCATGCTTCTATCACAGATACAAGGAGGATCATCTGAGTACAGGCCCTCTGGTGCCAAAATTATTTAAAGAAGGTCCGTTTCAGTTATGTGACAGATTACATCACTCAGAGCAACAGACGCAGTTTTCTTGATTCTTCATGGGAGAGTCCAGCTCCTTCCCCTTTGTCTCCCTTTTTGCACCTCTCAAAACTAATTCCCCCTTTCAGTTTTCTCTCCTGGTTCTCAAAGCTTCAGGCACTGTTTTGTTTTTCTTTTTGTTTGCTTGTTTTGTTTGTTTTTTTTTTTGTTTGTTTGTGGGGTTTTTTTGGGTTTCTTTTGTTTGGTGTTTTCTTTGTTTTTTTTTTTTTTTGTTTGTTTGTTTTGTTTTGTTTTGTTTTGTTTTTTAAAATTTTTTAAATCGTTTCTAGGAATACCCTCCCTGGATGAGGGAGTTGAAGTTCAGCCTTTTGCTCAAGTACTCAGAATTTTCCTCAGATGAGACAAATGGTTGCAGTCAGCTGGGCCAAGGATGCAAACAGATTTGTTTTAATGGACTCATTGACACATATTCCCTTGTCATGCTCCCACAGTGGGAAGTACTGATAAGGAGTGCAGGAGAAAGATCTGCATCAAATCACGAAATGAGAGCTCTAGAAAAAGAGTACTTTTAACTTTTATTTCTCATACCTGCAGCAAAAAAGCCAGGGGTTATAAAGCACAATATGCCTCGTGGGAGTGTGCTTGGGAGGAGGATGCCAACAGTCTTTATTGAACTCTCCAAGCTGCACAGAAATGGGATTCTCTCCATTTCACAGCTAACTAAAAATTGCTTGTTTGAAACTAGGTCAATATTATTAATGCTGAAGAATGAAAAACTCCCAATGGAGTGTCTAATTGAAAGACATTTAAGGCAACAATTATAAGCAAGGTCTATGAGTAAACACCTGCTATTAAGTAGTAAGAATTATTACCTATTATTAAGTAGTAATACAAGCAAAAAACATTCTGGTGACTTTGGTCCATGAGTACTAATAATTGATGTGCCACTGTCACACCTTACTAGTCTTCAGATGCTCAATATTAGGCAAAAGAGAGATTCACATATAGAAATAACATATTGCATATACTTGTCCAATACCACACATATGAATATCTTTTTCAAATCAAGCCAAAACAATCTTTTCCTGCATTGGTGTGTGCACTTGTGTGTTGCATTGTGTGTGTACGTAATTTGCAAAAAACCTCACAAGAGCTGGAGGTTGTGATACCCTCCTCTGCATCTGAGTCAGATCTGTCCTGAATATGAAGTCAGAGAGCAAGAGTGTTAATTACTTACCTAAAGATCAATTAGGTATTTAAACCCCTTTGTTGACTAAATAATGCTGGATGGTTTTGGAGTGTAGGGGTGGGGAGGAGAACACTGTTCTTGCAGTTTGGCCAGTCCTCCTGGCTTGAAGTGTGATGTGTGGCCCAAGGCAAAAATATCATAGAACCATAGAATTACCCTTGGACCACTGAAAAACTCAAGACAGCATGGAGGAGCATCTAGAAAGAAGGGAGGTTGATCTGGACAAAAGAGGTAGAGCAGCAAAGAGCAATGCCAGACTATAAATTGAAGTACATCATGGTCTAGGGTTCACTGACTTCATGGACTAGATCTCCGTATAAAGGTACTACATTGAGGACATCTTCTCTTCAGCATTGGAATCCCCTTATATCCCACCTGCCCTTGTAGCCCTGCCATGTTCCTCATAGTTCTCAAGCCTAGAATGGCCCAATATTGCCAGTCAATAAGATGTGGAGCTAAGTCCAAGTTCAGGCAACCTATACGGTCACTTAAAGGAATAGGGCCAGGACTTGGGAGCACATGCTCCCTGGTTTAGCTAATGAATCACAACTCACCACCTACAGGGCAGAGCACTTGCCAAGAGCCAAAAAAAGCCTCACCTGGGGGTCCCAAATGATCTTGTCTTACTAATTTGACATTGAACTCTGAAGATGTTCAGTACCTATACCTTTGCAAATCTAAGCTTTTTGGATAGCTACATCTGCGCCATTGGGAGTTTGAAAAGTGAGTGGAAGTGACAGCCTTACTGCCTCAGTTTCCCCCAGGCACAAGCCTTCTCACATTTCATACCCTTATCTGTTTTGACTACCTCTATCTTTTCCGTGGATATTTGTCTCACCAGGAAAGGGAGTGGTGGTGGGAGAGGAAAAGACAGATTTCAGAGCAGACAGCTACAATGAGTGGTGACAAGCTGTAAAAGCATTAAACTCACTTCCATTGGTGTCAGGGGGAGCTCTGCTTGCAATGGGAAGGAGAAAACAGCTTCTGCAGTCTGAATTGCTGCTCCACAGCCTTCCATTGGCAAATCATCAACCTGTTTTGCCCAAAGGCTTGACTGAATTTCCAATGCAGCTGCTCCAGGCTGTGCTGTAATAGATTTGTTTTTTTGTGCCCTGCAGCTTAGAGACCTGGAACACCACAAAGCCTTTAGGTCAGACTAACCTCCTGCTTTTCAGAGCCCTGTGTGCATTTGGTTCCTAGTGATGAACATCTAGATGTGTCCAGCCTCCAGCGACTCCTCAGCCAGAGACACACACAGATATATCAGAGACACAATGCTGAGCTGGCTTTGTGCAACCCTCTGTTCTTCTCTCCTATTTGAGGAAGAAGTCAGCTGGAAGCTGAATTCGTTTTTCCCATCTTTGATGTCCATACAGGGGCTTCGTGGGTGCCCCTGATATGTTTCTGCTGCAACTGGTCAATGCTACATCCCTCAGTCTCCTGTCCCAGTACTAGGGTTTGGGATTTACTTGCGCCAGGTCACGTCTGCTGGTGGGATGCTACCGCATGTGGACCACAGAGAGATGAGGAATTTGTGCCGTGTATGCTGTGCCAAGGCTGTGAGCCAGGCAGGTACGGGCTGAACGCCATCTCCCCTCCCTGCACTGCGTGTGCCAGCAGCCACAGCCAAAAGTAGAGAAACCTTGGTGGCTCAGATAGTTCGCAGCAAAACAGCAGTATCTGTTTTCTCTGAGGTACCTCTTCACATACCCTCCTCTGTGGGACATCCTGAGCAGTGTGTCTGGAAGCTGAGGTCAGGTACTAGTGACTGATAGCAACACAGGGTTAAGCCACAGCAAGGACAAATGCCAGCATGGATTTGGTCAGGAAAAAAAATTGGGGTAGCTGACATGGTAGATGTCAGGCTGCTGTGACTATGTGGACCCATAAATATGCATCAATGGTCTTCCTATCACGTAAGTTTAGAGGTCAGTACAGAGAAATAAGCATTTCCAGAGGGCAAGAGATCACTTCATAAACTAGGCATCACCCAAATAAGGCCTGGCTGTTGGCTATCCATGTGTCTGAGCATCTCTGCAGCCACAGGAAGGATACTGGTTACGGATATTGTCTAGGGCAGAGGTGTTCTTTCAGCCAAGTGGCAGACAATTGCACTTAGAAAAGATGCTATGTGTCTGTGTGGTGAAGTAAACTGTCTGGACCATCCTCTGACCCTGAGGTGCATGGGACAATCCACATCCCTGCTGTCAAACTCTTGCACTTTCTAAAAGAGGATGGTTGCATCCAAACTGTCATGTAGGAATGATGCTTGATGCACAATGACTGAGCTAGGGAGAGGGCTCTTTCACCCAGATGAAAAGCATCCAAGGAATGATGCTGAAACAGTCATGAACCCAGAGTCAGGAATCTTCCCAGTTTATACATAAACTTATAGCAGTAGCCACTGATTTTTCAGGGCTGAAATCAGAACTGCAGGGTCCAAAAGCAGGAAGCTGTGAAGTCTGGACCAGGCTGATTTGGCCTTTGTTGAAAATATCTTTGGTACATGGAGACTCACCCTTCACTATAAGTTCTTCTTACAAGACACAGGTTCAGAGCTACAGTGGAACCAAGATCTGCAGGTACCTAGATGAATGCTGAGAGTTTAGACAGTGCTGTGAATTCAGGTCCAGGATCTAAATGGACTTGGGGAGAGTCCATACAAGCTACAGACTCCTAGCAGGAGAGGACATGTGAATTGCTGTGGTTTGTGTGGGATGTTTGGGGCGGCCCGCCCCTCGAGACTGTCTTCTTCCTTCACAGAAGGCAAAAATTTAAGCCTAGGAAAAAATCAGCTACTGAAGATAGAGATATTTGACTAACATTTGTATGTGTACATTTGTTTTCTACAATGAAAACTCACAATACAAGCAATAAACCTATTGCTTTGATGCTAGCCTGAACTTCTCCTCAACTGCACGTAGGCAAGTGCAAACAAACCTTCAGAGCAGGAAGGGGAGGTCGGGAGGGGTGTCGCAAGAATTGGAGAGGACCTGAATTTCTGGCCAGCCAAAAACCTTCCCATCCGCAGGACTGAAACCCTAGCCCTGCCCTGGTGTAGTATTGCTCTGAGGCGGGTGGCATGGAAGAGTGTGCTCTAGTGGGATCTCCAGGGTGGCTGCAACACAGTGCACATATTCTCTGTAGCCCTGGAGCTCACAGCACCACTAATAGCTCTGGAGGATCTGGCATGCCAGCATTCCTTGGCAAGTGCCACGAAAGCCATGCAGAGTACACAAGGATTTGGCTCCCCTCCGCAGTCACATTAGAGGCACTCTCAGGTCTTCCTAGCTTTTTCTACAGCAATACATCATCTGCTTCATTGTCCTAGGAAGCTTTGCAGAGAGTGCAGCATGTGGAGGAGGCTCTTCAGGGAATCAGCCCCTGCGCCATCACAGTGCACTTGCCCTTCATCACTGTGACTGAGAGTGTCACAGCAGATGCGCACAGGGTGAATTAGGCTCATCTACAGAGGACTGTCTTACACTAGAACACCAGGAACTTGGCTCCTATTCCTTGCTATGCTGGGTGAGCTTCCTCTCTTTTCCCCACTGTACAGCAGAGGCGAAACTCCTTCTCTGACACTGTCTTCTTTTATAGCCTTAGGAAAATCATTTAATGTCTGTGCACTTGAAACATTTTATCTTAGTGGACTCCTGAAGGCTTTATGATCATTAACAAGTCTACATCTCATATTCCACCTAAGATGTGCCACAAAGACCATCTGCTGTAATAGAAAGGAAGATCTCATACTGAAATTACTGTATGTAACAGTATGTATGTATGTATGTAACAGCCACATTTTTACCCAGATGACTAACAGACTGCCTATCACAATACCTGACAGTATCTCCCATAAGCATCTCAGGGAGCAAAGGTCCCAAGCAAAAAAGCCCACAGCCAGCAAAGAAAGTCATCTCAGCATATCTTGCAAATATTTGGGATCTGAAAATAGAGAGCTGGAAACAGCTGTGTGACTGCAGGAGTATAGATTTCTTAGAAGTCCAGGAGGTCCTGGGAGCATGGATCCATTCAGGGTACTAGTCCTAGGATGGTGGGAGAAAGCTCCTGCAGGAACAGAGGAAACATTCCAGACCACATTCAGGTTTCTGCAGATGTGAATTCCCCATTTTTTTTCTTTTTCCTGAAGGAAATTTCCTCCCATTTATCTGGGAGCCTAGAGGCTTGCCCAGGACTTGCTGAATATTCAGCCAAACCATTAGGCTAGGCTGATGCTTTTTGCATGTGGATAATTACCTGCTGGAGAAGACAACAATGGGCTGGTCCTGCTCATTGTGAGTCAGTGAGATAAGAACAGACAGCAAAATACAGCTGCTCAGGCAGTCAAAGCCTTACAGGTCCTGTAGCTGTTGTGCCAGAGGATGCTGACACCAATAAGCTGTCGTTCCTGGAGAGCAGCTGCAGAGCACTCTCATGGTACTCAGCTTTCCAGGAAAATCAGGTTTCCCTTGACTACAACATCTCTATTCATGAAATTAACTGAGACCACTGTGACAGTAAAACTCCTTCAAATCAAGGTAATTTCTAGTAGCAATGAAAAAAACAAAATAACCCAAACACCTGGTTTTAGTTTGAAGGTGTGTTTTCTCTGAAGGAGATTAGAAGTAATGTCAGCAAAAGCCTGTCACATTGACAGCAGTCTTTCAACCAGCAGACCAGGAAACTAACAAGTCTCTGCAGCAGCATCCAGGACAGTACCTGCACTCAGTGTGTCAGTTGATGAATATGAACAAGATTAATCCCAAACTAGATGGGAAAAAAACCCAAAGGCACTCCAATCCTGTGCTCTGGAGGCCACAGTGTCTTGTCGTATCTAAAGAATCACTCTGCAACAATCAATTATCAGAAAAGAAAAAGTCTTCTTGTTGAGCAACTTTTTGTGAGCCCACATTTTGGCCCAAAATAAAGTGGGTGGGATGGAAATCCTTACAGTACCTCGTATGACTTTACAGTGTGGAGTGAAAATCAAGTCTCTAAGTGGTAAGTGGTCGTACAACCACAGGCATTGTCTGACTGTCAACCCCACTTCAGCCCACCAAAGCAAAAAGCGTCCACACTATGCCTATGTGGAGCCAGCTTGGGATAGAAGGGTTGAAGGCTAGGTTGGATGTAGCTTTGAGCAATCTGATCTAGTAAAAGGTGTCCCTGCCTGTGGCAGGGGGGTTGGAACCAGACGATCTTTGAGGTCCCTTCTAACCTAAACCATTCTATGATTTTATGATCTCCCAGCAGAGTAGCCTACACTATAACTGGTCCAGGCTGCTCCCTGGAAAAACAAAAGAGCAGAAAAGGGCTCCTAGCTTGTGCCAAGATCTCCAAGGAGGCTGCTGTTCTGTTTTTTGTTTTTTTTTTTTTTTTTTTTTTTTTTTTTTTTTTTTTTTGTGGGTGAGACCCACAGCATTTACTCACTCTGGCAGAAAATAGAATTATAACAGGTCATTGCGGAAAACCATATTATTATTAATATTAATCTTGACATGTCTTGCCCCTCTGGGTTTTCCCACCCTAGTCCCCAGCCCCACTGCAGCTCCAACACATTGGTCCTTCTCCATGACATGGCCATGCTCCTACTACCCACCGGTGAGCTCCCAGCACTTGCTGGTAGATGCAGGCACGGAGCCATCAGGCCTATATTCATTGAATGGCATCCTAAATTGGGGTCTCAGTAACGCCTGGGCTTATGTGCGCTTCTTTGTTGAACTAAAATGTGACGCTGTTTATTTGGCTGTAATGATTTTTGACAGTCAGATGTTGCCTGGGGAAGAGAGACAGTCTCTCCTCTCCCTGTTCTGGAGTCTACCCAGATGGGTAGAGCAGATCCAGATCAGGGGAGCAGACTTGGTGTGATGGACCCTTTGTCTGTTCAGGCACCTCTCAGCCTTGCAGTCCAGCATGGCAAACTAGGCCAGCCAAGAGTGTAGAAATTACTAAAGAGTGGATAAAACTGGAAGCCACCTGAAGATGTTTTGGGAAAGCTGAAAGATAACCTGAAGATGTCATTCTGGAGTAGATATTTTCAGCAGGTGGTTTCCAGCCCCTCATCATTAGAAACTTGCAGGCTGAGGTTAAAGATTCTCTCCAACCCTAATTCCCTCCACTCTAACTTACTTTTTGTGGTTGTAATACTGGAAATACTTGCTATCTCTTCAAACATCCACTTCCCTGGATCTGACAGCAGCTCTTGGTTTCCATACCTCTCTTGTAACAATGAATTCCTCAGTCTGGTAAACCTCTGAAATTTTCTTGATGTCTTATTTGTCTTTCTGTTGAATTTGCTCAGAAAATACCCTTCATCTTTTGCTATGAGACACAAGACAGATGTCCCTGGATACCTTTGTCTCGTAGGTATGTCTGTTTTCAGCCCTGGCTGCAGATCGTGTGATGCCTTTGCTCCATGAGTCAATGCTCATTTGATCTATCTATGATCCAAGTGACTGATTTCAGTGGATGGTGCTGCTCCAGACTAATCATAAACAGAGGCAAAATCAGGCTTAGGCAGATCTCCATGAAAAATACAAGAAGTGGGGTAAGGTAGGTTATCAGCAGAAATAATATACCCTGCTATATAAGCCCCAGTAGGCAAACATGATGGATCTTACATCAAGTAAGCAATGATGTAAAATTACACAGTAGACAAAAGCTGGAGCAATAAGTAGGCAAAGATCAGGGATTGTTATAGGTTTCCAAAAACAGTGGAAGAGATTTGGGAAACAAGCCAGCAACAGAAGTCTGGATTTGCACAAAGCTCTCTTCCTCCTCATGCTAAAAGCACCTTTGCATGAAAGAATATGAAGAAATTGAAGCTGCTATAACAAAGGTACGCAATGCCTAGTGGGATACAACATGAAAAGGAATGTAGATACTCTCAGCTACAGATATTTCAAGAACTTTACTGGGATCCATGTAACTTTGAGTGCCAAAAGCTCAGATACTTACATTCAAGCTCTGCACTCCCTTTGAAGCTAAAGAAACAAATACTTTCTCTCCATGATTGATCAACTCTATTTTAAATGTCTATTTTTAGGTGAACCTAAATACTGCCTCACATACATGGACAGCATGAATAAGATCTCCATTATCTATAAGGATGCAGAAAGCTTCCCACACTTTGGGTGTCTGCATGAATACTGTGCAAAGTTTCTCATGTTCTTTGCATCCTCAGACTCTTTCCAACACAAAAATGTCAATAACAGTATTAACACTGGCATATTCTTTCACCTTCAGCAACAATTCTGAGCACTACATGGTGGCAACTTTGGAAAAGATTCCCAAGAGAAAACCCTATCAAAAAGACGCCAAAGTATTATGTCATTCCTAGTAGCTGCAAGGCCAGTTCATAAGGAATCACTAGTTTGGACCTAGGTAAAATGTTTGAACACACACACACACACACACACACACACACACACACACACACAGAGGACTTGTTGCCAGGACTCTGGGTCTTCCTTTCTTTTCCTTTGCTGGTGGGACTGTGGATTTTGGCTGTGAGGAAAAAAGCATAGAGCAATTTTAAGAGCAATTAGTTCTGCAAGAAAAGAAATTGGCACCAGTAAGAATGTTGCTGCTTCTTTGTACTTGTGTGAGTTTTCATTATAGAAACCAAATACACGCATACAAATATTAGCCAAGTATGTCTGTCTTCAGTAGCTGATTTTTTCCTAGGCTTAAATTTTTGCCTTTTGCGAAGGAAGAAGACATTTAATGTTTTTTTAATAGGGAAAAAAAAAAAAAAAGATAAAAAAAAGACTTTTTTTCCTATGAAAAAAGCTTTTCAATGAACATTCCCATTTCATCAAGAAACCACTTTCCATTGGGAAAAAAATATGCTGAGGGAAATCTGACCAGCTGCTACAATGTATCTTCTCACTTCAGCAGAGTGCTTGCAATTTTAATTGGTGGTTAGTACAGTAATGTGCTACGCTATTCTCTGATTTGAAATACTGGTAAATAATTATTCCAACCAGCTGTTGGATCTTAGATCCTAGAGACATGTTGCTTCCATTTCTCGCTGAGGTTTAGCAGTCTCTTGAGATCTGCAACCCCGTTTAATCATGGTGATAAAAGATGGTCTTTTGATCAACAGCACAGCAGTGCTGAGTGTAAAGAAGAAACTAATTAGTGAAGCAGCAGATTGCTTTCCACCCTCCTCTTCAACCTTCAACCTGGCAGAGCTTCCAAACTGGAGGCAGAGTGGTGCTTCCACGACCCAATGTTCTAGGGAGAAGGACCACACCTGCTTTAACTACGTTGCTGTACTTGTCCATTCCCAGACATCAAGGCCACCATGACTAACAGTTGGCCAACTGATTGCATCTCACAGCCCAGAACAGAAAGGTGGCTGAACTGAATTTGGTATGATCCAACACATACATGCTTTAGAAGGGAAAATGACTTATTACCAAGAGAAGCAACACCTGGGCAAAAGGGCTGAACAGCATTATAGGGTAAAATTCAAGTTAACAGAGAAATGAAAACAAGAAGAAATACATAATTCTGCCAGGATGAGATTCTAAGTGAGAACAATTTCAGTTAAAAGGCCCACTCCCTATCTCAGCCTGGCTGCATCATGTACTCCAGGACACTGGTTGTTTCAAGAAGTGCTTGTTTAAATACAGTACAGAATCACAGCATCTTCTGAAAGCCGGGTCCTAAAGGTCACTTGAAAAATCAGAACACATTTCTCTAGATAATCTGGTTTGATGCTTTTAAAAGTAATCTATCTAAAAGTGCCTTTAGGAGTGCAAAGCTCAAGGATCATAGTGGAATGCATGTATCTGTGAGTTTTTGTGCATGTATTATTTTCCTCTATTTGCTTTCACACTTGTCTACCCAGTTGTTACTGTGCTTTGGAAAAAAAAAAAATCAGACAAGTATAAATTGCCAACAGTCTTTAAAAATAACATTTAGAAAGGATTCAGCTGACTAAATGCAGATGTCTCCACTGGAACTAGTCACCTTGGGCTCTCTTCAGCGCCAGCAGAGATCTGCTTAAAATAGATGGTATTTGTGTGCATTAGTGAATGAGTTATTGCTGGGGAACCCCTCTGGCTCTGGGGCAGGCACCAGGGCAATGGTCTGCTTGGTCCCTGGCACACCTTCAGCTTAGGCTTTCTCGGACTATTCCTGGGCATGGGTCAGCAGCAGGATAAGCACCATCCCTGATATGCTGCTGGGATGAAGCCACCCTATGCTGAAGGTGAGAGGAATTTAATACTAAGTAAAAGTCCCAACTGGTGTCTGGGCACTGGAAGTGTTTAGTTTACTAGAGACGTCGTTTTGTTGACGGGAGTACCAGGCATGATTTATCTCCTCTTAAAGTAGACACGTAAACACGGCACATGAATCATGCCTTAAAAGTGCCTGTTTTCTCTCACTGGCTATAAAGGGAGCCTGGGATATGAGCTCAGAGGGAGTGGTTCCCACACTTGCCACTGAAAGTGAGGTAGGTGAATTGCTCTCCTTCCTCCTGCACCTCTGCATCCTTTCCATCTGTGAGTCTCAGAATAGCTGTTTAACATACCATTCCCTTTCTTATTTTTTGGTTCGTGTTTTTTTTTTTCTTAACCACCACTCTCAGAGTTTATAAAGACAACAGACATGGCTTACGCAGGGACAGATGTTCCAGATAGCCTCCTTAACAAGTGTCTCAACAAAGTTTTCCTTCCAGTACTCTGTCTGTCAGAGACAGAGCTCTGTGGTGGGGAATAGCAGATCACCTGGATGGGTCTCAAATTTAGTTTTTTTCTGCTGCTGTTTGCCCTGTGCAAAATCCACTTTGTTAATCACCAGGCTCTCCTGCAAATGATGGTGATGCTTGTGCTTAACACCTTGTCTCCTGCCTCAAGACAAATGACTTGCATGTCTCTCCATCACAGCCAAGCCTCCCTGTTGCACTTGATTGTTTCAACATGTACAAAAGCAGATTATTATTATTATTTATGAGAAGACAAAAAAAAAAGAAAACCAACCTAAAAATATCTCACTGTATTTAACCTCACCAGCACCTCAATTCTCTACTGTTGAAAGCTCTTCCAGAAACTCACTTCAGATTCAGGAACAACTCAGCCACCAGCATGCATCAACAAGGCTATAAAAGAACTAATGAGTTTTTGTCTGTTTGAAAACAGATTCTTGGTGGGGTGAGGTTGGTTGAGAGATTACGACAAACAGTGCCTGCTCACATCCTGATTTGGAGGCTTAAACTGTGTCAACAAGAAGCAGAGGGGAAAGAATTTTGTTGGAATCAGGAGAATATTGTAAAGTTATGAGATGGAGCAAGAAGATGAGACTGAAGCAGGACTCTGGGTCATGATTATATGCAAATGAGAAACAAAACAGTGAAAGGAAACCTGAAGTCAGGCAGGTTAGGCCTGCATTTGTACCCTACAGGTCATAGAATCATTGAGTGCTAGGCTGCAAGGGACTTCAAGGATCATCTGATCCAACCTTTCACCAACCAAGTGAACTGCTGTTATTGGTGGGAAGATGAGGAAAGGGAAATTTAGCTATCAGAGGCAAAAGGAGTAAGTTCTTTGGTTCTGGAAATCCTCCAGCTCTGCCATCAGGGAATATTCTTGATTGTGACTTGTAGACATTTCTTTAAAGATGCTTCCAGGAGCTCTGGGTTCAGTGTTGCCATGACAAAGGCTGCTGCTCCTTTTTTGGACCCAGGATGCATGGAACTTGTCATCACTAGCTTAAAACCTTATTCTCTCCATTTTCTGCTTTATTGACAAAATGCTCTGCACTCAACTGTTTTCCCACCAATCAGCAGGTGACCCACTCAATCAGCATTTGGGGTGATCCTGTTTGCTTGGAACCCTACTCTGAGGTGGTCATATGCAATTATCTCTAACCCTAACCTTCAGCTTCTGTCCATGCTGTTTGGCACTTTAGGCCAGACTGTGTCAGCACTGACACCAAAGCTGCGGCCCCATGGTTCTGCTGACCTTTCATGGTCATTCCTCAGCTTGGCTTCATTGCCCCTATCTCCAGGCACAGAAGAGACACCAGAACAATCAGCTAGTCACCCCAGGCTGATTTCGTCACTGCAGGGAGAGTCCTTCCAACCAGCTACCACTCCCTTCAAGATCTCAAGGTGCCCTTCAATGCCTTGGTCACACACAGAGCAAGCTGACCCATGATATAGTCATCTCAGGCAAACCTAAAGTTGAACTCCTTGTCTCACATGTCAGAGAAAAAAAGGGATATTTATGCATCACATTTTTCCAGGGCTGGTCTAGAGCTACCCAAACCAAAGCAAATCTAGTACTCATGCAGAAGCATAACATCATCCATTTACATCTTCTCTTTGCTATGTTTTATCCTGAAGCTGGGAAAACCAGTGCTGTATTTCTTTCAAGTCCTTCATGCTATTTTTCAATGCCTACCACAGCTGAATGACACAAATTCTCCCATCATTGGCAGCCCCAATGAACCAACTAGAGGCACAGCAAATGGGCCCAAAATTTCAGGCAATGTAAATCGAGCCACCCCACCGACGTCAGCTGGACTATGCTGGGGTAGGATCTCTTACTGAGAGACTGGTTCAGAATACCAGTGCTCTCACAATCACAATACATGATTTGTGTCCACTAACATCTAGACAGATATGGATATCAGCACGTGCAAATATCAAATTACTGTTTCCCTAGATAGAAATACTCAGAGGAGCACTGTGCATTTTGGTACACCCCCAGTACTGTGAGTTTTTGTTGATGTATGATGACACCAAGCTGTGTGGTTCGGTTGATACATTGGAGGGAAGGAATGCCATCCAGAGGGACCTTGACACGCTTGTGAGGTGGGCTGATGCCAACCTGATGAAGTTCAACCATGCTAAGTGCAAAGTCCTCCACCTGGGTCGGAGCAATGCCAGGCACAGCTACAGGTTGGGCGGGGAGGAGATTGAGAGCAGCCCTGCAGAGAAGGACTTGGGGGTGTGGGTTGATGAAAAAATGAACATGAGCCGGCAGTGTGCGCTTGCAGCCCAGAAGGCCAGCCGTATCCTGGGCTGCATCAAAAGGAGTGTGACCAGCAGGTCGACGGAGGTGATCCTGCCCCTCTACTCTGCTCTCGTGAGACCTCACTTGGAGTATTGTGTGCAGTTCTGGTGTCCTCAACATAAAAAGGACATGGAACTGTTAGAACAAGTCCAGAGGAGGGCCACGAAGATGATCAGGGGACTGGAGCACCTCTCGTATGAAGATAGGCTGAGAAAATTGGGGCTGTTCAGCCTGGAGAAGAGAAGGCTGCGTGGAGACCTCCTAGCAGCCTTCCAATACCTGAAGGGGGCCTATAGGGATGCTGGGGAGGGACTCTTCATTAGGGACTGTGGTGAGAGGACAAGGGGTAATGGGTTTAAACTTAAACAGGGGAGGTTTAGATTGGATCTGAGGAAGAAGTTCTATACTGTGAGGGTGGTGGGGCCCTGGAATGGGTTGCCCAGGGAAGTTGTGAATGCTTCATCCCTGGCGGCGTTCAAGGTGGGGTTGGACATAGCCTTAGATGGCATGGTTTAGTGGGAGGTGTCCCTGCCCATGGCGGGGGGGTTGGAACTCAATGATCTTGAGGTCCTTTCCAGCCCTTACTATTCTGTGATTCTGTGTGATTCTGTGTCTGTACCTTAATTTTAGCACAGGGCACAGACTATTCTCCATGTGGAAAAGCAGAGTGGATGTCTCCTGAAAAAGAGATGCCCCATCTTGACTGTGAGAAAGGGGCTTAAGTGCTGGAATAATGGAGAGAAATTCTGCCTTGAGATATACAGAAAAGCCTTTTGGCTTCGGTAGCTAGGAATACCTCATGCTAACAGATCATTGAATCAATCATGGATGTGGTATATGCTAGTTTTCTTCAACCTGGCATTTCATGGACTCTGGATGTTTTGTTGGTTAATAAAGCTGAATGCAAGGTTCACCTTCAAGTTTGCAAGATCTCCAACTGGTTCGATTCCTTTCCTCTAACTGATGGCTGATTTTTACAGAGCTTGCAGGCAATGGCTCGCTTTAAAACCTCAACTAGAAGTCAGATTTTTTTTTAAGTTTTCCAGAAGATTCCAAACTCCTTGAAAATTACAGTTGTAAAGGAAAATACTGTGTGTGCACACGCATGCAGACACAAAACCAAATGAACCCTGTTTATTCAGAGGACCAAATTTAAAAAAGCCCCCACACTTCTGGACAGCTCAGACATCCCTGATGATTCAGGCTTTTATTCAGGAGTCAGAGATTAGAAAATAAACCCAGATGAAGGAGAGGGAGAGATATTATGCCACATCTATTCACAACAGTGTTTCTTCCATTTCTTCTGAAAAGTATCAGTTTTGGCCTCTTTGGAAAGAGGAACTGGGGTAAAAAGACCACAGCTGAAGTCAGCTGAGCAAGCCCTCTGTTCTCCTTGTGAGAACAGTACAGCAAGAGCAATAACATCCTACAATTGCTGCCACAAGACACTCAGCCCTGCAGTCATGGTCTTCTAACTCCCAAAGCAGCTGTCCCCAGTGAGTAATGAGTCCTAATTGGCAGGTAATGAGAAGGGAAACAGGCCTCGGAAAGAGAGAAGGGGAAATGTGGCCTCTGCCATCTGGGGAGCTGGTCACTCAAAACAAAGACCTGCAACAGGAAGCCACTTCTATCAACACGGTTGACAGCCTGAGACAGAAGCCAAATGTCATTAGTTATAAGCAGGACCAAACTTAGTAAAGCAGATGGAAGAGGGATGAAAACAAAATGGAAGAGCTTTCACTCCTCATGCAGGAGAGGATACACCTCAGGTTTCCAGAGACACATGAGGTTCTCAGGATCTCATTAGGGTTTTACAGTACCTGAGCAGAGGATGGACATGTTTCCTGTCCCACGATCTCCCCCCTCCCTTTCATCTACCCTCTGGCACTAGCTTATCCTTTTCAGTGGGAACTGAGAAAGAAAACTGATAGCAACACTATTCACTTTAGGCATTGGTCCAAGAGCACTTTGCTTCCCCACGCCAAATGTGATGGTGATTCAATCCACGCTGAAAGATTTGGGCTTCTCTTGAAGCTTCAGAAGAGGATCATGGCAAGCAGATTGTTGCTCTTCGTGGTATTAGTCCACCGAGTTGGCATGACCCATACTAATGGTCCCTATAGGTCCCACAGGTACACATACTGTGAGAAACACTTTCAACTGAGGCACTTTGTAAGACTTTCTGAACAATTTGAAATGGCAGAAGAATGATGTCATGTGAATGCTGGGGATGTGTGTGGGAAATATGGGACCATGCTGTGTAGCACATAGCTCAGGAGCTGAGAAAGAGTGATCCAATACCTTGAGGAACCAGGAGGGATTTACTGGTAGGAACATAATTCTCCTGCGTAAATTTGATCTTTTGGCTTTCATGTAAATTTAATGTTTCCTTCTAAAAACACCATTCCCACAACGTGGACACCTTTCATCTAACTTGAAGTACCACCGCACCTAAATTAGGAGTAGAGTTTTGTAGCAGCTCCTATCCGCCATAAAAGGCAAAGGTTGGACTCTAGAGAATGATTCAGTCCATCCTAAATCATTACTCCCATTGCAGGAGCCTTCACTGACTACTGGGAAAAGCTTAGCAGACTAGACCTTTATTCTTGGTACCTCTCCACACTGTGGGGGAGAATGTCTTCATATCTACAAATAGCTTTCAAGCTGTTGGCTTAGATGGAAAATCCTTCCTTAGTAAAACACCACTGGCATTATTTGGTGTATCCCAGTGTCTCCCATTTTAGAAGGCTGGCCAGCTGGAGAACAAAATGACACAGCCCCTTGTCAAGAAAGACAGCAATTTGATGGCCAAGAGTGACATCTGGTTTTAACTGCTCTCAGGAAAACATATTCCTGACCATGTCTCACACTAATGGGTGTCCTTGCTAACCAACAACTTGCTCAGCCTTTCTGCAGTGAAGAAAGTGCTCTAAGGACTGCAATGCCTGAATGTGGGTTTATATATATATGCAATAATATATGCTAGCAAAAGCCAGAACCCATGCAATTTTCATTCCAGAAATTCTCTGCTGAAAATAAACCAATGATGCCTTACCCTCCTTTCTGCCTCCAAAACAGACAGTGGTTATCTACAGATCATGATTAATGTGTTCTTCACTAATGCTGTGGCAAGTTGATCCCAACTATTCCCGGCAATGGGGCAACTGAGATAGCACTATTTGAATCCAGATGGTTTTCTCCTCAAGGGCAGGCAGGAACTTTCATCTTTGGGCTTTCTGCTGGTATTTGGGTTTAAAGTCAACAGCTTTTAGGAAAACACAGACAAAAGCATCCCCATCCAGATCTTCTGGGCATGCAGCTCAGTCTGTCACTAGTGGAGTGAGGGGATCAGCCTGGAGATCGTGAGCTCATGTCCTGCCTGGGTTAGGGAGGAATCCTCAACGAGACACTGAATGGCATCCACCCGTTTTGATTTTTTGCTTTTCCTGGGACAGAAATAACACTAAGCAACTGCACAGACTCATCTGGGTCCCAGATAGACTTGCCTGCTCCCTTTACACCAACCTGCCAGGCCCAGACATGCACACTGCTTTTCCACACCAATATCCAGGGACTTCTAAAAGAGGGGATGGCAAGTAACTATGAGCTATTTAAAAAGGCGCTACCCATTCCCTATCATCCCACACATTGTCTCCTGGTGAGCACAAAAGGTTAAGTGAACTTGGCACGTGTGAACTTGGACCTGGCAGGAGTTAGGAGTCTGCAACAAAACTTAAAGACAAGTGAGCTGCCTGGGTAGGATTGTGTTCCAAGAGGCTGTGTACGGTTCCTCAGCGCCAGGACAGGACACTGAGTTTCTCGCCTGGTTCTGGGAAGATGTCCTGCTGCGCTGGAGGCATTTCAGTGCAAAGCTGATTCCTATGCTTTAAAGGGCAGCATCCTGCTTGACGTACACAATCTCAGAGTCTTGCCTTTGGCCCTGGCATGCATGAGCCGCAGTCAGCACAGGAGTCTGATGTCTAATCAGAAGCAAAAATCTAGGCTGAGACAATCACAGTGCTGTTTTCTAGGGAAAGAGGGGGATTCTAATTTTGGGGCCCCAAATTTGTCCTCTCCCTCCCCTTGAGCCATGCACTAATGGCAGAGACAGCCAGTCTTATCCCATCACAGGACATGAATGCAACAGCACCCCCAGGCACCGTAAGAGACTGTCCAGCCCCTGGTGCAGCTGAGGACAGAAAAGGGTGGAATGGAAGAGCTTGGTGAGCTTGGTGGGAGAGGAAAGAGAAAGGAAGAGCGATGATAAGGAGCACTGGGCGAAGGGAAAAAGGCCATAAAGCTGGTAAAGAGATGAATTGAAAGAAGATAGATCAATGGATCAAGGGAAAATGAATACTGCATAGACATGTAGCTCAAGAGAACAGCTAGGAACTGGAATCTCTTCTCTCCTCTGACACAGACCATGCCGATGAGCACCTTCCTTCACTGTTCAGAAGGCAAAATTCTGGATTAAAGAGTATGCAAAATTGGCCAGCACGGGAGAGCTCAACCTCCTTTGGAAATGCTAATCAGAAGGAGATGTGGAGCAGAAAAACAGGTAAATAAACAGAGAGTGCAGACAAATAAACAAAGGGTGTAGCAAAGAAAGTTTTGATTTGGATTTTGACACTATGCCCTAAATTCTCAGTATCTTTGTGTCCTGAGGAGGCAAAGGACTTGTCACAGCTGTATGTTCGCTGCTCCCTTCTGGTTCCACTTAGCCACGTGTGAGCTTGCGCGTGTGTGCAAGAGGTGGAGCTGTGGACCAGTCTTCACCCTGCACTTTTCTCAATTGGAAACAAATGAACGCGCTCCATTTTCCATCCACTGGTTTTATAACAGTTTGAAATTAGACTGATGAGGTGTTTCCTTGCCAGCACCGTCTATCTTGGTCTAATTACACAGGCTGTGCTAATTGCAGGAGCCAACCTGTAGAACTACAGCATTCCTCTTCTGTGCTTCTAGAGGGAAACATATGGGGGAACTCACGCTCTTGCTCAGTCTGTCTCTCCCTTCTGCTCTCCCTTGCCTGGGTGATTATACTCCTGAAATGATAATTGAAGGATTGCAAAGAGGATGGGACCTGGCAGAGAAACAGTGTTCCAGGCTCTGGAGAAGAGCCATGGGTCTGGAGCCCGGGTAACAGAACACAGAGCAAAGAGCTAGAGGGAGAGAATCCGGTAATCCAGCAAACAGCAGTTTGTGCAACACTTTTCTCCTTGGTGGTGAAGTGACTGGGAAGGTGTTCCCTTCTGCATTTAGATAATACAGTTTGAAACACTACGGTCAGTGAGATGCACAGATACATCCAACCTCTGCACAGCTGCCACGAGAGGTAAAGTAGGATTAGGACCTTGTCTCTTACAGTAAGTGACACCATCAAGGCCATCCAGCAAGCCTGGCCAAGGCAGGAGCCTTAACCCATAACCAAATGTGAAGTTAGTGCTGTGACAGGGGACCCAGCCTGCCTCCTCCAGCATGTCTAGCACCTGCATGGGATGCAGACAGAAGGACTTCAGGTCTATCCTTAGTTCCCTCATTGACACTGCAGAGGAGAAAGGTGTCTTCACTAGGCTGGGATGTGTGGGACTTGATGGAAAAGGATGGTTCCACTCTGAAAGCAGGACACACGGAACTACTGCTAAGACAAATAATAACTGAATGGAGGAACAGCTGTGAAATACCATGGGCCTTCAAGCAACCTCCAAAGCTTCTGGCCTTAAAATGCAGCTGGGGCAGGAGAAGGGGAAGGAACACTGCCAAGAACTGTCTTTTTTTCCTTTCTCCAAGCACCTGAGACTATTCTCTATGGGAAACAGGGCATGGGGCTGGGTAGACTTTTGGCCTGATTGTGTTTGGCTTTTCTAAGTTCTTGCAGAGCAGGAATGATTGCTGTCTTGCTGGAAAATGGGAGCTGGTAAAATCAAAGTTACCTTGATACAGAGGTGGTGCCTTGATAAAGCAGTGGCTATGTAGATCAATAGATGGAAAGCCCTCAGTTTTGTCATCTTTTTCTATACCTGGACACAATGTCTGTATTTAAGCTGGCAAAAGGAACCAAACCAGGACTGTTTCTCTACTGCTGTCATTCCTGCCCTGTTGCAGGACATTCCCCATCCTGGGGCTGTGTATGATTGTCCACATCCCTGCGACAGGCAGGGAAGGGACATGTTTCATTAGATCAGGTTATTCACAGCCCCATCCAACCTGACTTCGAGCACTCCTACCGATGGAGCACCCACAACTTCTCTGGATTCTGGAACCATTCAGATCCTGGATTCTGGAACCATTCAGATCCTGGATTCTGGAACCTGTTTCAGTATCTCACCATCCTCATAATAAAACATTTCTTCCTTCTGTCCAATTTAAATCTACCCTCTCTCATTTTAAAACCATTATCCCTTTCCCTGTCACGACAGGTCTTGGTCATCTTCAGGACCATTCCTGGTGAACAATACTGAGGGTCTCACCAGGCCTGGCTCACTCACAGTCCCCCAGCTCATTTCAGCACCCTGGAGCATACCGACATCTCTGTGAGGAGATCCAGGTCTTGTTTGCTAGTGGCCACTAGACCTGCTCTTCTGGAGATCTCAGGGTGGGAAACAGCTGGTGACCTGTACCTCTGCTCCCCTATCTCTTTGGAGAAGAGACCGTGCCCATACAGCAAAGGGATGGAGGAATTTCCCTGGCTTGGGCCTTTGTTCCTGCAGCTCCCATCTGCAGCCGGCCAACACAGCAGGATGCTTTGAGACATTTGCTGCCATCTATAGCCAATAATAAATAGTGCAAAAGCAGGCAGAGAACTGGGGTCTGTCTGCTGAATGGACTGTCTCTCCACAGGGGCGCTTCTCTCCCATGGGGGTCAGGGCTGGCCATAGGGATGGGTGCAGGGAGGCAGGGTGGTGCTGTCTGAAAGAGACTGTAGTAATCCTGCCCCAGTACAGCTATGCCATGAAAAACTTCTGTCCTGGGATCCACAGGAGAGCAGGATTGTGCCAGACATTTAACTCTGATTCCACCAATGATAACTGTTAAGTGCAAAGACAAGAAATACAGAGATTATCTGCAATAATCTAGGGCTGTGAATGATGTTGCACAGCTGCCCCACAGGTGGCGCACAGACAGGGAGACAGGGAGACACACACACGCACACTTGAAGGGCTTTGGAGAACGCTTCTGCCCCTTCATCTTGGTGTTGCTCCTCTCTCTTTTCCCTTTTACATGCTGGTGCCTCCAGAGCAGATGCCTGGAGAGCAGCCAGCTCTGATTTTGGGACTGCCATTGCATCAGCATCTTCCAAACCTCAGAGAACTATTTCAAATGTACAAGAAAGGTTTGAAGGTGGTGATTTTGTCTTGGCAGGCTTGGCATCAGATCATATATCATCTCTACGCTCGCTCTGGTTTCCTACCACATCAGCTGCAGTCACTGCTGTAGCACAGCCTTATTTTTTCTATGTTCTGGTTATAGCTTCAGAAATGCAGATGATTGATCTGCCCTGGCTTTTTGGGGCTGTCACAGGCCACAGGCACAGTTTTAGGGGTCCTGGGAGATTTGGGAGGTTGCTGGTTGTTCTGAATGACTCGCACCTTTACAGCAGCCATTTAGCAAGTTTTGCTTTCTCCCTTTGACCTGTGCAATAAAAAGGGGGACAAAAAAGTAGAACCTCATGGTTTTCTCTGAAAGCGTGGTGGACACAACCAGGCACTGGGGATGTACCTCTGGGAACACTGACAATCTGGATCTTCTAGCAAAGCCCCTCTGAACACTCGGCTGTATCCCTCAAATGGAAGTGCAGAGCGGAAGCATTTCTTTCTCCCCACAACCCTGCATGCACATGAAGCTTGCTGAAGGTCTGATGTCTGCTGATAGTGCTGTGCATCTGCCCAAGATCCCACAGGCAGCTTATGATGAAGCAATAACGCAAAGCGAGTAAGAGCCTTACCACTACCCCGGTGACCACGGCACCTCCTTTCTGCTTGCAAGATGAAGCAGGGGCTCTGTTGTGTTGCAGCCCACCATCCACATCCTAAACTGCTCGGAAGACCTTTGTGTACTCTGTGTTTCACAATACAGGAGATAGAAAAACTGTCAGTTCTCATGTGCGTTTCTTACCTGCCCTTGGATCACGTGTCTCCCAACTGCATGTGGCCTGGGAGTCACCATGCCACATGTCAGCCAGTGCTGGGGCTTTATGGCCAGTAAGACCTTCTTCCCTAGACAACCCTGTTATGTTAATTCCTTTCCCCCATGACAACATGATCTCACATGCCAGAGTCCTTCTTCCTGCTCCATTACTGGGCTTGAGCAGCCACCTGCAGGTGGGGAAGATGCTGGCTACACGCATATATCTGCTCCAGGGGCCAAGAGCGAGCCTACAGGGGATCATAGCTGGTGGCTGAGGCACTGTGACACCATGTCCTTTCACCACTGCAAAAAGTGTGGAACTATTAATTCACCCTGCTAGCGCAAAACCCAGAGAGGAACAAAGTCTGTGTTGCAACACATGGCTGATGCAAAGGGTGTTTTGATGAGCACACACCATGTAGGGAGCCCTTCCCCTTTGGGCTGGTGTAGGGGAACCCCAAGAATGACATATGGCATCAGCACAAGAGAGACACTCACTGGGTGGGACCTTCACCAGACCAACTGGAAGAAAACATTTAGGGTAAACCAGACATTTTTACGACAGGATTCCTTTGATCTACTTTACACATCTCTTTATGTGCAGTGAGCACTCTGCATAGATTATGTGCCTGTGTGCCCATATGTGGGTGTAAGCAGTGTGTTTGAGAACATGAGCTCTGTACCAGCAAATGCACTTTGCACGCAGTGCAACCAGAATCACCGCGGGCTTTCTAGCTTCCTCTCTTGATACTATCACTTGTGTGCACGTGGGCACAGTGCACGCAAGGTTAGCAGGGAGGCAATGGAGTGATGGGTGACCAGGGACACAAATCTACAGATCATGCTGCGAGTGAGGGCTCTTCTTCAATCCCTGTGAGAGCCCAGGTAATGCATCTGACTTTCCAAGGACATGGTCTTCTCCTTAAGTACACCTCTCCAACAAAAATCACAGCTGTGAATTGCATCAAAGTACCCCATAGAAAACAGAAACTCAACTGACAGATTACAGCATCTTTCTTAACACCACACAAGTATCACCATCACTTAAAAGATCAAATTTGTCTTCCTCTTTAAGTGAGTCATTTCATCCACACTCAGATTTCTGCCTGCTCTCTGCCTATCCATTCTATCACTACCTACCTGTCCTTAGCCGAGGACATGCCACCCACCCCCACCTTCTACTTGGGCTGGACTGTGCTTGAAGTGTGAACGCTCTCTCCCATTTCCTGCAAGGCAGAAACCTGAAGCACTGGATGCTTTATGCTCTTGTCCTCCATCCTTTTTCCTTCCTTCTTTCCCGAGAGTCATCGGATAAAGCTAATAACACAGCCTTAACAGGAAGATGTTTATGCTTTCGGGGCTGTTTGCACCTCCTCTCTCTCAGAGCTGCCACCTCTCAGTATTGCATCCTGTTCCCAAGTACTTAGTGCAGCTAAGTCAGAGGATCCCTGGGGCAGATTGCATTCAACTCATGGATACAGGGACATAGGCATGGCAGGAGGTCCCTCCAGAAGACACTCCTACCCCCATTTCAGCCATGTTGCACAGCTCTTCGTAGCAGGTGGAAAGCCTTCTCCACCACATACCTGCTTTTCACACACTGCGGACTGTAGAGCTGTATGCTCAGCCCACTAGGTGCGGGTGCTCCTCTGAGAGGGTTTCAATGTCCTGCTGAGCCTCAGTGTCTGGACATTTGTGTCTGGACATTTGTTAGCCTGCCTGCATCCACACATCACTCAGGATGTATGCATCCCCCCATGCCCAAAACAAGATCCTGGTGCAAATGCCACTGTGCATGCACACGCCGAGAGAGCATGGGGCTGCCTGTGAGCATCTGGGAGCTGCATAAGCCAGTGTGTGGTGCCTCCCTCCCTCCTTCCTGGAGAGGCAGGAGAAAGCATTCCCAGTGTGGATGGCCACTGTTAATGGCCCAGGAATCCTCAATGCAGCTGCTTGTTCTGGCACCAGCGCAGCGAAGCAAGGTCCTGAAGTCAGTTGAACCGCATCGACTTCCCTGCCAGGGTCAGATTTCAGAGGTATGTGATTGGGGATGCCCCACTGAATGTTTCCAGCACCTGGCCTCCGCCCCCTTCCCTGAGCTTGCCATCACTCCTGCTGGAAGGAAACCTAAGCCTTTTCAATATGGGCAGGAGAACACGGCTGCCAGGAAAGTGATTTACAGCCCTGCGAAATCCCATCACTCAGCTTGCTTACGAGGCAACAGTGCTGCCATTGTGACAGCCAGCTTGGCGATAGCAGAGGACCCCTCGGCCAGACCATCTTCCCTCTGCTTCCTTCTTGCCCCTTCCCTCCTCAAACCCTGGTCCCATGGCCCTGTGACCGTCTGATATCTGTGGGACTTATGCAGCAAAACACATAAATAAGATCCACGGTCCATGGACTGGCTGGGTCTCTCGGAGCCAGTGTCTCTAGTGTGGGCACCATAGAGTTTAACGTCAAAAAACAGAGAAGCTGAAACCAGGATGGGGTGGCAGGTTTACCTCCACAGCACCAAGGACACACCACGTCCTTCCAAATCAGTTCAGCCCACCCTTTGGGGAAGTCTGTGTCAAGAACATAGCTCGTGGAGAAAGATGTGCTCCTCCACAGGACCACTAAGTCCTCTTCAGAGCATGCTGTGGCAGTGAGCCCCACATATCAATATCTGCTATTTGTTGGTGCCCTCTTTCTGTTCTGCCTTCTGAAGCATCCAGGTGTACCTGGATTGCTAACTCAGCTCAGTCACACTATTTATTCCAGGTGAAATGAATTTGGGCTGTTTAGTTCAGAAAATTAACTAGAGCTAAGTGATAGATCAAGGCACAGAAGGGAATGTGGTGGGAAAGGGCATAGTTCTGAAGGACCATCTAGACTGTTGGTAGCCAGGATGTTTCCAGAGCCTACACACAACTTTGAAAGCAGAGGTTCCCTAGCTGCCTAGGGAAAAGAAGCATGTGCCCAAGAGCCCCCAGTAAATGTGTGGTAAAGCCAACTTCAGAAATCAGCTTTGTCCACCTTATACCACCAGCCTGACATGATGATCAGCGAAGCCCTGCATGAGTTATGGTAAAGTTGGAAAACTTAATGCGAAACACTGTGGATGCTAAAAGGAAAGTCTGGAGAGATTAAAAAAAACAAATAAACAAAAAAGCCACTCAGGTCTGGTATGTCCATGGGAAAAATGTCTTGCTTAGAAAGTCCCTGAACTTTGTATGGTTTGGGTATTGAAAGGAAGCATTGCATTATGTTTGACCTGTTGTATGTTTCCAAAGCCATCTGCTCTTGGCCACCTACAGAGAGGAGAGACAGGAACGTTTGCTGAGCGGTAGGGCTGCTCTTCATAAAAAAAAGCTGTGCAGATCAGTCTTTCTGCCTGCTGCCCTCTCAGCTATGAGTCTTCCCTCTTCAGAGACGTGGAGCAAATGTATCTGGAGTACTTCACCAGTACAGCAGGATGGGCAATTACTGTGTCTTCTGTGTGTTTTGGGAGGCCCTCAGGAGGGTTGGGTGGTGGTGTGCTGGATGCAGTGTGAACACAGTGAGGACATGAATAGGGTTTCCTCCTTCCTACTTCAGATAATGGAAGGACTTGAAAATTATCTGAAAGTATCTGAGAGATGTTTCATCTGAGCTAGCCTCTGCAGGTTGTTTTCAACCAGCTGAGAAAAATCAGTGCTGGATGACAGCAGTTCAATTTAGGAAAGGTTTTGACAGCTGGCTATTCCCTTCATGGCTGTGGATGTGTGGGCTGGAGTGACCAGCTCAGCGAGAGGTGCTTATCTTTCTGACATCCAGAGAAAGGAGAAGTGCCTCAGCTTGGAAGACAGTAGTCCTTTCTTCCTTTTCACCTCCTCTCCCTTCTGGAGGAAAACCCTTAGGGATGAACCACAGACTGATGGAAAGACACTACTGCACGTGCCCATCCCAGCCGAAAGAGGGTGGTGGTGGTGGTGGGGGGTGCTTGTGCAGGAAAAGGACCAAATAATTTTGCAATTAAATGAGACATGACTCCTACCAGACACAAGCCTGGGGTGGTCCTCATGGTCTTGCATCTTCCCTGCTATGGCTACCGACTGGATCTGCTCTGGTGGGCTGGTGTTGCAGGTCCCCACACCACTGCCTGTGGTGATTACTGACATGTGCACCTCTCACTTAACCGTGTATCAGATGCACAGCAAGTCTGTCCAGTGAGTCAGGTTTGGTTTGAACCATTAACTGTGTTCTAATGGCTGGGCTGCCCACACTTGTGTGGGAGCATTCGTGTTTAAAGAAAACATTTCCCTGGGGGTTTGAGGGTATATTTCAGCAAAAACTGTGGCAGACTCTCTATGCAATCGTAGTGCTCCCTCTGCTTCCTTCTTCTGCCCTGCCCTCCCTGCCCTTGAGGGCCCACAGAACAGATCAATCCTGCTTCATAAATATTTTACCGGCTACTTAAATATGCACCAAAGAGACTTTTCAACACAGATCAGAATCCTGCCATCAGAAAATAATGCTGTGCCACCAGTGATACTCAAAGACCCTGCTGTGCCACCAGGAGAGCAAGACCCAGCATCTCTGTGGTCAGGGATCCCCTTCTAACATGGTCCCTTGGACCTTCATCAGGAGATTTATCCCAGCTCCTCTCTATTGAAAGGGGAAAACATGAAAAGCCTATGGGGAGGGGTTCAGGGAGGCTGTCCATCCAGTTGATGCTTGTGTCCTCCACTCCTCATCACTTGAGAGGGGTTCAAGAGCATCGCTCCATCATTTCTCCAGCCACTGCCTCTAAGAGATCCCGGATCTCCCCCATGTGGCAGGTGTAAACGGAGAAAGGACCAGGCAGAGGCACAGCTTCAGGTTGAGGGGATTGCATTCATCCTGGGGCATCCTGTTCAAGGGTTCAGCCTCCCCACAACGTCCATATCCTAGACATACCCTGTCCTTGCTCTGCTCCTGTTCTTGTCCTTGCTGTATTCATGTCCCATCATGTGTGAGAGGGAGGGAACATGCTTGAGCTGTGTCTCCTAAATTGGGAGTCCTATCACCACTGACTAATTTCTTTTTCTATCTATGGCATATTGGGGGACAGATCTGACATCCCACTAAGAGCAGTTGTATCTTTTCCATTGGCTCACCAGTGCAAGCTAAAGAGCCCCCTCTCAGCCTTTACTCCAGCCTTCTCAATGACAGAGGAGCGTCACTGCCCTTGTCTTTGAAGGAGTCTCTAGGATAAGGAGGAAAAGATACAGTTTGGAGCACGAAGCCTGTCAAACTAAGCCTTTCCTATTGAGCCCATCGTGGGATATTTTGGGTCCTGGGACTGATGAAGCTCTGCATGAGCTTGAGATCAAAAGACCTGTTTTTTGCTGAGCACACTTATTTCCCTGATCCTTCCTGAATGCTTGGTATGCTGTGTGAGCTGAACACTGATAATGGGCTCTTGGGGTGCATGCTGTGTACCTGCACGCAATAACTCTTGTAGCAGACTTGCTTTGCGTAATTATAAATTGCTCAATAAGTGCTTCATGAACAAGTAAGAAAATCCAAGGGTTTTGAAGGCTGCAGACTTGCTGGGACAGCATTTACCCCACTTCTCCTGCAGCTGCCACAGGCCATGGCGCAGAGCCGGTGTGGGTCTGAATTTTAAAGAGTGTAGCACAAAAATAACACTGCTTCAAGTTTTACCGACCTGATGACTTTTACAAGAAAATAATAAGTTCTTTACTGCAAGATAGACAGAAATACACAGTCAGATGCCTGACTTTATTTCCCACCCTTATGGGTCTTAGCAAATGTATCTGTCTCTTTCCAGTCTTCCTCCTCTTTTAGGTGCTTTACAATATTAGATAAAACAGCGCAGAAGGAAAGGAAATAGATTAAAAATTGATCTGCTCTACCTCCTATGAGTTCTGTGAAAGGCAGCATCCCAAAATTTCCTAGGTAAAACAGGAGCAAGGAGAAATAATAATCCTTAAAAAGAGGAAAAGAGCAGTGGGAATATTAATTAAACTGAAAAGATATGCAGCTCGTGCTGCCTATGTACTTATCTGGTACATAACCAGGCAGGTGTTGGACAGGACTACTCATGTATAGCATGGCAGGTGCTATTTCCAAAAACCACTGGTGACTGGGGGAGCAGAACTAGCACCAGTTCAGAGGAGGCTGGTTCTCCCAGTCATGTGGATTCATACACAGATGACAGTGGCCTGCAGTTTTTAGAAAATACCTGATGTTTCAGGGGTCTGAACTTGCAGCACTTTCAGAAGGCTTGATTCTGCAGATCCACTTCTATGTCTGGAGACGCAGATCAGCAAAGCCTGGAAATCAAGTCTACATTCAGAGGATACAGATTTCCTCAAGTATCACCTGCTTTGAGCACAAACAGAAGGTGATCCCAGTCACTGCTGTGTTCATGCACCACATTCCCATGTGCCTGTGCTCTGCAGTGACATTATGCGCCTACCCAGAAAGTCAGAACATGAAGCAGACACAAACACACCATAAAGCACCACCAATGCAGTAAACACAGTGAAGATTACACAGACAGATTTGGCTGGCCTGCATTAGCTATTTTGCAGGGCTTCAGTGATGCAAACCAGCTGTCAGCTTGGTCATTCCCATGGACAACCGTCTCATATTAGCCCAGCCTTGCACTTGGGTCTGGGCATACTTAGGAATCTGTTCCACAGATTGCACCCTCCATGCATAGACATGGATTCCGGGGCACTGAGGTATACTTCAAGGTATTGGCATGCCGTGCAAGTGCCTGGAAACCATGGACTATGAATAAGAAACCCATTGAACAGAAGCCAGCTGTGGAGAATGTAATTACACAGTTAAAACTCGATGACCACTGGCACTTGCATAACAAAGGAAACCCAACTGGGCTGGAGGCAAATTGCTTTTGTTCTGCTAGAGAAAGGAAGCTTTTGTTGACAGCCCAGATATCAGCTTTCAGACAAGAATATTTAGAAAGAGCCACACAGCAGTGTTTTACCCCATTAGATAGCTCTACTCAGGCTGACAGGGCTTCCCTGTCCTAGAGGACTGCCATCCTGTGATGGGGCCATTAAAATAACAAGTCAGCTCATCTTATCCTCCAATCATCACCATCATCTGCAAAAAAAAACTTTCAGAAACACATTAAAAATGTAGTGAATCATTTAGGACATGTTGTTTGCTTCCTCCTCTCCTTCCCTGAAAGACAATTGTGTGCAGAGGGGATTGTCTTGGGGTTTTGAAGATCCTGATCAGGTTTCTTCAATATATCCTCTCTTGGGAAGTTGCCTTTGAGAAGGAAAGTAAAATAAACAGGTCTTGGGTACAGAGAGGAAGGTGGAGGCTGCAGGCTGGGTGGTCCTTGGAAAAATCATGTCACGACTGAATTGTTAGACAGGTCTGGTGGGAAGGACTGTGTCCCTTTTATCATAGAATCAGAGAATGGTTTGGGTTGGAAGGGAGCTTAAAGATCACTCAGTTCCAACCCTGTGCCATGGGCAGCGACACCTCCCCCTAGACCAGGTTGCTCCAAGCCCCGTCCAACCTGGCCTTGAACACTGCCAGGGATGAGGCAGCCACAGCTTCTCTGGGCAACCCTTCCCTTCCCAAAAAGGAACAACTTCTTCTTAAGATCTCATCTAAATCTACATTATATTTAATCTAAATCTAATCTTAATTTTCTTAATCATATGTAAAATAAGCTCAGTTGTAATTGCTTTGGTGAGGTGCTGGATCTGTTTTAGAAGCTCTCAGTGACAGACAGACAGTCTCTCTCATTTCACGAGGTAGTGTTCTTCCCTGCCCAACTATTCTCTGTTAGAAAGCTTCTCCTAACATTCAATGTGATTTCCTTTGCATTAATCTAAGGTCATTAAATCCTGTCCCTGAGGGACATGGGGAACATTTTTTTAATCTTCATTCCTTTATGTAGAAGCCTTTTATGTCTTGGAAGGCTGTAATCATGTGTCTCCTTGATCTTCTCTACACTAGACATCTTCTCTCTCCCATGTCACAGATCATGAGGTCTGTGTTGCTCTTGGCCACCTCAGACCATTCAGGCTGACTGGGCTTGGCCACCCTCATGGGGCTGCCAGAGTGAGACAAAAACATCTCACTGGATATATGAGAAACCATTATTCCTGGACTCTGTTATCTAAGAATGACAAGACTGCTCAGCAGCAATGAACAAAAGGGGTACTTATGGCAGATACATAACCTTTGAGCCAAAAATATTCTAATGCGTCCTCAACAACTTGATGGAGGCTGTGCTGACAGGTAGGTGGATACAGGCTAAGCACATCATGTGGTGTGGGGAGCCCTCTTAAGCCCACTGGGTCTTTCTAGGGAGGGAGAAGAATGTTTCTTAATAGCATTGGCTGTGCTTGGCTGCAAGAACTGTGGAGCGAAAAAGCAGTTGCGGGACATCTGTTAAAGTCAGGCGGTGGCAGGTTTGAGACACTCATGCAAAATGTAGTTAGATTCATCACTGCAAGATGTTGTGGCACGGAGTACTTTCCATGATTGAAGGCATGAGCAAACAAGACTTTCTTATGGGAGGGTGATCTATTGGGGGTATTCAAGGCAGAGACCCCAACGCTAGCTCACAAGTTGGGTGTGTCAATGGAGTGGACTAGTCTTTAACTTTGTCCCATGGGCAAAGCATTTTTCTTCTTTAAGGAGTTCTGGAATTTGCTGGAGTCTTTGAACTCTCAGGACTACCTCACATTAAATGTGCTGCTTTTGCTGCCTGGGAGTTGGCAGGTGTCTGACCTCTGCCTTAAGGAACTGCAAAACCGTGCTTGGTTGTGATACCCTTGATCTTGAATTCTAACATCCTGCCTTTGATTCTGGCCAGCACCACCTGCATCAGATGGAGGTGAAAGAAATTTTGTGACACGCAGATATTAAACAGTCTTCCACTGGAAGAAAATTCTTGGCCTTTATTTAAAACAGACTGGTTTATGTGCCGAAGAATCATAGTATATCCCCAAAATGTTATTAATGCTATATTAATGGTACTTCTATCCATTTTTATGTCCATACTTGAATTCTCCTCTACCTCTGGTAATAATGCGGTCTTATGGCAAAGAGTTCCGCATATGAAATGTGCATTTGAACATTAAAAAATAGCATGAGGGATGGTTATTTTACCCAAAGGCTAACAGAGGCTACACTTCCTAAATATACTGAAATTTCATACACTTTTTCATGAGAAATGAGACAGGAGACAGTTTTGGAGGAAACAAATTAATACCCTGCACAAACTCAGCTTATCCTGCTCAGTAGACTGGGAGAATGAAACAATATCCATGAGCACTCAGATGCAGGGGGAGAAGGAAGATGGTTATTTCGCAGTGGCTGCTGAAACCACGCTGTCGTGCACAGTTCCTGTTGTAATGATCTCTCAAATTGATTAACTCTGAGTTTTCTACACCCCTCCTCCCTCCCATCCCGGGTTGATTTGCAGCAGAGGCAATGAGAAAGCAGAAAGCTTCTCTGGCCAGACTCCATCCTCTACAGGGGCAAGCAAAAATTGAGGAACACCAGCCCCCATGCTCATTTTCCCCTCAGATCATCCACTACTGCCCTGCTAGCATCAACCACCTTTGAACAGGAGTTGGCATAGCTGAAGTGCCCATGAGATGCACATCTCCGTATATGTGCTCTCCTCCATGCTGGGGATCCTTCAAAACTGAAAATAAAGATCCCACCTCTGAAATAAGGCACTAGATTCACACAATAGATCTTGGAGGGGGAGGACAAGAAGATGTTGGTTTTGGCTGCATGCCTACAACAAAAGCAGCCACCACTCTAAAACCAATAGATCTCTATTAGTGACTCCTGTGGGAGGCACAGGCTAGAGATTTACATTAGTATTTGTAGGACAAACACATTTTGAGGCCGCAGATAAAAGTCTGCTGCTGTTGTGCTTATCTTTCCACAGGCTTGCAGCAAAACATATCTCTCCTCTGAGGAACTTATGGCTCAGGGCCCAGAAATTAAGGTGTAAAGTTGTTTGGGTGATAACTTCCTCAGATTTCAGTTTGTACCTAGATGGACTGAAAGCCAAGCCTAAAGAAAAAAGTTGGGCAAAGGATAGAAGAACCAAAAAAGGAAGGGGCTTCTCAAAGTCACCTCCGGGTGATTGGCAGAGCCAGGAATAGCACACAGGTTATTCTGGTGCAGAGCCATCTCCATCCTCAGCCATATAAAGGTTAAATATCTAACACTGTGTGTTGTTCAAAACTCTTTTATAGACCACAAAGAAAATCAGGAACAACCACCTTACATGGGGTGAGAGAAGAGGTCTGACTGACAGTAGAAGAAACTTCAAGAAATTCTGAGGCCCCCCAAAATAAGAAGAATGTGGAGCTCTTAGAGTGAGTCCAGAGGAAGCCACGAAGACTCTCTGAGGGCTGGAGCACCTCTGCTATGGAGACAGGCTGAGAAAGCTGGGCTTGTTCAGTCTGGAGAAGGCTCTAGGAAGACCTTACAGCAGCTTCCAGTGCCTAAAGGGGCTGTCAAGAAAGTTGGAGAGGGGCTTTTGACAAGGGCAGGTAGGGACAGGACAAGGAATGGCTTTAAACTGACAGAGATTTATTTGAGATATGGGGAAAAAGTTCTTCCCTGTGAGAGAGGTGAGGCCCTGGCACAGGTTGTCCAGAGAAGCTGCGACTGCCCCATCCCTGGCAGTGTTCAAGGCCAGGTTGGACAGGGCTTGGAGCAACCTGGTCTAGTGGAAGGTGTGGAGCAACCTGGTCTAGTGGAACTGGATGAGCTTTGAGGTCCCTTCCAACCCAAACCACCCTGTGATTCTATGAAATAATTTTTAAAAGGCTAGATAAGATTACTCCCACTGGCTAGTCTGTGACTCAAGAGAGGCCAGCAGCACACTCCGTCTCCATCCCAGCTGGTTTTCCCATGCCACAATCCACAACAACCAGTGGTTTACAATGCTTTGACAAGCGATCCCCAGATAAGCTACCCCCTTACTCTGCGTACCAGAGTAAACACCAGCATTTTTAAATGAAGGTCAGAGGATTAAATCATGGTGGTCTGAATGAAATATGGGTGGCTAACTGTTCCCTTGGCCACAGAAATGTAGAAACTGTTGACTGAGTGGTGGCTATGAAGCTTTTTTGTTATTTGTAAGCTCTTTGTCATTTCTTGGTGGAGGTGTGGACCTTGTATCAAAACCGCATATCTGTTAATGAAAGGCTTTGGGATTTTTATCCACCTTTCACAAACTTCCCTGTGTTCATCACTGCCAATGAAACTGAGGACTGCAGATGCAGACTCAAAACCAGTCCGGTATGACCTGAAACAGCAGGTACTGTCTGCGGTTTTAGGTGTTCCTGAAGAGGATGGGAGTCCCTGCAATGGTACCAACTTCAGCATTACATTAAATTGCAAACAGATAGCAGGGACAAGAACTTGCCATGATTTTCTCAGAAGCCTCTTCTCAAGTGGATATTTTCCTTCTGGTCTTTGAACTAAATAGGTTTATTTGCAAGCAGATAAATGGCTGGTTTCTGGCTTTTTTTCCCCAGCAAAAGCATTGTAAAAATTTTACTTAAAATACATAATTACAGATTTGAAGCCCCATATTCTGGACAGAAAGGAAGGATAAAATTCGCAGCCTTGCTGCAGCCTTGGAGGGATTTTTATTGGTAAGAACTGCTTGCATTACTATAGCAGCTGCAGGTTTTGACCAGAAATTGGAACTGTCCAGAAATTAGTACATCATAATCACTTAGGCCAAAATCCACCACATATACTTGAGCTGTCCTAGGATAAGTCCCTCCAGCTTAGTCAATAGAGAAAGACAGACTCTGCTTGTGAGGAGTGAATGCATCTTTTCCAGGTCTCTGTCATGCTCCAGTGACCGCAGAGAGGAAAATCCCAAATCTTGCTTTGCCAAAGGCTGCTCAGTGGCAAGAAACAAGGTGTCAAGTACAACTTGATGCTCTGCAGTACCTCACTTGGCCTCCAGCTCCTGCTCTATGGCTTCCTGCTGGTCCTGTGCCATGTCTACCTGACCTTGGCAGATAATTCAGACGCCCTGGGTGCCTCTGTATGACTACGTGAAGGCAAATGAATTGAGCCTTCATTGCCTATGCAGAGTGAACTGAATCTCTTCCCAGGCTCATTGCTGAGCTGGCTGGAGCTCCAAGGACAAGCTCAGATCACGGAGCCCAGGTAGACACCTATATACCTCAGAGCATGCAAGAGGAGTCTCCTGCCCAGATGCCTGAGGGAAGGGGGGAAGAACTTGGACCAGAACATGAGGTAGTCACTGCCTTTCAAGGCTTCCAGCTCCAACACAGCCAAGAGGAAACGGGAGCATTTGGAGAAGAAAGAAACTTCCTTAATATCCCCATGAGATGCTCACGGAGCTACTTGCAATACCTGTGCTTACTTCATCCAAAACAGTCTGCATTCCCCAGGGACCACACTTTTGGCTCTGCTGTTCTTACTGTGACTGTCCTCTTTCAGTCACATTTAGGACTCCTTTTTAAATTCGCGCACAAAATGCAGGATTTAGTTCTTTCGAAAGGTGCATTTCCTAAATTTAAACGTGGAAACATCAACGTCAACATCCTAATGCTGAACATCACAGATGTAACAAAAGACCATGGGCACAGTTCCCCAAAATACTGACCATATGAAACCAATTTCCTTTTAACACCTGTTCATATACAAAAACCAATAATCCCCAGAGGAGTGAAAACACTTGAGATGAGATAGATTATTTTCTTTTAAGTTGCCCTGACACCTTCCTCTACCTCAGAGTGGCTGGCTAGATGATGAAAGTGGAAAACAACAAAAGAGCTTTTACTTTCAATAACTCCCCCAAAACTCTTTAGATATCTACTTTGTCAACTCCTTCAAGAAGATGAATTGCTGAAGGACACACAGGAAGAAGATCATAGTATTTTCTGACTCATTTCCCCCTACCGTTTAAGGACGAGGGTAGCCAGCCATGTACCAGGACTGTGAATTCCCACTCCTTTACCTGGTGTTTTGTAAGTCTGGTTTTCTTTGAGCCTTAGCTTCTGAAGTCATATGCTGGGGGACACACAGATCGCATTTAAAATAAAAGCAAGCATTTACCCGCCATGGCAGCAGAAGGAAGCTGGAGATGATTAACTCCAAAGTGCCAGAATAAGGGGAGAGAAAGGAAGAAAAATACAAATTTTCCCTTTTCAAAAAGCTTGTGACATTTTAACCCACTGTCATAATTTTGTTATTATTTTCTACCTGCAATCATTCAAATGGGTTGCTAAGGCTGGGTTTCCTTCACTGCAGCATGGATGCTACCTGCAACCCTCTTTCATTAGGAGGAAAAAGAGATGTCCATTGGATTGCAGAGGCTGAAGAGGTTCTTTTTCTATATGACAGAGGGGAAAAGACTTACAAGGCCTATTGTTGTCATCAACTGCCAAGAGAAATTCAGAGCAGGCAGTGTCCATAGAAACCAGGGAGCCTTTGAAAACATCCTGCTGATGTCGCTAACCATGATTCCACAGACGCAACATTACTGCCTTAAAACCAGGGAGGATGGCCTAAATCCCACTGTGGTTAAAAGATGCAATAATAAATCTACAAAACTGGTAACAGGTAAAGGACAGGAAAAAAAAAAAAAAAAAGAGAAGAATGATGAAACTCTAAGCCAACAGGCTTGGGCTTTGCCTAGCACTTCTGTTTGGGGGTGGCTGATGGCTGTCTAGACCAGAAGCAGAAGCAGCATCTGTCAGTCTGCACTGATGGGACCTGGTAGACAGACAGAGTCTCCTGGGGGCTGCTCTGCCCCTGTACAACCAAGTGGTTCATCTTGCCTCACTACAGATATCCATGGTATTATGAGCTCACCTCCCAGGCATTCCAGAGTGCAGGGCAGAAAGAAACGATGTCATGGCATCTTATCCCTTTAGGTGCCTGCTATTGCATCTCCTTGCTGAATCTCTGCTGCCTATGGAGGAAAACTGGATTATCTCCCTACCTTGGAGATGGAGAGGTTACGGGCTCCAAAAGTGAGATCCATCTCATCTTCCGAGCAAGTCTGACAATGTTATGGACAATGCCATGCTTCCTATGGAGACTCCTACCTCCCTCTAGGCAGCAGAGATAGAAGGGAAAACAACTTCACATAGGTGTTCACACATATCCCACACAGCAAGTTCAGGTCTTGATCACAAACACAGACCCCTCTTTTTCTTTACACTCTCCACTCCTCCAGCGTTGTGCACTTGCAGCATGATGTTATGGCTCCTTTCACCTTAGGGCTTCGCATGACTGGGCGAGCTCTCCTGCTTGTGTTTTCAGGGACTGGCAGGATAGAGGGCTAGATGGGAACTCTGAGGCTGGGGGACCACAGCATGCTTCTCTGACAGCAGGCCCCAGATGTGGCTGCACTTTGGCTGGGTACCCCTCTGTCTTCCTATGACTTGTCATAGCAGATCCTGCTATCCTGTGAAGTCCCCCTTTGTGTCCTGTCAGGGGTGGGGAGAAACCAGGATTGAAAACTCTGCAAACTGCCTGGGTGGACCTCAAACCTGAACTCCTGACAACTTCCCTAAAACTCTATGACACCTAATATCTTCTGAAAGCCAGGCACATCTGAGAGCTTGTGCCATGCTGCCTTGGAAAGGAAAGCAGCCTCAGTCCTGGGAGAAGGGTCCCTGCCTCCTCTGGGCCACCTCTCCCAGGAAGAGGAATCCCATTTTTTTCTCTCTCCCATGCTCCTGGCCCAGCCTTTAGGGTCAAGCCTTGGGAACCTCCTCTGCCACTTCTCCTGCCTGATTGGTGTAATTAATCTTCATGCTGTCATAACATCACTTTCTTGCTAGCATTTGTGGGAAGGGATGTGCAGCAAACTCCCTGAACAGAGGATGAAAGAGGAAGTCAAAGGCTCAGCAGGCAGGTTATAAAGCAGGCAGCCCTCTTATACTCCTGTCAGCAAAGCAACCAGGAAACCCTGGGAGAGGGTGGGTTTGGGGATTTTTTGTTGGTTCTTTTTTTTTTTTTCTTTTTTGGTTTTGTGGTGTTGTCTTTTTTTGCTTGCTTGCTTTCTTCTTTCTTTCTTTCTTTCTTTCTTTCTTTCTTTCTTTCTTTCTTTCTTTTCTTTCTTTCTTTCTTCCTTTCTTTCTTCCTTTCTTCTTTCTTTCCTTCTTTCTTCTCTCTTTTCTTTCTTTTCTTTGTTTTATTTCTTTTCTTTCGTCTTCTCCTTTCTTCTTTCTTTTCTTTCTTTCTTTCTTTCTTTCTTTCTTTCATCTTCTTTCTTCTTTCTTTCTTTCTTTCTTTCTTTCTTTCTTTCTTTCTTCTTTCTTCTTCTTCCTTCCTTCCTTCCTTCCTTCCTTCCTTCCCTTCCTTCCTTCCTTCTCCTTCCTTCCCTTCCTTCCTTCCTTCCTTCCTTCCATTCCTTCTTCTTTCTTTCTTCCTTCCTTCCTTCCTTCCTATCCTTCCTTCCTTCCTTCCTTCCTTCCTTCCTTCCTTCCTTCCTTCTTCCTTCCTTCCTTCCTTCCTTCCTTCCTTCCTTCCTTCCTTCCTTCCTTTCTTCCTTTCTTCCTTCTTCTTCCTTCCTTTCCTTCCTTCCTTCCTTCCTTCCTTCCTTCCTTCCTTCCTTCCTTTCCTTCCTTCCTTCCTTCCTTCCTTCCTTCCTTTCTTTCTTTAATCTTTCTTTCTTTCTTTCTTTCTTTCATACTTTCTTTCTTATCTTTCTTTCTTTCTTTCTTCTTCCTTCCTTCCTTCCTTCCTTCCTTTCCTTCCTTCCTTCCTTCCTTCCTTCCTTCCTTCCTTCCTTCCTTCCTTCCTTCCTTCCTTCCTTCCTTCCTTCCTTCCTTCCTTCCTTCCTTCCTTCTTCCTTCCTTCCTTCCTTCTTCCTTCTTCTTCTTTCTTCCTTCCTTCCTTCCTTCCTTCCTTCCTTCCTTCCTTCCTTCCTTCCTTCCTTCCTTCCTTCCTTCCTTCCTTCCTTCCTTCCTTCCTTCCTTCCTTCCTTTCTTCCTTTCTTCCTTTTCTTCCTTTCCTTCCTTCCTTTCTTCCTTTCATCCTTTCTTCCTTCTCTTCCTTCCTTTCTTCCTCTTCCTTTCTTCCTTTCTTCCTTTCTCTTCCTTTTCTTCCTTTCTTCCTTCTTTCTTCCTTTCTTTCTTCCTTTCTTTCTTCCTTTCTTTCTTCCTTTCTTTCTTCCTTTCTTTCTTCCTTTCTTTCTTCCTTTCTTTCTTCCTTTCTTTCTTCCTTTCTTTCTTCCTTTCTTTCTTCCTTTCTTTCTTCCTTTCTTTCTTCCTTTCTTTCTTTCTTCCTTCTTTCTTCTCCTTTCTTTCTTCCTTTCTTCTTCTTCCTTTCTTTCTTCTTTCTTTCTTCCTTTCTTTCTTCCTTTCTTTCTTCCTTTCTTTCTTCCTTTCTTTCTTCCTTTCTTTCTTCCTTTCTTTCTTCCTTTCTTTCTCCTTCTTCTTCCTTTCTTTCTTCCTTTCTTTCTTCCTTTCTTTCTTCCTTTCTTTCTTCCTTTCTTTCTTCCTTTCTTTCTTCCTTTCTTTCCTTCCTTTCCTTTCTTTCCTTTCTTTCTTCCTTTCTTTCTTCCTTTCTTTCTTCCTTTCTTTCTTCCTTTCTTTCTTCCTTTCTTTCCTTCCTTTCTTTCTTTTTCCTTTCTTTCTTTCCTTTCTTTCTTCTTTCTTTCTTTACTTTCTTTCTTTCTTTCTTTCTTTCTTTCTTTCTTTCTTTCTTTCTCTTTCTTTCTTCTTTCTCTTCTCTTTCTCTTCTCTCTTCTCTTCTCTCTCTTTCTCTCTCTCTCTCTCTTTCTCTCTCTCTCTCTTTCTCTCTCTCTCTCTTTCTCTCTCTCTTTCTCTCTCTCTTCTCTCTCTCTCTTTCTCTCTCTCTTTCTCTCTCCCTCTCTTTCCCTCTTTCACCTTTTCCCTTCCCACCCTCACCAGCAGCCGCCTCCCCCTTCCCGTCCCCAGTCCCTACCTCCTGGAACGTCACAGCTCTGGTCTTTCATGAGCAGCGTGCGGTATTATGACTCCGGCGATGCTGAGTCCTGCCAGCGCACCTCAAACCACAGGTATCTGACCCCTATCCTAAGCCCCATAACATTGATTAATGTCTTGATTCACAACTGATAGGGTCAGCACCATTGGTTTCTGAGATGGGACACAGCCCCACTCCCTGCTCCCTCCTCTCCTCCCTGCAGACCCCCTTTTCCCTTTGCTTGGGGAGTCTGGGGGGGAATTATGCCAAAAAAAACCACCGGCAGCAACTGTGGGTAGGGAGTGGAGAGAGCTGCCAGCGGCAGCCGGGAGCTGTGAATGGTTGTGGGTGCTGTTACAACAAGGCCAGCTCTGTGATTACGGCACATTAAGCCCTCAGTGTGGTACAGGCAGCTCTGGGGCATGACGTCCTCCCAGCTCCAGCCAGTCAGCACTGGCATCACCGCTCATCTCCTCCTTTTGCTGGGCATGGAGAGGAGACGCTGGAGGGCTTGACATGCTGCTCACACCTGGAGCTGAAGGCAGCCACAGGGAAAGGCATGGCAGGGAGAAAAGCTGTAGTGGCCATTCATAGCCTCAGCAAAAAATGGAGGGAGGGAGAAAGGACCCCAGAGTGAAAAGCACAGGCTGTGACCATTGAAAGAGCCCAAATCAGCGCTGGAGCATACTGCAGTGGGCATCCATTCATCTTCCGTGGGAGTAGAAGCATCCCATTGCTCCAGGGATACTGGGGGGTGAATGGTGGTGGGGAGTCCCTGTTTTGGAGCCGTTGATGCCTTGGATGTGACTGTAGCAGGGAAAGTAATTGCATGCCCATGTTAGTTGCACACCCATGGTCTCTGTGCATGCCCTATGGACTCACACCCATGCGCTGTCCCAGTGACAATGCTGATTGCTTTGCGCGGCAGATTTGGGTGAATAGCAATTACAGAGGGATGGATGATTTGCCTCCATGTCAGCAGAAACAGGAAAACTGGCAAATGGAAGGATGCAGGGATTCACCTGGGCTGTCTGCTCCAACTCTACCTCAGACCTTTCCTCCACCAGCTCTGATCACAGAATGGCAGTCAGTCCACCCTCTGCCTTGGCCATTTTTCTGCTTATCTTGGTAACTAAGAGCCCTTATTGCTCTGGGAAGTGCTGAGTCAGGTCAGCCAAGCATATGCCCGCATTGACCCTTACGGAAGACCCCCCTTTGTGTTCAGACTTGCTGGCACAGAACTACGGCTGGATCCTTACCTGGGTACAAAACAAGAGCTGACACTGTTCCATTTTCAGCAGCTGAAGCACTCTCCTTCCCCCTGCTTCTCTATAAGCCTGAGTAATTTTTTGCTGATGGCAGAGTAAACTAGAAGTACACAGTAGCTGTAACTTTGAATGGCTTGATTTCCCACTTCCCGTTCTACAAAAATACAAGCAAAGGCCACTTAAAGTTTCATTTGTTGATCGCACCAACATTGCCAATGACACCAAGAGATGCAAGGGCAGAATCAGCATAAAAATTTTGGTAGGAGTAAAGAAAAAACAATTATGTATCGCACAGTCTGCTTTAAATGCTGATGCTAAATTTGCTCAAGCCTCAGAGATTCAGATACCATGATTTGGCATTCTTTAAGAATGGACACAAATCTATAGCTGAATTAATCCTTGTCCTGTGGTTTGAAAAATCCAGTCTGTCAGCATCCCTCCCCACTGTCACCATAGCCAGAAATGAGTGACACTCCCCCCTTTCAGATCCCCCACCAAACTGCTCTTGTTTAAATGCTTTCAGAAAGGCATTCATTGTACAAGCCAGCCAGCCACAAAAGAAGCTACTGAAGCATGGCCGAATGCAGTTTGGAGAAGCATCTGGAAACGATGTCTCAATCTGCAGAATCCTCTCTTTTCCCGTCCAGATGCAATTCAGGGCCAGGAGACCAGGACCAGCATGTGCCAGCTGGGCTTCTCCAATTTACCTTCTGGCTCTCCTTATTTCCCTGCAGTGACACTGATTGACATCAGATGAGATTCTCTTGGCCTTTCTTCACTCCACAGGAACACCACTGATTTACGCCAGCAGAAGGCTCTGACCCCTTGAGATTTGTGGTTTCTATGATGAGGCTAAGGCGAATCACAGAGAAAATCTAATCCCAGGAATGAAACAAAAAATCCCCCAAACAACAACAAACATGCTTCATTGTGGTGGTGAAAGCCTGATGGAGAAACACCAGTTGTGGTGGGGAATGAATAGGGGATGAAGCTGGTACTCTGCAGTGTGATCATACGGTGGGATGATCCAAGGCTGTTTAACAATGCTATGGCATGAGTCAGAGCTGCACAGTTATACCCACATGCTCACTTGTATATGCACACATACATAACAACTTTGCCAGCTGAGGAAATGAGACCTGGATGCCCACCCAGGTTCTGTGGGGTGTAGATTGTCTGTGCTGGGATGCTCTGCTGCTGAGAGGGTCTCTTGAGGATATGGGGCAGCTCCAGGGTGCGTGAGCATCCATTGCTGACATCTAAAGCCAAGCAAGGGAAATCAGCCCTGTCCTGCTTTGTCCCCATCCAGTGGCTAGCCTGAGTAAACAGTCCTGGTCATTTATTCAGAGTGAAAATAAGCCATGTCTGCACTATATACAGTACATCAGACCCTCTGACCACCTACTGGTGTGTGTTTTAGCAACCATGGCTATTAAGACTGGGCAAACATTTCCACCTTAGCGCCTATAGGGCCACCTCTCCCTCTTTTATCCTTTTCAGAGAAGAACAATAAGAATAATGCACATCTCCAGATGCAGATTCCTCTGCACTCTTCACAAGTCCTCTGTGCCTTTGCTGCACATACAGAGGAAGAAATGGCTGAAAGCACACAGAAAGTCAATGAAAAGAGAGAGATCTCAATTCTTTGTCTCCTCTCCTTAACTGAAAAGACCATTTTAGAGCAAGCCATTCAGTGAGCGTAACCTCGAGGGCACTGGAAGAAAACACAAGCTCAGAGAAAACCTCAGGGACATCAACTACAAGATGTTAAAAGGCTTCAAAAGCTGATGGCTCTTGATAAGCCAGCAATTCTAGCTTTTGAAGCTTCATGTGTTGGTCATCTCTTTGCAGTCCCATCTATTATCAACTCCCTCCTGCTTTTATTTTAATCTTTTTTTTGCTGTATTTTTACTGAGCTGAGTGAAATTGCTAACCATGAAATAGATACTCTACGTAATGCTGCTTTATTGATCTTACTCTTTGAGTGCATCCAGGAGAAAGAGGTCATTTCCTTGCAATCACTTGCCATGACCGGCGTCTCAAAGCTACTTTAGCTCAGTGTCTGAAAGGAGAAATGGCTTGGGATGTAGGAGTCAAGAAGAAAGTCAAGGTAACATTGAAGCAAGGCAGGGGTGTAAAGACAGTAAAAATGGGATAGTCTGAAACAGTATGTGAAGATTCTATGAAATCAGTCCAGTGGTTTTCACTGAGTTCTGAAATTTTATTTGTATCTTTGAAAAACAAAAGAGGCTACTGGGTATTTGCTCCTAGAGGAGATCAGGCATTGCCTAACATGTTTCAAGATCAATAAATTAGTTGCAGGTCAGCTGCTACTGTTTCCTATGGCTGAACAGTCTCAGCAGCCTCTGGCCCCACAAGTATGTTGGAGTTTACCCTCAGGTCTTGTGGGTAAGGGAAATGGCAGTGATACAGTCTGGGTGTGAGCCAGCTTGCGCATAAACTTTGTCTTTTGGTGAGCTTCCATGTGCCTACAGAGAGGGGACACCACGCGCCTTCCGGGCTAGTCAAAACAGCTATTGCTTTCTCCATAGTCTTGTGGAAGAAAGCAACAGAAATGACAGAACAGGCTGTCCACGCAATAGGGAGATGTAGGAGGGGAGCAGCATAGGACAGCGAAGTGTGAACAAAATGGGGTTCAAATGATCTTCCTCGGTCCAGCAGTCCCAGCCTTTCTTGGGCAGCAGGGCCAGGGTCCTTCCAACTTCTGACACCCTCCTTTTCCTCCTGAGTTAAAACATGTCCCACTCCATGTCTGCTACCAGCACCATTCCTGTCGATGGTGTAGGATGCTGCAATCTCTTCAGAGCTCAAGGCATATAAATCAGATGAATAGATCAAAGTAATAAGATGATGATTAAATGACTTACTAGTAGTCCTAAACAGTGGCAGAGTCCCCCAAACCCCACTAAATGTCTGTTAATTCAATACTTGTCCTCTGCTATGTGCCTACGAGGTGGTAGCTCCCCACCATCTCCTACTCCTTACAAAGTGCCTCCTCCCTTGAAGCACATCAGGCATGAGCTAGGATTTGCAAACCACTTCTGTGAAAACATACAGAAAAAAGATGCTTAGGTCCCAAAGTTCACTGAAGAGGACAGAAGGTTTTCTAAGGACACCCAGTGACATTCAAACCAGCCTTTACAGGTGCAATTGAGGGTGCTTCTTCCTTTCGATGTGGCAAGACCAAGCAGACAAATACACTGAAATGCTCGCAGAGAGAGGAAGGGAGACTGAAATAAAGATAAGATCAAGGAACCCTGATTAGCAACAAGGCAGCTTTGTGAAAAATGAGATAACCAGCCTGCCTTGCATGCTGAGACAGCAACTCCTGTCTCCAGCCCTTGCCCCAGACACTGATCTAGGAGAAGGGCTTTTCCAAAAGGCAGGGTCTCCTTTTGATGATCAGGCCTTATCTGGCAGGCAGCTGATACTTAAGGTCATTACAGTAGAAAGACTCAAAGACACCAAGTACCTTTGGACTTTGAAGGTTCATTTGTTCTGCACTTCGATAGGGTCAGAGAGGTGGGCTAGGGCATGATGCTTTGTCCTGCCTGGCTCAACACCTGCCTTGATTTGGATGTAGGGGAAATGGTTTGGCTTGACCATTTCACTGTCCCTGCAAACAACAGGAAGCAGGTCACTCAGTACCAACTGTGTTGTCTCTCAGCTTGTCTCTCAGCTTGTACTCTCTGAGTCTTGTAAGTCCCTGTTGAGGTCTGCACTTCTAAATACAAAGGCTGGGTCCTGTCCACTGGTCCTGAAGCCAGGTGGCATAGCCCACCTCATGTCTACAAGCCTAAACTCATTTTTCCCCAAAAAAACCCCACGACTGTGGTCATATCATCTAATACTCCTGACCTTTTTTATCCTGCACCACCACTTGGCGCTATGTGCAGGACTCATCTGCTCAGATGAAAACTCTTCCAAGTGTGCTATTGATCAGATGGTGTGGCTGATGAAGGGGAGGTTCAGAGGGAGCACAAAGCCTACACTGAGCTCATGTTGCAGTATGTGTATTTATTGTCAAGGAGTGGGAGAGGTACAGTGCAGTGTGGGTCTGTCAAAGGGAGGATCTGGGGGGGGGGGGGGGGGGTTATGCCAACATAATACAACTATACAACCATTGTGTCAGGGCAAACCTATGCACATTCTGGCTGCTCCCATGTTGACCCTACTTCTGTGACCCAGTGTCTCCCTCCTGTGAGGTGGGGATTCATCCAAGCCTTTGTTGTGCAGATGACATTCACTGACCCAGCTACAAACCTTCTACGTTTATTTCTTTTTTCTATCTTGTGTTAGTTTTGTGCAAACTCAGTGAGTTGAATCGGCTCATGGAAGGGTGCACATGGTCAGGAGGGAAGAAGGGAGACTGGAACACAGCCCCTGTGCTGCTAAAATAAATTGAACGAGGGATGCTGGAGGGGTGAGAGGGAAAATGGGCAGAGAAGTCCACTTTCTACTTTGCTGGATAAAAGGAAAACAGCACAGCCTGAAAGACAGGCCAGCCTTGCAGAAGATTTCAGCAACTGAATCATCACCTGAATGCTGTCGGAGGGATTTGTGTTACAGGAGGATCGAAGTACAATCTGTTAAGAGGATGCCGTCAGTCCAAAATTTTCCTCTCTTGAAAGTCAGGTTTCCAGCGGTCAGTCCAAGCTGAGCCTCCAAAGAGAAAGAAAAACCCTAAAACACAGAGCCCCTCTAATAACTGTCAAGGGTCTCTCTGGCCTCTGAAAGTAAAGGGATTAATTACAAGCCAGGTACACCAAGCATGAGTTAGTGTGTTTTCTTCTCATGACACAAGACAGCAAAGCTCAATCCAACAAGGCAGGTACTCTGCTTGCTGAATTTCAGCCCTGAGGGTAACTTATTTATTGCCACCAACACAATGATCATCTTTAGTACAGAAGCTCTCACAAGGCCCAGTGAAGTTTTAAGTTTTATGGGTCAAGCTCTCTGTTGATACAGTTGGAGAAAGCAAATTCTCCATCTTGGAGCAAAATATCTTTGATATGGTCTAATCTTTCACACAGACTGATTCTGTTGAGTTCTTCCTTTGAATTTTTCCCTTAGCTTGCCCTAAGCAATACTGTTTTTTTCTTTAAATAATAGTTATTAATTGAGAGACACCAAAATTTCAGTTACAGCAAGAGCTGAGCAGACAGACAAACCCTTCTATGCTTGCCCTTTTGCAGAGAAGCAGCCTATAAAAAGGACGGGGAATCCCTGCTGGCTTCTCTCTTTGATCTGGGCAATGTCAGAGGGTGAGAGACTTTGGAGGGCCCGGAGCTCAAAAGACTGAGACAAGTCCAGTGACAGCCCTGGGGTAGGAGAGCTGCACAGTCTAGCTGTACCTAGAAACATGCTGTACTTCTTCGCCCTCTCCCAGCAGTGTGGGATGAGAATGGAGCTGCTCAGTAGTAACGAGGAATGGTTCCTGGGAGGGGATTAAACCGAAGGCAACCATAGTCTGGACCTGCTTTTTCTTCCATTTTGTCTTTAGGTACAAGGAAAATTCAAGGACTGCAGGGTTTAGCTGGAGCCATAGCTCTGCCAGCAGCCCCAGGGAGCTGGATTTCCCCAGCCCTATATCTGAGTTCCACAAGAGGTTCTTTACCACCTCACCCCACATTGCTTGGTCAGGAGCTGCCCATAATAGCTGCGATGGAGAAGGTGTTGTTTCTGTGTGATGTGTGGTGTCTGTGCCCCAAACAACTTTACAAACCAGGGACTGATTTCAACTGAATTTGATGGAGGGGCTGAGCAGCGCATTTCCCGAGCAGAGGGAAATCCTCCAGCCAGCATCTTTACACCCTAGGAGAGTCACTTATCAGTACACACAACCCAGGAAGATAGGCAATATGAGATGCACAACTGTGGGATGACTCTCAGCATCGTTTTTTCAAAGGGTCTTGGGAGTGCAGGGCGACAGTCGCAGGGGCAGCAGCTGTCTCTGCTTGAGCTGTCTGGGCTGGGGATACCCATCTTGGGGACTGCAGACACACCACCCCAGTCGAAATAATCCCAGTGATCTCAAAGAACTGCTCTGGGCTATTTCTAGGAGGCCAGAAACCAAACAACTGCCTGAACCTGAAAGGCACACCTCGAATTTAATTTCCTCCAGCCTTGACACCCCTGTGTGCACAGTTGCCCGGTTGCTTTTCCTCTTCCTCATGCAAGAAGCTCACACCAAACCCAGTCTGCTCAGGTCAGACTTGCCACCAGGCAGCTGAACTTTTTTTGGCTTGCTCTGGATGAAATCACAGCCCATGCATTACCCTGACACACAGGCTTGTTTGCTTTATATTTTGTGGTTGAGTATTTTATAGTCAGGGGATATCTGCTAATCCCAAAGTACAATAACAAAAATGGTATCTTTCATAAATACCCAGGGTAGGGATGGGCATGCTCCCAAGTGTATGTGGAGAAATGAAAATTTCAGACATTGTCTCCCTGCACGTGGAACCTGTCTTTAGTTAATAAAGTCAGATAGCTAGTTGGGATTTGCAGGCTCTCTATATAGGATTATTTTATTATTATTATTATTCTTTTTATTATGGGACATATTCTGCATCAGAATATGATTCCTCCTTTCCCTTCCAGCTATAAATTATTCAACTTCAAATCCTTCTCTTTTCCTGATCTATGAAGATGGGGAGGAACAAGATCAGAGGAACAACATGTTGAAGAGTGAAACACTAACCAGCACCTCTTTAATGTAGCTGCTTTGCTGCCTGAGCACTGGGGTCTTGGCTAGTTAATGACCTAAGTATCACTCTGGGATGAACTTTTGTGATTTATTCTGGACTTTCCTAGCAGAGATTAACACCAATGTTTGTGTGGATGCAGCTTCCTTGGAATAGAGGCTGGGAGCTTTCTCCAGGTGACCTGGCTGAGCTTGTCTTTTCTTTGGGTTATATCTGCAAGAAAAGGTTTCAAATCCCCTAATGACACCCCTTGAATTTCTGAGGGAGTGCTACAGCTTCTCTGCAAAACTAGAGGGAAGCTTCAGCTTTGCCCAAGCAGCCTGAGTGGGGCCAGGTCTGGGAACCACAGGCTGCAGCAAACAGAAAGGCGTTGAGATCGTTCTGCTGCCAAAAAGCATCCCCCTAACGAGAAGCACCTTCTACAAGGGACTGAGCACTGCTGAAAAGCAAGACCCACGCACAGTAAAGGAGGGTCCCTTTTGCTACCCGTTTCGTACCTCTCACGGATCTGCTGCCGTGCGCTGTTTTGCTCAGCAGATTGCAGCCAGGTCAGGCTCATACCTGTTTCCCAAAACGGAGCTATTCTGATCGAAGGCTCTGCAGATGGCTTGTGGATGGTGATGATGATGATCATCATCATCGTCATCATCACTGTCCTCATTGTCATCATTATTATGTGGAATACCTTCCCTATTGACTACTGGGTTGGTGACTGCCAGGCTGAGAAGGGCAATAGAAGGAAACAAAGTGAAAATCGAAGGAGTCAGCAGACCAAACCATGGAGGTTTTGGCTGGGAGTGGAACTGGGACATAAAGAAGTTTTCCTGCAAGACAGCACCTTTCTGATAAAATCATAGTGCCTACATGCTAACTTCTCCCGTGCTCTGCTGATGTCAGACCCTACTTGTAAAGCTCCTTTTACACACATCATATTTTCAAGCCCATATTTACAGGGTTATTTGGCTCGCAACAATCTTGCTTCCCTAGCCCTTGGACCAAATAGCAGAATTAACCCAAATTTACACCCTCACCCCACAAGATTTCAGGCTCAAAGCACTCAACTGACAGGTGAAATTCCCCTCACTGTTTAAGCAGGTGTTGATCATGTTATCCACATGGAAATGATGGGGGGCAATTCTCTGGGTAGCTGGAGGAGAGCAGATCCTCACTCAGTACTTTTCCCCACATCAAAGACAGTCATCTGTCCCTCTCAGCTGCCCTTCAACAGCTCAAGGCAGAGATCTTAGTCTCGGTATGGTTTTTGTGTGGCCGCAGGTTCTTGGAGGGGGCCACAATTTCTGCAGAGACACTTTTAACTCTGAGAGGACTCACTCCAACAGCATTTTTTTTCCCACCCTGGTTTAGAGTGAATGTAGGGACACGCAGCCTGCATGCTGTGGAGAAGTGATTCAGTGCCAACATCTTGCCCCGTAATGTATCAGTGACACAGGCAATCAAAGAAACCATTTCCAAGCCCTACTTCGGCTCTCTTCCTTTGAAAAGTCCTTTACTATCATCTTCGCTGACAAACAAAAGGCATAATGGGAGTGACAGCTCCAGGTCTGGGATGCGTAATTCTCTGCCTAATCTCGCATCATCAACTTTCAAGTGCAAAACGACCGAGCTGCAAAGACCCCAGCAATTAGGGCTACGGTTCTCAAGACTCAAGTCTTCCAGCCTCAGACATGCAAATTGTGTCCTGAAGCTCTGAGCAATCGTCTGCCTCAGTCTGGGGAAATCCTCCTGACTGAAACTCACAACATAGCTTTGATTTGATTTTCTGGGGGAGTTAACAATTTTGTACCACTTTAAGCTTAGCCCAAAGCTGCCACGGAGTCTGTCTCTAAATCAAGTCCCTGCATCCCTATCCTTCTGCAGCTACTCTCATTAATTTTTGCTTGTTGCTTCTAGGAATGAGGCACTTAGTGACTTCTGTTGATAGCAGCACAAAAAACACACTCAGACATGCTAGCCAAATATCAAGTATATATATGACCCTTCTTATAGTGTAGCTACCAAGACATCACCCTGCTGAAACATGCAGTCAACATCATTCAGTGTTTTCAGAGTTCATTTAAAAATCAAGTTAGTATGGGAAAGAAACAACTACCGCAATACCAAACAGGGCTCTAGGCACCCTGCAAGTTGTTCCTTGCCTCCCAAGTGGGTGCACAGTGCGGTGACATTGGGATGAACTACTTATTCTTCTTAAGGGGATGCCAGAAGGAATACACAACATCTCAGCCCCTGAATTGTCAGGACAACTTTTCAACTTTCTGGCAAGTCTTTTAGCTGCCAGTACTGAGCTTGAAAAGCATGAGAAGTGTCTGAAACATGCACTTCAGCCTGGGTCTTATTAAACTGAATGGGGTTTCTTGAGACAGGACCCTGTATCGGTACAGGAAGGTATCAGCCTTTCGGAAATGCCAAAGCGCAAATACTCTTGTGCATTCCTTGCCTAGCCTTCCCAGCAAAAGTTCTCTGCTTTCTTGTCCCTCTGTGATTCCATGGTTCTATTCTAGATTTATGCCCAGGTCCAGCTCACCCTGAGCTGATGCACTGGGCACGCTCAGCTGTGATCCAGTTGCCTACCAGTACTGCTGAGCAAATCGCTTGCGATCTGAAAGCGTCTGTTGTGAGGGAGGTGTCAAAAATAAAATAGCCACTGGGAAAGCGAGATGGATGATGCTTGGTTCACTGTCTGTTCCTCGGCATCCTCTTGGAGGTACTGGGATGTCCTGAGAGAGAGGAGTAAACCGGGAACAGGACTGGAGGCATGCTCTGAAGCCTTGCCTGTCATTTCTGGGTCCTAAAGTTTGCTGAGCTCTAATTTGTCCTGTTTCATGAACCTGATTTTCACCGGTACCAACAAAGACACCGAATCTAGCAGGAATTTTGGTGCCGACTTCAGGGCAGAAGGGCTGTGGAGGTGGAGGTAGCAGGTGCTGCGGGACTTACACTGTCATGATACATCCCCTAAGTCAGATGTGGTGATGGAGACGTTAATCCCACCCCAGAACAGGGGAGAAACCTCAACCACACTAAAACCTTAACAAATATGCAAGTGGTCCTCCCAGTTTCCTCAATTTTCTTTGGGTTTTGCAAGGTTTATTTGTGCTTAGAAATACAGCAAAGCAAGGATGGACTGCAACAATGATTGTTTTCCAAGCGGCTGTTTCTTCTCATTTATTGATGAGAAGTTTCCCTCTAGCATGTTGCTGGGTGTGTGGTGGCAATACCCCCTACCAGCCCTGCACAAGGTCTCAAACCCAGGGGGCAGTGCCCAGGGTGATGGCTCCTGGAGGGTCAGGGAAGACCTGGCTGTAGCCAGGGTCAGAGTGAGCCTACTCTCTTCCAAACACATCTCCATCCCTCGTGAAAAGCAGACACCACTTTAGGTGGTGGTCGTGACCTGTCCTACACCAGAAGGCACTGAGAAATCATAACAACAGTGGTGATTCCAGGGGTGCAGAAAGCAGGGAAAGCACATGTCAGAGCAGCATGCCCATCTGTGGGTTAATATCTGGTGGCCAATTCCATATGACATTTCCTTTCATTTCTGCAGAAGGGCTTTGGAGACCACTTTGAGCTGCAGAGGGGGTCTGTAGCTCTTAGCCCATTCCCCACTGCCAGCATCAAGGCATTCTTGACAGGCTTCAGCCCTTCGCTACCTCTGGAAAAACATTCTCTCCTAATGTGTGCAGGAGCAGGTGAAAACAGTGACAAGTACCAAAGAGTTAATACTGCTTTCATGCTCCTGAATGTAAACTGCCTGCAAGCCCTGCACTGTAAGGTCCTCTCCAAATTTAATCCCAAAGAGGAAGGTACTGTTTCGCTGAGACTAAGCAGATTTGCAGATCAAGAAGATTGAATTAAAATGAAATTTGGTGTCTTGGGGAAGGGTGCTGAATTAAAAAAAAAAAAAAAAAGAAAAAGAAAAAAGAAAAAAAAAGGAAAGGAAAGGAAAAGTTGTCCTTTACCCATAGGTGTCTTTTAAATGATCCCCTAAATGCTTTCCCCAGACTCCTGTCAAACTGCACGCGTTGTTGTCCGGAGTGGTTTAAAAGTGATTCAAACTCTTTTGGAAACACAGACACACAGACATTTTCATTTCATCTGGGGCAGCAACTCCTGGTGCAGCACACACTATCTGCCAGCGAAATAAGCCACAGGGCTGAAAAAAATAAAAAAGCAAACCCAGCACTCTGCATTCTAAATGCTTGATACAGTAAATTACTCATCAAGGAAACAGCCGCGCAAGATCGTTCAAGAATATGAAAGGAAAAGATTGAGGGACTCACCAGAGCGTAGACTGAACTCAAGACGGAGCAGCAGAGGATCAAACCCAGACTGTGATAAACCAGATATGATCCCATATCCAAGAGGCTTCTTCCAGCATCCAAGCTTGCTTAGGGAAGTAGGAGGACGAGAGGTCTCCCAGTGTTGCCGATGATTTCTCCTTCTCCTTCCCTCCCGCCCCCCCTTCCAGAATTTGTGTGTTGTTTGATTGTTTGTTTGTTTCCACAGTTTTAGCCAGAAAGGCACATGACAAGAAACCCCGGTCTTTTGCTTCGTTTTCTCATGGCTGGAGATCTGGGCAGCTCCCGAAACGCAGCCGAGGAGCCCATGTGAAGCAGAGCAACTTCGCTCCTTTCAGAGCTGCAGCCCCTGGTGCTGTTTGTTTTCCGTGTGCATCTGTCTCGTAGCAGAAAAAATCACATCCATATGTCAAAACTGCTCTTCTGTTTCCTTTTTATGAGGCAGTGGGAAGTTCAAATAATTTCTTTGTCAAACGCAAACACACAGAAAGAGGGAGAGAGAGGGAGGGAGGGAGGGAGAAGGCAAGAGGGGTGGAAGGGGTGGGAGATTGCAGAGGGTGGGGGAGGCTTTTAACCACTGCTTTATTTTTAGATCCAGTAATTTTATCTTTTAGTTTCAGAGGGGTTTGGGGGTGTGTGTGGAGGGAAAAGCGCTTTGTTTTTTTTTCCTTTCGCCTTCTCTTTTCGGCATGCAAACAAACGGCAAAGTCGAAAGTTAAAAAAAGCGAAAACTTGGAAATATTTTCACTTAGCAATTTACCTTTTCGCAAACAGCGGCACTCTGGGGGATTTTTCCTTGCATATCCCGGCGCGTTTCAGCTCCACAATAGGTTTATTCTGCCAGCCTTCAAGGTTGCACTGCGTTTTAGTTACGAATAGGGCTGGTTTATTTTTTTGCTTCTCTCTTCCTTCTCTGTCTCAAAGGATCTGCAGTTTCAAAAAGCCGATTGAGTACGGCGTGAAAGCATGGGGCTGAAAGATCGCTCCCCCTCCTTCACCACCCCCTTTAAGTAGTTTATTTTAGATTTTTTTTCTTCCCGCGGCAGAAACGCTTTTCACTTCTCGAAACGTTCTGAAATTCTCGGGTTTTTGTTTTAGTATTATTGTTATTGTGTTATATATAGAGAGAGATATACATTTTCCACTCGCGCGCCAGAGTCCTCCGTCCCATGTGCAGGATAAGCCCTCAGAAACCTGGCAGAGGACCCCGCAGCCTCCCGGGGCTCGCTAGTGGCTGCCCGGGTTGGGGATCGCGTCCCTGCCGAGCCCCCCCCCGCCCCCAGTACCCGGGGGAGCAGCCGCTCCGCTGCCTCCTCCCCTTTCCTCCGCTGCTACCCGCCTGGATTTCACCAATTTTGAGGAGTTTCAGGGCAGGGATGTTACTCCCAGCTCAGCCGGCCGGTTTCATTCATAAAACTAAGAAAAAAGGAAAAAAAAAATAGGATTTATATGTGTAGTAACGGCCGTCCGTCCGTCCCCCCCCCCCCAATCACCCCAAAGCTGAACTGCCAGCGGTTTTGTTTAAGAGCCGAAAGCAAGCTACAGCAGCCATCCCCTTATCATTTTAAAGACGTGGGAGGAGAACCGAAGAGGGGAGGGGGCTGGAAATCGCACGGATGCAACACGCGAGCAGACGCACTCGCAGACGGACAAGGGGGTCTGCGCTCCGGGCTGGCTCCTTGGGGAACTTCGGAAATCGAGTCGTGGTGGTGCTTAGGTTTTTTCTTCCCCTCCCCTTTAATTTTTTTTCCTTTAACTTCTTTTTGTCTCCCCCCTCCCCCATGCATTTTTTTCCCTCCTCCGTGTTTTTTTTTGCCTTTTTTTTTTTTTTTTTTCCTCCTCCAGAAGCAGCGGTTATTTCAGGGGAGCAGAACGGAGGCAAGGAAGGGAAAAGAAAAAGTAATAATACAGAAAAAAGCGCGCCAACCTCCTCTCTAGATCTGTCAGACAGCAGACGGTAAAAACATCAAGTTTTCGCAGAGTGGAGCTGTGTACATTTCTGTCTTATTTTTTGGAGCACAGAAAAAAAACAAAACCCAACCCAACCCCAAACTCTACAGTTGGTTTGTTGCCTTATTTTTCCCCTCCCCCTTTTTTTTTTTCTCACAGCCCCATGGCTGTGAATAGGTGCCTTCAGCTAATTTTATGAAAAGGGGCTCTTTCCAAGGCGAAGGTAGAGTAGGGCTTCCTGTAAGGGGGGGTGACGGGGAGGGAAGTTCTAGTCTTGATGCAGCCTTTTCCTCCACCTCTTCCTCCTCCTCCTCCTTTGCCTCTCCCCGCCAGCCCCGGCGGGTCTCCCCGGTTTCGGGAGGAGCGGGACCGGTGTAACACCCCCACCTCGGCCGGGGCCCCATTGGTTGGTGGTGCCCGGACTGGGAAGTACGGGGTCAGTCCCGCATCCCTCCCACCCATCCCACCCCGGCCCGTTCCTGTCCAATCCCCTTCCCTCCGGCTAGCGGGGACACTAGTTAGGCAGAAGATGCAGGGAGAGGGGGAGATGGAGATGGATAGAAGAGGGAAAGGGGAAAAGCAGAGATGTGGAGGGGGGAGATGGGCAGTGGGATGCTGAAGAATGGATATTTAAAAGCAATAAAGCCATCCTCACCCCACCCTGTTCACATCTCTCAAATATGTTTTTCAAGTTCCTGCAGCATGGAATATATTACAAAGACACTTACTGGGGAGAGGGGCTGCAGCAGGGGTGGGAGGTGTGTAGTGGTCCGGGAGGGATTCCTTGGGGAATCTCCACACAAGTATTTCCAGCTCTTCTGGGGTTTGTTTCCTGCATATGGGTATGGCTCATGTCAGCCCAGTGCGCCCAACTTGGGGGAGGGAATGGGAGGAGAGCCCCTATCCCCAGGGGAGCCTTCTGTGTGCTTAACTGTGGGGTGGACTGAGCAAATATGTACTCAGGGCTCTATAGTCATTCTGAGAAGGAGGAAAAAAAAATCCACTGCAAAGTTTCAGGGGCCCCATTGCAGCTCCCTTGCTGTTTTTTCTTTTGGAGAGAGGAGAGAAGCAGGCAAAAGCCTTGTATTTTAAAATGCCCTCAGCTCCTGCTGTTACCTGGAGGAGGTGGTGGTGACAATGTTGAGGGAACGTCCACATCCACGCTTTGGTCCCCCGTCTCTATCTGGTCCCAGTATGGGACTGGACTGGGGATGCCTCAGGGCTGGTATTTAATAATTTAATGATTAAAGGCAGATTACTACCTAACTGCTGAAACTGCAAGAGAGGGAAATGTTCTGTTTAAAGCGTGCCCAAGAAGCACAGCAGAGAAATCTGACTCTGGCCATGTCTTACTCTCACAGTCACAAAGACTATGAGAGATGTTTTCCCTCATTCCCTGTATCTACAAGCAAAATAAACTCACACCTCACGTCAGGACTCCCTAGATCCAAAGACAGCCCCTGCCAGGTACTGCAGTAGGGTATAATTCATTTTTCCCTGCCTGTTCCCTTCTGGGAGGAAGGGAGGTGAGTAAGCCAGAGTTTTTCTTTGGAGGGATGGCACTGCAGCCAGGCCTACGGGTGAATTTCCGCAAGAAGTAGCTGTAACCCTCCTCCCGATCACTTGATGCAAGGCACAAGTGAAGATGGACAAGGTACTGCCCCACACCTCCATCCCTCTCTCAGATGCAGCTGTAAGAATTGAAGCTTAGTTCACTGCTCAACATCACTCATAGATTTTTACCACTGCTGTGAATGAGGTCAGATCCACAGGAGAAATCTCCTGGCATCTCCTGGATACCAGCCTGCTCCACCCATCACCTTCTTCTCTATCCTCTGGGTAAAGCAGGAATGCAAGATACAGCTGAAGAGCAGGACTATACTGGTGGTTCATACAGGTGTTCTCTAAAGTCATGGTAAATCATGTCCAGGGACTCCCTGCACCAGAGGTGGACTTGTGAGCGTCTTCCCGATTCACATGAACCTAAAACAGCCTCTTAAGTCTTTTCTGTACGTAAAAGACTCATGAGGTGCAGTGTATTGGGCCCTGCAGTTTTAGGCCTTGACATCCTTGGAAATCGTGATTTATACAAGGTCAGACAAGAAACAGCTCTACCGCTGTAGTTTGTTTTTTTTTTTGAGCAGGTGACCCAGGAAAAATGATTTTCTCAACACCCACCATCCCCAAACACTGTGTATTCTCTCTGGCCTGGTTACAAGAGGATTCTTTCTCTCTCTACAGTCTTTTGAGGGCAAGATTATGTATTCTGCATTTCCAGACGCATGCTTCTGTTTGGGATGATGCGTTCAAGTATGCGAGATCCCTGCTTGGAAGTCTTCCCACCAGGTGACTTTGATGCTAGGGACATTCTCCTTAGCAGATCTGTCACAGAATCACAGAATGGTTTGAGTTGGAAGGGACCTTTAAGATCATCCAGTTCCAACCCCCCAGCCATGGGCAAGGACATCTTCCACCAGACCAGGCTGCTCCAAGCCCCGTCCAACCTGGCCTTGAACACTGCCAGGGATGGGGCAGCCACAGCTTCTCTGGGCAACCTGTGCCAGGCCCTCACCACCCTCATAGGGAAGAACTTCTTCCTCAGATCTCATCTAAATCTCCCCTATGTCTGTTTAAAGCCATTCCTCCTTGTCCTGACACTATATGCCCTTGTAAAATGGCCCTCTCCAGATTTCTTGTAGGTCCTGCTTGGGTATTGGAAGGCTGTTATAAGGTTCCAGGCTTCTTCTTCATCAAGGCAAAGGCAGTTTGGACAACTAAGTTTTGTTTTGTTTTTTTTCAGGTTGCATCCATGGACATGTATATGCTGAACCAAGAAAGAATGCAGTGCTGAAAGAAGCCTTTGTAATGTTGCTATTTTAAGGAGACCCTTGGGGATGGCATGGGATGAAATTAGTTTCTCCAACTTCTTACAACAAAACTTTCCAAGTGTTTAGATCCTTCTACTGATGTAAAACAGCAGACTCCCCCCCCCAAAAAAAATAGCACCCAGTTTGAATTGGCTAAGGTTTTTGCCAGCAACGATTGCTATTAGGAACTGCCTTTATTTTGTAGCTAACTTTTACGCAGTCTTATAATAAACTTATCCTCTCCCTGGATTGTTTTCTTCACAGCTGGGTGAACACTTCTCTTCTGCAGGAGCTGGAATCCTATCCTGGATAAAAAGCCTCCTGTCCTTTCTCTCCTGGGTCACTCAGGTTCAGCAAAACATCATGAGTTACGTCAACTAAAGCCATTGACTGAGAAGGCAAAGGTCTGACATGGCTGGTGCTGGCAGCCACACTGCAAAAATCCCACATTGTGTAAGAAGCAGGTCCAATGACCAAGTGCTGCAGAGGGTAAGATGGCTTTTCCTGCTCTATTTCCTCCTGGCTATTGCTCATGTTTCGTTGGTAAAGCCAAGGCCAAAATATATAAGAAGGAACTTTGGCTAAATTAGGTTTGTGCATTGGGCAAAATGGCCACCATGGATTTCTGGCTATATTTGCTGTATATTTTGTATGGATTGCAAAGAAGAAAGTTTTGTTGTCACTGCTTTCTTTCAATGTGAGCAGAGAAAAGGAGTAAAAACAAGGCCTGATAATTCACACCTGGTGCTGTTTGCACAAGGCTGAAGCTGTAACTCTTGGCTGTGATGACTATGAAAGAAGTGTGTCATGGGTTCCTTGCTGGCTCTTTAGGGAAGCATCTGCTCTGAGTCTTATGGACAAAATTGAAGGTGAAAATCTCTGTCAAAGCAAAATTAAAATGCATACAAGGGTCCTGAGAGTAAGTCATGAGTCCCTCCATGGTTTAGCTCCTGGTGCCTCATTTTACCCTTGGTGCAGTGTTACTGTAGTGAGCAGCCCATCTTGTTACTGCCAGTGGTGATTGGGACCTCTGCATCCTTGCTGTCAAATGCCTCTGTGACCTGGATGAGGCTGTCTTGCTTCAAATCTCCTGCTCCTTGTGTCTTGCCTGAAGATCTGCCTTGTGGGAAAGGAAGGGCAAGGCTGGGTATTCAGCACCAAAACCAGTGTCTCAGTTGAAGTTGCCTTGCAGGGGGACAGCAGCTTCCACATCATCAATGAGGAGGTGTGAGAAAAGGGGTGGAATAGAAGACGACGTCAGAAATGAGTCTGTGGAGATGGACTTAAGAACAGTGACACCTAAGAGGTGCCACAACACCGAAAACGCTATTAGAGATGTTCTCACTCAGTAGCTCCAGACAAAACACAGACCCAATTAGCTAAACAGAAGAAAGGTTGGGTTTTTTTATCTAGCAGCTTCTGCTGCATATGTTATATTTGGCCTTGCACCAGACCAGGTGTGCATCTGCCCGTCATTATCACCAGTAAGAGTGATGCAGTTGGCTGAAGTGAGACAAGTTTTGGGCATTTTTGTCAAGTAGATGTGTGGGTAGGCTGTTAGATATAAGTGGGTTTCTGCCCTGCTCACTCCTACTGCTCCACTCAAAACCTCACAGTCAGCACCACTTTCAATTTCAAAGTGGGTTTTCCCTGTAAGATGTTCTCCAGAAAGCCAACCCATCTTGGTGTCAAGGCTTCCAGGGGTGGCAGATTACACTCTCCCTGTCTTTACTTTGAAAGGCAGCATTAACCATTGGTTAATCATCCAAAACATAAGAAAAACAACCCCTTTTTTATCTTTTTAGCTGTCATTTGCTTTCTGGTACTTGTCTGACTTTCTTCATTAGCATTTAGCACTCCAGGATCAGGGCTGCCTGCAAGAGAGGAGCAGGACAGGGAAAATATGTTTGCTTTTCTCTTGTAGTCTGAGTGAACAACCAATGAATCCTCATGGCGAACTGGGAGTGAGTCTAAATTGTTAAAACACTTCCTAGAACAATGTTTTGTTTTTCAGCAGTTTTCTGCTTTGTTTTGATTCCTCCTGCTTCCCTGTTTCCATGTAATAGGAAATCAACTTCAGCAAAAATATTAATCTTGGTCAAAAAAAGATTTTTATATTTATCGAAGAAATCTAAGGATAAATTCTAAAAAGTAGCTTACTTTTCTCTGCAAAGGCTTTGTATCTCTCTAGGTAGGAGTACGCAGGACTGCTTGTGATCTGTAGTCAGAGGTGGACTAAAGAGCTTTGACACCTCTTATAACATTCCGTGGTAATGGTTTACGAGGTGCTATAGCAGCCATATCCATCTTCTTCTAAGCTTGTGTCCATTCCTGAACTATTACCCAGGGCCTTCAAACATGCTGAAAGGTTTGTGTATTCAGAAGGACCATGAGATTGGATGAATGTCTGATGAACCTGCAACTCATGGGATGAGTCATACATGTTGACTTCACCAATGGCCTTTATTCTCATTGGTAACTCCTTCCCATTGGAAATGTACAGCCAAGACCTTGAATATCGCCAGTCAGCAGGATACCTCTACCTGTGTACATAGAAATTGGGCCAGACATGGGAAGTGGTGCACCCAGCCACCAACAGCTAGAGTGATGAGAGAGGAGGTTTCTGGGTCACGCTTTGAGTTCTGGTCTAGGTAGGTAACAGGGAGTCATCTTCATGGGGTTGGTTGCCCTGCATGAGAAGATGCAGAAAGTGTAGCAGCAGGAAGATCAAGAACTCTTACTGCTGTGTAAAGTAGGAAGATCTTCTCCCAAACCCTGGTTTTGGAGAAGAGGGAGATGAGACGTGTGGGGTTGAGGGCTTGTGTTAAAGCAGACAAAGGAGTACTGGAGGTGCAGAAGAGTTCTTCCCTGAGAACAGTCAGATCCAGAGGCATTTTCTATCTTAAGCAAGCCAGGTAAATTAACAGCTACCAAAGAAACCAGCAGCAGAGGCAGTAGCCAGTGGCTTCAGGCAGTGACCTTCAGCTGAAAAAAAGCTGTACTCTTCTATTTTTCATTATGAAACAGGTTTGATTCAGTCCTTTTTAAGCTTTTCCAAGCAGTTCCACGAAACAAGACTGAAGGTGTGCATGAACCACCTTCCTAAGCAATGGGCTTAGTTTCCATTTAGTTGCATTTTTGGAATAGTGAGGGGATGTGGTTGACTGTCTCCCAGCCTCTCTTCTTCTAAGCAGCCCTGAAAATGCCAGCCTTTGTTGAACTGAAGGTGGGACAGATAGACTCTGCAAACCATCCTGGGTTTTTCTCTCACTCTCCTTCTGTTGCTCTCCATGCTGTTGGCCTGATCTGAGCTGGTGCTATGAGCCCAGATGGACATGGGAAGGATGGAGACTGGAGTATGAGCTCTGAAGCAAGGGTAGGGTTGGGACACACAGCCCTAACTTGCTCTGTTTTGTGTCAGTCCCTCAGTCTTTGATCTGGGCAGAAGTCATCAGCATTCAGCACTGTCTACTCTGATTCTTCACCCTTCTGTTGTGGAAAAAAAAAACAAAAAACAACTGATAGGTAAGTGAGCACAAGAAGGAATGGGGTAAACACTGCAACTCATCTCTTTCCCAGGTGTGGTTTTCCCCATGCCAGTGACTGATTTGCCTTTCAGGTCATTCACCATGGCTTTATCTGCTTTGCAGAGCAGCAACCGATGACACTTCTGGCTTTCACTTTCTTAGGTCCTTCCTAGGGAGAGTCTTCTTTGATTTACTAGCTTCATCTTTCAAAATAGTGATGTGAGTTGAGAGGTTTTACATTAGATTTCACATGTAGTTACCCTGCCTGCTGCTCATCACAATTTAGCTATTTCAGTGATTTCTGAACACCACTGAGCAATCTCATTCCCACCCTAAGGGAGAATCGAGTCTCTTGAGCCTGCATAATTTTTCCATATGCACAAGGTCTTCTTTTTCTCTTTATAAAAATTATTTTCCCTCTCCCCTGTGATGTGCATGACAGCCTGGATGTCTCTGGGCTTGAATCAAATTGTCCTTTCTTCGTGTTCCCATCCCGCCTACAGTCAGAACCGTGAGCAAACTCCAGTTCAGAGGTAAGCAAGAAAAGCTACCAGGGGCTGAAAAAACTTGGCAAGCTTTGCAGAAGAAAACTGCCAGCACAGAATGACGAGATGGGAGCATTACTTCAACAGAAGAAGCTCTGATTAGCAGATTATCACTTAAGTGATGTTGATCCCAATCACGCTCCCTTCCAAATGAGCCCTTTCACAGTTGCCAGCTGTACCATGGAGTCATGCATGTAAATAAGTGGGCCAGACACTTTGCTGGCGTGGGTTGAGGCAGCTTTGATGGACCATCATGGAGTTAAAACAGCTGGAGAAGTCTGGCTATAATGGGGAGTCTGACTAGCTTCTCAGACTTCTTCTAGAGCTAGTGAATGAGAGAGCCTGAAACAGAGCTGCCCATGTATTGCAGAATGGACACCTTCTCCCCCTCCAACAGCATCAAAACCACAGCACACTACAGCTGCAGGGACCCTCTAAACTTTGATTGCATCCAACTGCTGATGGACAAGGTGTTCTTTGTAAGATATACTTATTTTTTTATCACAGATATGAGACTGAGATAGCAGACTCTACTGCAGTGGCTGTAATGTGCTCCGAGTCAGCATGCAAAAAGCTTGTGTAAGTGGGATGAAAGAAGCTAGAATCACCTTATCACTAACTGTAAGAGAGTTCCTTGCTGAGTCAGATAGGGGAATGATGAGGGATGTATTTTTTCTTTACAGTTGCTGAGCTTGTAACCTCTTCCCTGGGACCATACACCAGTACATGGTGTCTCACCCTCATAAATCTTTATTTATCTCTGATAAGTCTGTTTGGCTGAGCACCGGGGGAGCACGTGAGCAACTCTCATGAGCAGCCTTGGGGTGAGCTTGCCCTGGAGTTCACAGTCCATTTCAGCTCTGATAAGTGTTCAAAGGGGATGGCCTGAAACCTGCAGAGCTGGCGACTAGGAAACAAGCTCTCTTTGTGAGGCAGTTTAAGCTTGCTGCTGCACACTGGAGACAACAGAAAGCTGCAGCTTCCCAGGATGTCTGTGCTTGGTGCATTGAATTAAATATTTAATTTGATTCTGCAAACAGTCTAGGAAGATCTTCAGCCTTTGTCCTGAACAGAACTGCATCTCTACCTAGGAAAACACTGACAGCAAATGTCAGTGACTTCAAGCCCTGGTAATTTTTATGTTATTGGATTGAATCCTGGTTTGTCAGCACAAGCTTGCTGTAGACTTGGACTTTTCAACCTAGAAAAGAGGGTAGTGAAGAAGAGGAGGGTGATAGGTAGGACATAGGTCTGTGAAAATCATGAAGAGGGCCACTGGGAAATAGAAACAGTCATAGAATAGTTTGGGCTGGAAAGGACCTTAAAGATCATCCACTTCCAATCCCTCTGCCATGGGCAGGGGCACCTTCCACTAGATCAGGTTGCTCAAAGTCCCATCCAACTGATCTGGTATCTCTCCTAATATAAAGATTGGGAACATGAGACTGAAAATTTCAGGGTAGGTGTGAAGCAAACAAAAGGAGATGGGTTTTCACAAGCAGGCATTGAAGCTATGAAACTCCTTGCACAGGATCTTGTTTGCATGGATTCAAAATGTGACTTGATGAATTAACAAAAGGAAAAAAAATCAGGACTTTCAAACATTAATGCAACATCTGTGCCCTTGGAGGTCTCTGAGGAGTTACTGAGGAGTAACTGAGTTACTGAGGAGTTACTGAGGGGTGGGAAGGTATGTGGGAAACCCTCAGTATATGCTAGCACTGTTATTATGGTAGTAGCAGTGCTACTAATAGTTATCAGTACAGCACGTTGTTCAGTCACTATCCATTAAGAGTACTGTTGGAGCTAGAGTACTCCAGTGGGTAGATTTTTAATCTGAACTGGATCAGCAATTCTGTGGTTAAAAAAAAATACCCAAACAAAACAACAGAAGGTGATTTTCCAGTCACAGAGATGGCAGGCTCTGCCTCTGACCAAGTCCCTATCTCTCTGAAAGACTGATCTTTGGAGAACTGTGAGCACAGACATGCTCCTGGTCCCCCATGCCCTGTTCATCTTCACTGCCTCTCTTCCAGCAGCCCATGGACTATGTGCAGTCAGTTCCTCTGGGTCTGCCCATACCATGAGTGAACTATTCCGGCTGCTTAGCTGGAAAGTCAGGTCTTGGAGGGGTAGGATAGCCCAGCAGTATTAAAAGATGCAGTCTCAGGAGTCATCCTTTTCTTCATTTTCCCTGTGTTTTGGCAGGACCAGTCTGAACCTGGCTCCTACTCTTTGAAACAGGCAATCTTAGCATTATGTCTGCTCCCACAAAGGCTGCAGATGGTCTTGCAAAGTGTCCTGAGGGTCATGGAGCCTGTTAATATTGCTTGCCCCTGCTATCCAAGCCTGAAGTATTTCCCCTGATTACCTGCCCTTTTTGAGGCATGAGAAAAGCATCTAATTGTGAACAAGTCTTTACCTCTTGATATGGAGGCTTGAGTGTCTAAAAATCTATTACTTCTCATATCTGGCTCACTGCTAGAAAAACGTTTAGCTGCATCTTGGCGTTCAGCTCACATGTCTTTTGTTTCCAGCTCTTGAACTTTGGAATGCCTTTCTTTCATCAACAGAGAAAAGGATTGTCTGGTCTTTCAGTCCTTACAAAGTCTGCTTTATCAAAGTGGATGGGTTTTTATAAGTCATCTCTGATTGAAGCTTCCAGGCTGCATCAGGAAATATTGGAGACAAACAAACAAAAAAGCCCTGCCTCTATATTTTCACTGTCAGTCACTGCAGACTCAATGAAGTATTCAATTATTCTAAGCAACACATGATTATGGGCTGTTTTGTTACTGTCCTGTAACATAAACTCTGAAATAAAGCATCCTGTGGTACAGCAAGAAAGCAAAAATAGCAGCGCTTACACACTAGAAGAAACACAGTGAAACTCTGTGGTTAGGTCATAATTCTGTGCATTTTTCTCTTCATAAAATAACTCTGGGTGTATTTTCTTAGCTAATGAAACAACAAGATTGTTTTCCCCTGCAAGATTAATGCAATGACTGATGGTCCTCTTGCATCTTTGTTAAAAATTTCCCCAAAGTTTGCCATTCTTCCTGTTTCCCTCCTGCATAAAAATAAAGAAACTAGGAAAATGACAGAGGCATAAGAAGAAGAACATAAACAGTTGTCTCAGTTGGGGCTAGGTTCATGAGAAGGCTGGCTTGCTTTTGTGCTGAAGTTGCACTTTGCAGAGAGGAACCAGAACAGCACATCTGCTCACCTCCCACACCAGTTCCAAGCTGAAAGTGTTCAGAAAGCCAGCACTTGGCAGTCTTGCTTCCACTGAGTGTCAGATGATGACAGTCAGACAAAACCTGTTTTGGAACACGTTGACACCAAAGAAAATTGCCTTTATTTTGTCAACATTTATCTCCAGAATGGAGATAAAATTGTGACTTTTAAGAAAAGGATGTACTTTACTCAAGAAAGTGGGATGTTGTATATGCCTATTATATCTGCCAACACTATTGGTGTCCGAGGCATCTTGGGTGTAACAAAGCACCTGTGTTGAACAAACTGACTCTAGACCCTAAGGTTAAATAAAATTGCTTCCACCTCTAAAATCTGGAAAGATGAACCCTACATACTAAAGAAGGTCTGTAATTTAATCTCTCTGCAGTTCTGATTTTTATATCTGAAATAGGAATTTTAAATACAGAAATTGTTGTAAAGTCTTACCTTGAGCCTTCTCTTCTCCAGGCTGAACAAGCCCAGCTCTCTCAGCCTGTCTCCATAGCAGAGGTGCTCCAGCTTTTGGAGCATCTTTGTGGCCCCCTATGGACTTGCTCACATGAGGCTGGTCAGTCTTCAGAGTGTGGTTTCTGGTTCAAAAAGTAGGATCTCCAGTAGGAGATTCTTTTCCAAGGCGGTAGCACAGAAGTGGCACCACATTGAGAATCTCTCAAGGGGCACCTGGACGCTCTGGGCTTCCCATAGATGATTACTGAGTGCTCTGAGTCCTGCTATGGCACCCCCAAGCTATCATTAGCTAAGTGAGATACTAAAGCTGGTCCCAATGGTCTTTGACTCTCAATCTCAGTGGAGTGCCTGCTCTTAGGGAAATATTGCAGGATAACACTCAAGCAAACAAGAAAGTGCCTGGAGGAAAGCCAGCAGAAAACTGGCTTTTAAACACAATCTGTGAGGAGGAAATTAAACATTTTTTTCAAGACTGGGAGACATTAGCAACCTCCTCTTCATTTGCAGTGGAATAATAGCTGGCTTCTTCAGGACTTCCATGATGTACTCAGAGGACATTCATAGAAACATACAATCATAGAATACTACAATCCCAGGTTGCGAAGGACCTCAAGGATCATCTGGTCCAACTTTTCAAGGCAAAACATGGCCCAGGCTCGATGGCCCAGCACCCTGTCCAGCCCGACATTAACAGTGTCCAGCCTGGGGAGCCTCCAGTTCCCTGGGGAGATTATTTCGGTGGTTGATTGTTCTCATGGTGGAACATTTTCCTCTTGTGCCCAGAACCCCCCATTTTTTCATGTGTCTCCTTGTAAAAAAGGAGTCTCCATCTTCTTGTTAAGCCACCCTTTAAATACTGGAATATTCGCAGCAGGAAAGAGATACTTCAGTTAGTCACTTCAATTTCTTGTACCTCAGCTCAAAGTTGTTAAGCACGGAGGAATGCTAGCCGATTTGTTCTTGTGCAGTATAAAAATAATTTAAAGTTGGAAGTGTCTTTTTGCCTGTCTGCACTGTACCTGGTAATGACTGTCAGGACCTGGAAATAGCAACGTAATAGAAATCTGCTGTTGCACTCTTCTGTTTCGTTAAATCATTTTGATGTGGAATCTTGAGCAAAAATCCACTTTGAGTCCAGTGTAAAATCTGCCATGCCAGTTTTAGATTCTTTTGCAGGTTTACAAATCTCTGGCAGGAGCATTCATATGAGGCAGTTTGAAGACAATGGAAAACGAGTTTTGAGAAGCATTAGAAACTTTGTTTCTGTAGCAGAGATACTTTTTTCTCCTTCTTTTTAAAAGCCTTTTAGTGTGGGAATTAGATTGTCTCCAGAGATACTTGGAGTGGTAGCAAAGGTACATGATTGAACATACTTGAGTTATGAAAGATTTTAGGATACAAATAGGAATGCTGGAGCTGAAAAGTGAATTACGATTTGTATGGTGTGTGTCCCCATACATCCCCAAAATAAAAATGCTAGGGAAGAATCTGTGGGTATGTAAGAAATATGAAAATAAGCAGTTAGGATAAGCTTATTACTCCACTGAAATGAGAATCCAGAAGACTGAAATATTCTGAGGCTTCTTTGCATTTTATTCGCATAAAAGCTCAGTGTTTTTCTGATGAGATTCTTCAAAAACCTGATTTTTTTTCTAGAGGATTGTAAAAGAAGATATTGTAAGAAGACAGATAAGAAGTACTTAGATTAGATTAGGCAGAAATCTCAGTTGACTGGAGGAAGGCAGAGATACAACTGATGTTCATGCAGAGAAAAAAGAAGAAGGAGGACTATGGAAGGTGCAGATGATGTTGTCCACCTTCATGTTTTGGGAAGATACTGGAATGAATTCATCACAAATTCGTGAACACCTGGAAGTACTAACTTGGTGATGAAAAACAACCACTATAGATCTGTCAAGAAAAAATCATGTCAAACTAATATACTTTCAGTTTTGACAAGATAATGGGATGAGGGAGAAATAGGAGACTGTGTTGTGTTTTTGGTTCTGACAAAGCATTTGACACTGCCTTTTATGATACTATCATAAGCAAACTGGGAAATATTCAAGTAGTATTAACCTTCCTTATATTAGATGTGTGTTGGGCATTTGTTTCTGAGCCAGTCACCCCTAGGTAGATAGAGAGGAGTGTCTGTCCTGAAGTAATTAATCTCAGCCAACTTAGACACTGATCTTAAGATGGGACAAATTGTGATCTTCAGGTGCCTATTCTTTTCCCCTGACTATAAAGATAATCTAGTGTTACCAGCTCAGCATTTTTCATCTGTCTTTTAGGCACTCAACTTAGGGAAGATGAATTTTACTCAGAGTCTAAATCATTGGTTAAAATCTGTATTTTTTGGCACTTAAATATTCCCACTGGATTGAAGATAATTGTAATGACAACATAGTACAGGTTTGCTGCAAACCAGGACAGAAGATCAAATAATCTTCCTGCACAAGAGACTAATTTAGCATTTTTCTGAGCAAATTAAACATCTAAAATTTAATGCAACACCAAATTTGGAAGGAGAGAACTCACAGAAGAATTCAGAGTAATAGTCATCACACGGAAGAGCTGTCCCTAAGTGAAAAGATCAAATTCAGTAATGTAAAATGCAAAGACAAAGAACAGAGCAAGAGGAAAAGAGAGGGATCTAAAATCTTTACTTTGAAATGAGACAGTGTGGGAAGAAAACCAGTAATGGTCTAGTTTAATGGTATGGGAATCTGCTAAACATCACATGGAAGTGCCAATGCAAGAAACTGGATCTTAATCTCAGAGGTCCTTTCCCATTCCTTTCCCTTCTTCTTCATCCCCTTCCCTTTCTCTTTCCGCTTCCCCATCTTCCTCCCCTTCCCCTTTCCTTTTTCTCAAGTATCTTATTCCATTTTATTCTCTCTGAGACAGCGTCCGTGTGTTCAGGTGATGTCTCCCTTTGTTCTCTGCTGAAACATGATGAGAACCTGCAATATCTAAGATGTGGAACATGGGGAATACGGGGAACAAAAAAGAGGAATTAAAGATGTGTGCACATCTAGGCGGGTATGATATAATAGGCATCACAGAAACATGGTGGGGTGGCTCCTATGACTGGAGTGTCGGAATGGAAGGTTGCAGGCTCTTTAGAAAAAACAGGCCTGGCAGACGGGAAGGGGGAGTTGATATTTATGTTAGGGATAGGGTAGAGAGTATGGAACTCTGTCTGGGGACATGTGTGCAGTCAATAGAGAGTTTATTGGTCAGGATTAAAGGGAGAACAGCTATGGGAGGCATTACTGTGGGGATCTGTTACTGTCAGCCTGATCAAGAGGACTCTGTGGATGAAGCACTCACGCTCGCAGGCCCTTGTTCTCATGGGGGACTTCAACCACCCTGATATCTGTTGGAGGGATGGTACAGCCCGGCACAAGCAATCCAGGAGGTTCCTTGATTGTGTGGAAGACAACTTCCTTCTGCAAGTAATAGAGGAGCCAACAAGGAGAGGTGCCATGCTTGACCTCGTCCTCACCAACAGGGAAGGGCTGGTTGGAAATGTGACGCTCCAGGGCAGCCTTGATTGCAGCGATCATGAGATGGTTGAGTTTGAGATCCTCAGGACAGTGAGAAGGGCGTGCAGCAAGCTCACTGCCCTGGACTTCAAGAGAGCAGACTTTGGCCTCTTCAGGAACCTGCTCAGTAAGGTTCCATGGGATACAGCTCTAGAGGGCAGGGGGGCCCAAGACTGTTGGTTGGTATTCAAGGATCACAAGCTCAGGAGTGCTGCGTCCCAACTAGAAGGAAGTGCTTCAGGAGGGCCAGGAGACCTCCTTGGATGGATAAGGAGCTGCTGGGGAAGATTTGAAGGAGAAAAGAGGCTTATAAAAGGTGGAAGCAAGGTCAGGCGGCCTGGGAAGAATACAGGGATGTTGTCCGGGAAGGTAGGGACCAGGTTAGGAAAGCTAAGGCCCACTTAGAATTAAACTTGGCTAGGGATGTTAAGGATAACAGGAAGGGATTTTATAGGTATGCAGCTAATAAAAGACAGACTAGGGACAACATGGGCCCCCTCTGGAAGCTATCGGGAGAACTAGCTACCCTGGATTTCGAGGAGGCTGAGGTTCTTAGTGACTTCTTTGCCTCAGTCTTCACTGGCAAATGCTCTGACCACACCACCCAAGTCTTGGAAGGCAGGTGCAGGGATGGTGAGAATGAAGACCCTGGGCTCACTATAGGAGAAGATCTGGTTTGTGACCATCTTAAGAGCCTGAATGTATACAAGTCCATGGGACCTGATGAAATCCATCCCTGGGTCCTGTAGGAGCTGGCAAATGAAGTTACTAAGCCACTGTCCATCATATTTGAAAAATCATGGCATTGAGGTGAAGTTCCCAATGACTGGAAAAAGGGAAATATAACCCCCATTTTTAAGAAGGGGAAAATGGATGACCAGCGGAACTACAGACCAGTCAGTCTCACCTCTGGGCCTGGCAAAATCTTGGAGCAGATTCTCCTGGAAGGCATGCTAAGGCACATGAAAACCAACAAGGTGGTTGGGGACAGCCAGCATGGCTTCACTAAGGGGAAATCCTGCCTGACCAGTTTGACGGCCTTCTATGATGGGGTTACGGAACTGATGGACAGGGGTAGAGCAGTTGATGTCATCTACCTGGACTTATGCAAAACATTTGACACTGTCTCACACAACATCCTTGTCTCTAAGTTGGAGAGACATCAATTTGATAGGTGGACCACTCGGTGGATAAAGAACTGGCTGGATGGCTGCAAGCAAAGAGTTGTGCTCAATGTCTCAATGTCCAGCTGGAGACCAGTAACGAGTGGTGTCCCCCAGGGATCGGTGTTGGGACCGGTCTTGTTCAACATCTTTGTGGGTGACATGGAGAGTGGGATTGAGTGTGCCCTCAGCAAGTTTGCCGATGACACCAAGCTGTGTGGTTCCGTTGATACACTGGAGGGAAGGAATGCCATCCAGAGGGACCTTGACACGCTTGTGAGGTGGGCTGATGCCAACCTAATGAAGTTCAACCATGACAAGTGCAAGGTTCTACACCTGGGTCGGAGCAATCCCAGGCACAGCTACAGGTTGGGCAGAGAAGAGATTCAGAGCAACCCTGCGGAGAAGGACTTGGGGGTGTTGGTCAATGAGCAAATGAATGTGAGCCGGCTTCAGTGTGCACTTGCAACCCAGAAAGCCAACCGTATCCTGGGCTGCATCACGAGGAGTGTGACCAGCAGGTAGAGGGAGGTGATCCTGCCCCTCTACTCTGCTCTTGTGAGACCTCACTTGGAGAATTGTGTGCAGTTCTGGTGTCCTCAACATAAAAAGGACATGGAACTGTTGGAACAAGTGCAGAGGAGGGCCACAAGGATGATCAGGGGACTGGAGCACCTCCTGTATGAAGACAGGCTGAGAAAATTGGGTCTGTTCAGCCTGGAGAAGAGAAGGCTGCATGGAGACCTCATAGCAGCCTTCCAATACCTGAAGGGGGCCTATAGGGATGCTGGGGAGTGACTTTTCATTAGGGACTGTAGTGAGAGGACAAGGGGTAACAGGTTCGAACTTACACAGGGGAAATTTAGATTGGATATAAGGAAGAAATTCTTTACTGTGATGGTGGTGAGGCCCTGGAATGGGCTGCCCAGGGAAGTTGTGAATGCTTCATCGCTGGCAGTGTTCAAGGCAGGGTTGGACAGAGGCTTGGGTGACATGGTTTAGTGGGAGGTGTCCCTGCCCATGTCAGGGGGGCTGGAAATAGATGATCTTAAGGTCCTTTCCAACCTAAACTATTCTATGATTCTATGCTTCTATATCAGCTTTACTTCTTCCTATAATGTGTGGCAGAGGAATTTTGTGCACTCAGCAAGATTTCCCCACAAGACCAATGTTTCTAATCAGAATAAAAACCAGTTAAAACCCAGACCCTTCCTCTTTCCCCTGGAAGCTCGTCTTGGTTCTCCAACAATGTAAACAGTTAAATATTTTTCTCAAAAGCAGTTTTTAAACTCATCTTTACTCTGAACAGCCATATCCAGTTCCTGGTCAAGAATGCTATGTTAAAATAAACTTTTCTTTCATGGGGGGACCATATAGTCTAGTTGTACCCTGACACTTGTTATTTCTTCGAGATTCTTTTCTTTCTTTCATCTTCTTTTTATTTGTTCATTTTGGACTTTTTTTTCAGCCTTTAATTCCTAACTGCGATTGTAACAAATGCAGTGTAGCAGAAGATTTTCTGTGGGATTCACACCATGTTGCTTATGGCAGACCATATCCCACTCCAGCTTTATGAAAGTCAGATATGTTGTGATATACAGGAGCTGCACGTGGTCTATCATGGACACTTGGGATGCATGAATCCATCTGTGAAGGCACAGATTTTCTTCCATAGCTTAAAACAGGAGTGCAGGGTTGTTATTCATCTTTTTAGAGGTCAGCTTTTAGGAAGTGAGAAAAATGGGGTAATGGACTCTCGTATGAAGGTAGGCTGAGAAAATTGGGGCTGTTCAGCCTGGAGAAGAGAAGGCTGCGTGGAGACCTCATAGCAGCCTTCCAATACCTGAAGGGGGCCTATAGGGATGCTGGGGAGGGACTCTTCATTAGGGACTGTGGTGAGAGGACAAGGGGTAATGGGTTTAAACTTAAACAGGGGAGGTTTAGATTGGATATGAGGAAGAAATTCTTTACTGTGAGGGTGGTGAGGCCCTGGAATGGGTTGCCCAGGGAGGTTGTGAATGCTTCATCCCTGGCGGCGTTCAAGGTAGGGTTGGACATAGCCTTGGATGGCATGGTTTAGTGGGAGGTGTCCCTGCCCATGGCAGGGGGGTTGGAACTCGATGATCTTGAGGTCCTTTCCAACCCTTACTATTCTATGATTCTATGATTCTATGACTCAGGTCTCTCAGAGGGAGCCCTGAGTGACCAATTCAGGTGAAGACACTTCACCTTGTAAATGCCTATATTTAGCTAGACAAATACCACCACTCCCCATTCCCCACTTTCAAAGGTGGATATTTTTTTCCTTTATCAAAATAAAGGCAGCTCATCCTGTGATGAGGTGAATCTCCTTTCAGGGATATCCGTATCTCTCCAATGAACAAAGAATCAAAGTCAGTCAGCTAGGTCAGACCTCCAGCTTTCAATCACTTCCATGTTAATTGACAGGAGCCCTTCATTAAGTGTCTCTAAAATAAAACGAAGTTCTTCAGAGAAGTTGTCCTTCAAGTTTCCAGATGGACTTTTAGAACTGAAGAATGGGGAGAAAGGCAATTGTCTTCTATGAAAGAAAATGGGGTTGATGTTCATTTTTTGTTTTCCAATTTGGAGCAAAGCTGCACGACCTTCAAATTTTTATATGGAGTAGCTTATAATTTTTCTTTTACTAAACTAAAACTCAAACTTTCTTATTCCAATCTCTCTTGAAAAGGTTATTTACTGAATCATGATGGTGCCTAGAAAATTAATCCATAAATGTCCAGATGACATTTATAAGGATATATGTTGAACTGAGCACTTCGCATCCTGGGAACAGGCCCTTGTAGGTTCTTGATTTGCCATTAGTAGTCAAGAAAGATGTTAACAGGCAGACTATCCAGAAACAAGTGAACTAATGGTGTATATCAAGAACGGATATAAATTTTTTTTTTTATTTCCACAATGTTCTTGGACTGAAACAGTATCTGAATGGCTCAGTTCTAATGAAGTCACATTCTCCAGCCGAAAACCACCTATTCCTCTCTGATGTCTGATTGCTTAGCCTGGACAGCAAGATTTTCTCATCCTTTTTTAATCAGTGGTCTTCCTAACCTTCTAAGTTAGAGACATAGACAGAGAAATGGATCATCTTGTGTTCCTTTTTTGTCTGCTAGGTGTGAATGAGAGAATTGTGATGGATAAAAAAAATGAAGTTAATGAGCTCCTTTAGCCTAAATAAATAGAATGATTACAAAATCATTTGCTACAGTGTTAATTCGGAATGTTTTAATTGAAAAAGCTGAGTTGTTTTTCTGCCTTTGTACAATCAGTGACGCACACTTGTCAGCTGGGTGGGAGTTTCCAAGGGAAAAATTTAATGCACTTCTCCAATCTCTTCAGGAAAGCAAGTAGTTTTCAGAGCATCTGCTTGGCAGTTTTCTGGCCATTATCATCTGTTAATGAGAGAGCAGGTTATGTTATTTGCCTTTTGTGACTTTCAGTTGTTCCTATTGTTTCAAGCCAGGGTCTAATAAAGGTAAAATCTGCTAAAAAAAACCCAAAAAAAGGAGCAAATGAAGCCTCCAACAACCCTCATCGCCATCCACACTAATATACTCTTTTATTACACTTGTGGCTTTTTCATTTGTGCATAAGGATTTTTCCTTGAGAGTATTCATGACTTTGTTAAACAAGGAAACTGAGCTATGGATGTGTTAGCATCTCATGAACCAAATCTGGGCAAAATACATTGAAGGACGATGCATGAGCTTTTCAACTATCTATATTACAGAACCAAGATTTGGAGTCAATTTTCATGAGAGTTAGATGACCCTTATAACTGTGTATAGCAGCGGAAATACTCATACGAGTTTCTGTGCTGTGCATTTCATCCTACACATGCAGAACTTAAGAAGAGATGATAAAAGTCAAGGATAACCCTGTTCTTTGCCAAGAGAGGCTGTTTTTTTCTCCTTTAATACAAGGGTTTGAACCTGTGCATCTCTTGAGTGCCTGGATTGGCTGTAGCAGGAGTTCAGATGACTGATTTTGAGCAAAATGTCCCCTCCATCCAGCAACACCTTCTCCAAATTGATATATTTGCACCAACTTCTTCCATTTCAAAAAGACAATACATTTTTTTATAAGCACCAAAGATTTTATTAGGAATACTCCAAGCCAGCTCCAGTCATGTACCCATAGGAATTTGTGAGCCTTAAGGGGATTCAAGGATCCATCCCCTTCAGTAGATAGAAACAGTCAACAGTTAGGAAGATAATATTTGACAAAAAATTAATTTTCCTGGAAAAGTGCCCTCCTAAAATGGACCTCTGAATGTTATTCAGAATTTGCTATTGTTCTTAGAGTTCTTGTTTTTATGTTTTTCACTGCTTTTAAAATCATGTATTAAAAAGCAGTTAGGTTGCAGTACAGTTCCTGAAAGTTTCTGTACTACGAAAGCAGACTTTGAATAAAAGTTGTAGATTTTTTTTTTCCTGCAGCAGAGGTAGAAATGTTATAAAATAATGAGAAACAGAAAACATTTTCTTTAATATGTGTGAAATACAAATGTTTTTAATATTACTCCCAAAGACTTTCTTTTTTTTTTTCACACCCGGCAGCTGTGAATTAGTGTTTTCCTTAAACTTGCATTCTTTGGACAGAACTTGGAGACATCCTCTGCTCCTTTAGCTTGCTCTACACTTGCATGAACTGTGTACCTAAAGGCCATCTATGAAGTACACGAGGATACTGTATGCTTACAGCCCATAAACATTTGTTGTTGCATGAGGAAATAGTGGAAATTGGCTCTTGCATATTTCAACAGGGCAACTCAGCCAAGCACAAGAATAAGGGACCAAAATGGAAAGGGGAAAAAAAAAAAAAGGGAAAGAGCAAAAAGAAAAGAAACACACCAGTTTTTGGAACATTTACTTTTTTTCCAGGATTTTAGATATTTACGGTTTAGGAACATTTTCCAGCTTCTGTAGTAAAAACTTTTTCTTAGTTATAATGAGTGCTACTTTAGCAGAAGTGAGTGAAAAATTAAATTTCATTTTATAATGAAATTTCCAAAGCAGGGATCCCTGTTCTTTCAGCATTGATGTAGTCAGAAATGAGGTCCTGTCTTTCTAAAAGATGAGGACTTTTCTCACAGACTCTCGCGTCTCAAAGATGAATCTGTTCTCACGGAACTGTCTTGCCAGTGTGTTTGGGGCTCACTCTCTGTGTGCAGAACTGTGAAAACAATAAATATGTGTATTATATTGGATGTATCAGTCAATGTTATAACTGAGCATGTTGAGGACTAGTAGAGATTTGTCCTTTCTCCTTCTTTTCTCCAATTTTCTCCATGTGATACTACTTGAGGGACAGTCTTCCATGTTCTCAGCTAGTGGAAATTTATCTTCTTCTGCCTAAGAGGTAAGTCGTAATCTAAGCTTAGGATGTTATGTAGAAAAAATAAATCTGTTTCAGGATGGCTGAAGTAGGGTTGTTCTTAGCTTGAGGGGTGATCAGATGATGCTGTAAGGTCCATTTCGTATCTATTTTTCTGATGATTCAGTGATGCTGGGGCACAGGCAGGGAACCTAATCTGTGGCTAGTCATATGGCTTACACATTTATTGATTCTTTTGAGAAGCAGATTGGATCTTATGGTAGATTTTAATTAAAAAGTATATTGTTTGACCATTGCAGCAGGAGACCATTTCCATAACAATCTCCCATCTCCACTGGGTTTTCACTCTACAGATTATAATTTTGTTTGTCTTTTTGCAAGCTTGGATTTAAAAACCATGTCCTGTCCCAAGACTTGAGCAAGTAATTAAATTTTCGCAGTTTTGCTTCACTGAAGTGAAGCATTTTTCTAAACCTCTTTTGTGGCAGGAAGTCCTTCAGGTGATTTTCTGCCATGACCATGAAGGTCTGTGGAAGAGTTGGATGCCCAGCATTGACCAGAGACTGAACCAGTCCAGTAAAAGCTGTTTACAGCACCCCACATGGTGTCTGGTCTGGATCTAGTGAACTAAGCAGTGAAATATCTTCTGGTTTCACACTTTCAGGATATAATTATTTCACGTATCAGAGAATGGGTGGGAGAGTTAAAGGAGAAAATGAAAAAAGTTGCAGGTGTCACAGGACTTGTGAACTTAGGACTTCGTAAACCAACTAGTTAGACTCATCTCCCAATAAATGTAAATGAATAAATGCTCATTAATGCCAGAACAGCTAAAGAAGGATGGATTTGTATGCCTTACCCTGCCAGAAGCAATGAGACAAATGGAGTCCTTTTCCATGTGGGTCAATAAAGAGAGGGTCAATAAAGAGACAAGTGACCTGTTTTGTGGAAGTATGGTGAGGAAGGGAAGAAACCACAAAAGATTCATGCAACTGGAGCTCAAGCATTACTTTCTCTCCCCTCTAAATCAATCTTTCCCTCTCTTTGTCTAGAGCAGGTTTTATTAATTGTTCATCCTAAATAATATCCTAAATAATATCAGTTCACAGTAGGAGCAGAATTAATTTTCGAAAATGTAGGCAGTGCTTTCTGAGATATCCTGTGCTATTCAACATATCCACATCAGGCTAGCAGGTGGGATGTTGGATTTAAGGGAGACCCATGCCTTTTGGAGTGCCTTGCAGCCCTGTAATTGTAGACTGTAGAATTTTGTTCAAATCACTAAATCCCTCTGGTACAGGGAAATTGATCCTTCAGTGAGATGGCAGCTGTTTGTAGCAGAAGACTGTGGATGGTCAGAATTAGGCAAGAAGCCAGTACGGTATCCCGTAATTATATACATAGTCACAAAAAATTTTTAATCATATTGGCAGTACAGTGCTATTGTCTGAGCTCCACCTATTTGGGGCAACAAAGAAAGGAAAGCAAAAAATGTTATGCATCATTGGAGAAGGAGCCCTGCCAAAGAACTGGGTCCAGAGGGCTCATAGCAGGATGAGAGACCCAAAGCAACATCTATGTGGCTTTAGCTTGACTCAGTGAGTAATGTGAAATGAAAGGGAAGCGTTTCATCGATCTGTTGATGTCAATCTCGTGTGTTGAGATAAAAAGTTGACCTTTCTAAACCGAAATGTTTCCCTCCAGGAAAGTTTAAATATGTTGACTTTGTTCCAATTTGAGAGGAAAACAAATGTTAAAATTTCAGAGTCTCCTTGTGCAACAGCAATGTCATTGCCCCATGTGCTGTGCAGTTATATGCTTGTTTGTTTATATATTGCAGTTGATATTTTTTCAGTGGAAAGTTTTAAATTGAGATGTTTTGGATTGGTTCTGAAGACTGGAACAAGGCTGAACATACTCCTCTGTGATTTCTTCTCTCCTCCTCCTCCTTTGCCAAATAATGTGATAAACTGAGTCATGTCTAGATTCCAGATGCATATGTCTAGATTTTACTTGCATGTGAACATCCATTTGTATAAACTTATGCATGTGCAGTGGCAAGAAGATAATAAGGACAAACAGAACCTTATTTATTCCAAACAGTATTGGTAGAGAGCAGAGGGTAGGGAGAAAACCCCAAATTCACCATGCCAGAAATGTGTGTGAGGGGGAAATGTGTCAAAGATAAAAGATAGATTGCTACATGCCTAAGTTTCAGAGAGGAACAAATATTTAGCTGAGAGGAAAGAGACTTCCTGGAGTACAGAAAATAATATAAAGATTGGCAAATATATAGTAATACTTATCTCTTTAAATTCAGCCATTTAAAGATACTTTCCTAGGATATTTCAGGTGGTTATCTTTGGGTAGGAATGAAAGAGAGTGTTGTCTTCTCTTTCTGATGACTGTAGAGGAAGACTAGAAGATTGACGTCAGATAGACCAGCCAATGGCTGAAGTTAGGTGAAATTAATCACATTTTTACTGTGTCCCTTGCTGCTGCTCAGACTCCAGTTGAAGATACCGCATGCTTATTAACTTGAAGAGAGTTGCAGAAGATGATGAAGGTCAAGATCCTTATTCTCAGGAGATAGTCTTGAAAAAACCCAGAAGGCAGTCAGTAGGGAAAATGCTACGTGGGCAGAAGAGTCTTGAAATAGAAAGTTGGTCCAATGTTTCTAGGAGATGACAGCAATTTTTAACTAAGCTTTGCCTGGAGATGTTCAACTGGTTGGAACTAAGCCATTTCCAGAAGAGGTGAATCAGTGTCTAGCAATTCACTAAACCACTTGTCCAAGTGCTGGTTGCTAAAAATCTGCACTGGTTGCTAAAATCTGCATTTCATTGCCTTCCTGAGGGTAGAGTCCACCAGCACGCACAAGTGCATCCAAGGAGGTAGCTCTAAAAACTTGTTTAAGCTGGTGAGTACAGGAACTGCGGCTGTCAAGCAGAACATCTCAGGCTAGACCATAAACCTTTGCGGGCTTGAGATGAGACAAGGGGAGTCAGTGAGGGGTAGAAGGGAAAAGTGCTGTGTGAGCTAGAGAACAGTTTTGTCACTGGTGAGTATAAATTGGCCTTGAGCAGCTTTGGGCTGCAGTGAAGAAGATAGTTTCTGTCCATCCAAGGGGAGTGGGTCCCAAATAAACTCCATTAGGTATAGTGAAAGCAGAAGCTTAGATTATTACTTGAATACAGAGCCATATATTTCCTTATGCATTATGTAAAAAAATTTCCAGAAAGAAGAGGGAAGCTGTATTAAATGGTAGAGAAAAACTTGTTTGTATTGGATTGAGTCATGGTCAGAGGCTGCAGAGAATTGCCACCAACTTACTGAATGAGTCTGGAGGTCATTCAGGTCATTCATCTTCCTAGAATACAAAGGTCAGCCAAGAAACTAAGTCCCTTCTTCAGGATTTTGAATGACTTTAAACCCAAAAAACTAAGAACCCCCCTTTCTGGAAGGCTTACTGCAGGACAAGATGGGATTCAACTTGCATATTAAGACAGATAAAATTAGAGATGACATCCAATCTGATATTCAGGCATCTGAAGTGAAATGTAGTCTCTGCATGGCTTGATTTCTTCACATGGAATTAACCACAGATGAAAAGCTGGTCACCTCTTTCTCCCGCAACAGCCACAGCATTCCTGAAGGTGGAAAAGAAGACGTTATGTTTACTAACAGATTTAAAACCAACAAAGGAGGAGTCTTTTTGGTCTTCATTCACTGATGTGATGCTACTACACAAAGATTAGTCTATCTCACTTGAGATTACATGTCTAAAAGTTACATGTCTAAAAATTACCTCTCCAGTTAAAGCGGCAGATATAACTCTAGGCTCTCGAGCTGGTGTAGAGAGTCAGCATTTCTAGAAGGTGACTTGGTGAGGCATAATGCTTTGGCAATACCTTTGAGCATGTAGTCTGCACAACTTGCAGAAAGGAGAAGCTTATATTTTAGACAACCAATATTCAGTTCAGTGAATCCTGTGTGGCAGCTTCTGTGAAACCTGTTTTATTTTATTCCAGTTTTTGTTTACCCAAGCTTTCAACCTGGATTCTTAAAGCAATGACTATATTAGAAAACCCTATAACTTCCCCCCCCAACCCCCCCCCCCCCCGTTCCTTACCATTTGTTGACCGTCCCAGCATAATGGCCTAATTATGTTATCCAGTGAGTTAATGTGGGAATCCTCCAACCTTCTTGCAGCTGAGGCTGCTAGTAGACAATGATGCATTTTTCTTTCTCATCCAAGGAAGGTTTTTAGTGCTGGAGACTCTGGATGTATGTGGTTCCTGCATATCAAACATGACACCTCTCTATAGCCTACCTGTGGGGAACATTTGTGGTTGTGTTCCAAAAATGACTCATTGTTCTAAGAGGAAATACACTTGCAAGATTGAGTAAGGCATGAGTGCTATCTTGATGTCACTCTTTGCTTGTTTTTTAAATAAATATACTCATCCACTCCACTTAAGAGGAACACTCATGACTTAATTTCCTAGGGATGGACCACTTATGATTAAGGCTCTGGCCTGAATCCAGAAAATGCTCCATATTCATCACTAAGTCTCATATTTGAACTGGTTACTTGGGTACCCAACAGCAGTTGTGCCAACCATTTCTCTCCCCTTGCCTGAATAAGGTACAGGTCTAACAGGCTTGGATAATCGATTGGCCAAGTCACTGATTTCTTGACCTTAAGTTTCACAGTATCTCTGGTATTCATGTTTCATAGGGTTTTACAGTGTTCACTTTTAGTAAGTGTGATTCAACTCACTTAAATTTAAACGTTTAAATACTGGCATCTAGTCTAAACTTGTTATGTAGGTATTGTACCAGAGGGAGATTCACCTTACAAACCTACCCTTGCCTGGGATGGGCTGCTCTGTGAAGAAGCCGATCTCCCTTCATGAACTCTAGAGGGAGCCTGGATGACTGCTTTAGAGGAGATAAGTAATTTCTAGACAGCTAAATGAGGTGATTCAGATCCTGACATCTCTGTTTTATATCTAGCAGCTGGTATTGCATTTCATTATTTCAGCAAAACACAACACTCAGTCTTGGAAGCTGTGCAGTTGCAGTGGTGTTCTATATATGGTTGGGTGAGAGGCTGCTATGAAAAAACTGGTGTAATTAGTGAAGCCCAAGGATGGTGGGGATATTTATATGCTGATGAAAGAATCCTATTGCCATTACTTTGCTGATGGATCAAAAAAATGAAGCAAGGACTAGTAAATGGCAAAGACAGGCAAGGACTGGTTAAAAAAAAAAGAAGGGAAAATTCCTTAGAGCATTCATGAATACAAGAAAAATATGTATCAATTATCCTTCCTCATCAAAAAATCAAGTTTATCACACTTATTTTATCACATTCCACATATTTAATTCTATTCAAAATGTGGTTGTCCCCATCCATCTGTCTGCTTGTCAGGTCCCTCAGTCCCTGCCCCAGTAACTTTTGAACCTGTTGCTCAATTTTAAATCAATTTAACAGGTGGATGAAAGTCCTGTAAATATTAAGTCATTGTAAGATTTGTGAAAATAAGTTGCCTGAGTGGAGAGGAAAAAAATCCAGAAAAGAACCACCCCTGAGTGAGGGGCTGCAACATAAAATAAGTCACTAAAGAAACTGTAGGATGGAACTGCAGGAAACAGAAGTTTGCACCTTCTGCTGTTTAAAGATCTTCTTTTCTTTTTCTGTCTCTTTTGGTTAAAGCAGAAATTGTTTCCTTACATCCATGCCAAAGTTAAATAAAATTTATTTATTTTGAAGGATGAATAAGCTGTAATCATGCCACTGCAATGTGGTCTGTTGACTTTGAGTGGAGAAAGCCTAATTTAGAACCATGTTATAAAAGAAAACTGGAGAACCCCAAAATCCCAATCCTATAATGAAATTTGCTTAAACATATTTTTTAGTATATTTTTAGTGGTCACCTATGTTTGCAATGTTGATTTCAGCAACTCAAGTTCACCCAGATGGAAACTGTGAGTATATGTGATGTGAAGACTTTTGAGAAAGTCTAACTGTAAAAGGTTTCCCCGACAAGAAGACTGTTATAGGAGGGAAAAGAAGAAAAGGAAAATGAGAAGGCAAGGCAATGAAAGGAACACCCAAAACTCAAAGCACACCTTAAACAGAAATAGATGCTTACTGCTCAGATAAGGCAGATTTAGGTTGATTTAGTGCTATATTAACAGATTATACTTGTAGAATTTAATTCTAGGAACTTGCAAGGTCACTAGGTTGATATTATTTCAGGGTTGTTTTTTTTTTTTTTTTCCCCTGTTGGATTTTTTTTTCTTTTTCTTTTTTTTTGTTGGTTTGGATGGTTTTTTTTGTGTTTTTTTTTTTTTTTTTGTGTTTTTTTTTTTGTGGTTTTTTTTGTTTGTTTTGTTTTTTTTTGTTTGTTTTTTTTTTTTTTTTGTTTTGGGGTTGTTTTTCTTTCTGTAATAAATACAGTATTGCTGTGATACCTTTCCTGTCAAAATACCTCTGTGTATTTTTGGCCTGAGCAAGGTTTTTGTGAGTCTCATTTTGTCTGGAATCAGAAGAGCATGCAAGTATTTAAACGATGTGTTTGAAACAGTCCCATCACCATGCTTCTCAATGTGAATGATAGACAATGGACTTCAGCTGTAATAAAGGAGATTTGAATTCAAGACCAGGAAAACATTCTAACAAAAGAATAATGAATTACCAAAACTGAGGAGAGGAACACATAGCTTCTGTCACTACGGGTTTTTAGAACAGAGAGGTAGATATGGTGGGAAGGGCTTATTAGACTTGGCCTTCATTTGGTGATGACCATGTACTTCCAGGGATACCTTCTGTCCTCCTTTTCTAGAAAACAGGATTTGATATGTCTTGGGGAATAAAAAAAGTCCTCTCCAAAACAAGCTGGTCATATATCCAAGTCCACAAACTGCGTTGTGGGATACGTAATTACAAAGTCACGACAGGCTTTCTTCTTAAGGATATTAAACAGAAGAATTGAAATTATTGTGATTATCTGTCTTCTGGAAGTGACATAGAAGGCCTTCTATGGATGCCTTTGTAGGACATTTTTACCTTTGGATTAATTTAGATTTGTTCTTATCAGGGTTATTTTCTCACGCTGAGAAAATCCCTTCAGATCCCTCAAGGGGATCTCACATGGCACCAGGCACCAAATTTCAGTCACCAGAGTTGTGATCCTGGAGCTACTCCAATCTGCTTCCCCATGTGGACAAGTCCCAGGAAAACTGAGAAAATGCCAAGTTTTTGAAAACTCAATCGTTGAAAAGAGATGAAAACGGGGACCAGCAGTAGCCACCAGAAAGAGTGGTATATACCAAACTGCAGGCCTCATTTAGACCTTCAAATGTGATTCTCCTTAGAGATTTGTTTTTATGAGAAAGCCATCAGCAGAGATGTAGCGATGAACCCAGCAGAGAAGTTAGTGCATGTCTTCATTGTAATAACCCTTGTCTTTCCTTGCCACACTCCTATATCATATGCAACTCCTGAATAATGACAAGGGTTAAGGACAATGCTGTGGAGGCCAAACATTTAAAACTGATAAAAAGAAAATGTTTTTCCACCCCCTTGGTTCATTGAGTTCAAAAGCAGGAGAGTTCATAGACAAGCATGTCTTGGATTTCAAGGAACCTTCACTGGTGAGATCATTTGAAAATATACAGGCTTGCACTAAGGGCAAAATGTAATCTGGAGTGAAACGACCCATATTTTAGGGGAAGACATGCTCTTCCTGCCCCTGTTCTTAAGCAACTATTCTAGGCAGTTAAGTGGTTGGATTTTCTGAGGGAAATCATTCCAAAGATACAGAAGTGTAAGGACTGTAGCAATTTCTTTGGAGTAAATGCTGTGGGAGGAGGCTACCTGAACTGTTTGATACATGATACATGATAGAGAGGGCCTCTGTCATACAGTAGCTGAATGGAGTATGGCTGTCATCCATGCTCTTTGCCTGTTGCAATTTCAGGTGATTTACCAACAAGTCACTTGAACTATATGATAAAGCATGTGTTTCTGTCTGACCAGCATCACGTGTTGCGACTACTGCCAAGCCTGCTATAGCTGCAAAGCTGTTACAATATTATGACAAGCAGTTTTGAAATCCCAGGGTGCTTGTGAAATACTAGGAAGCTTATGGCCCATGGCGTCCCCTTCCCTGCTGAGGATGATGGAAAAGAGCACAGTTGCCTTATCAGAAATGAATGAATGTATGGTTTGTTATTAGCCAACAGTCACAAAGGTAAGAAGCACATAAGAGTCAGCCAAATCCTACCATGAGTATGGTACAGGCTAATGTTCCTGGGATTTTTTTTCCTTTTAAACAGAAATGAATCATGCAGAAGGGAAATGTTTTCCTCTATGATCCTACTCTGATTTCACAGGCAAGGGAGAAAACTCCAAACGTTTAGTGAAACTCTACTGAAGGGGAATGGGGGAAATCTCTCTTTAAAGGTTTCATAAATAGAGGCTTTTCTATTTTCTTGCCATTTCCAAAGAGCTCTGTTTTTGCCACTTGTGCTCTGAAGCAGGTGTAGTGATGGCTGTATGATCCTTACAGCTCATGAGAGGGATGAGCCAGTTGCATGTAGCCCAGCTTCAGGTCCTCTTTGGAGGAGGGCAGTAACTATTTCAAAGGCCTGGTGGGTCTTAGAATGTGCTGATTTACTGAGGAAACTGACAGCAGATTTAGTTTAGATATCAGGAAGTTCTTCCCTGTGAGGGTGGTGAGGCCATGGCACAGAGTGTCCAGAGAAGCTACGGCTGTCCCATCCTTAGCAGTGTTCAAGGCCAGGTTGAACGGGGGTTGGAGAAACCTGGTCTAGAGGAAGGTTGGAACTGGAAGAGCTTTACTCAGACCATTCTAGGATTATATGACTCTTCTTCTGCCTTTGATAGGGGGATGAGCAGTTCTGTGTGTGAGCTGGGTGAACAGGATAACTGCATATCAGTAGGGAGGAGAACTCTTTCTCCTGGAGCACTTGGAGGGTGGGATATTGATCTTGGGACCAATGACACAAGGTCATCTTAGCCCTGCTCACAGCTCCTTGATCCATGTTTCCCACTAACCCGGCTTTCTCTGTTACTGAAGAACATGGTCCTCTGCGCTTAAAGTTTCTACAGGACCTACTCTTGCTTCAAGCCTCTTTCTCAATTACAAACTTCCTCAGTTTTTTGTTTTCTTGTTTTGTTTAACGTGAAATTCAAGCCATTGTAGAAAGTGATCCAAAATGCTTTGACCTGAAGCACAGAGGTCAACTGTTGAAGCTGAACTGTGATCTGTTAATTGTAATAAGCTGTTACTCTGCTGGCAGATATGCCTTGCACAATGTCAAGCACATTGTGGGATCATAAAGTATGCACTCTGACCAATTGTGACAATAAAATATCTTGCCACATTTGGGAAGGTTACGTATTTTAGTCTATCCTTTCAATTAGCATCACCTCTCCCAACAAACCCCAAACCATTGGAATTGCTGCAGCATAACCCTGCTTTTGGAAATTTACTCTAAGACGTATACCAACACCCTAGAGGCAATGAATCCAGACAGTCAAACAGGAAAATGTTTATCTCACCATTATAGCATCACAGAGGGAAACTTCCCCTGTCATGTTCACTAGTGAGTCAAAGTCCATCTGAAGGGCTTCTGGTATTTAAATCTTCTAAGCAACCTTTCCTCTCTTACTAATTGCATTAATTGTGGGCTGATTTTAAAAAGAAGCTGTAGGAAAGGAGCATGAAGCAAAGCTCAGTTCAGAAGTGTTTTGCACTTTCTAAACAGGGAGGAAGCAGGCCATGCAAGTGAAAGGATGCTGGCTCTGTCAGAGGTTGCTGGGTGTCTTTGATGAACCACTCTCTTCACCCGTTAGACACTCTGCAGAGCCCGAGCTTAGTTCCATCCAGACTTCATTAGTTCCATTCAAACTTTATTAGCTGCCCTCCCGATCATCCTAGTGTCCTATTGCAATTTTGCTATGGGCAGAGTTTTGTAATGGGCGACCAAAAAATTAGGTATTTAAAAAAAATTGTTGCTATTGTTACTCTTTTGAGGGTTTTAACAGCCTTATCAAAATACAAGCAGTTATTTTACACTATTACAATGATCCTGACACAGAAAAAATTACCTGTCGCTCATTCCTATTTATAACGCATTTCAATTACATTATTATATACAAACCTTCTACTATTCACTCCTTTTCCCAGAATTATATTCATCTTTTCTCTGTGCCATTGCAGCAACTTATCAGCCTGACAAGGTCTTTACAAGAAGGAGTGCACTGTTGACTGTGTGGATTTCTTTCCTTCATGTCAGGGTTGCATTAAGTGTTGCTTTTTATATATTTCCAGAAGTATATTGATAACACTTTTCTGATTGCCCTAAAAGGGTATTTAGAGAATGACTGCTAGCATTCATTTGTTCTTCCATGTATGTGGAATGGTTTCTTTTTAGGTGATGCAGATACACAAATCTAAGGAAACCTTAGGTTAAAAAACACCTTGAAAATAGTTAGATCATAGAATCATAGAGTCATAGAATAGTTAGGGCTGGAAAGGACCTTAAGATCATCGAGTTCCACCCCCCTGCCATGGGCAGGGACACCTCACGCTTAACCATACTACCCAAGGTTCTGTACAACCCCGCCTTGAATGCCACCAGCGATGGAGCATCCACAACTTCCCTGGGCAACCCATTCCAGGGCCTCACCACCGTAACAGTGAAGAATTTCTTCCTCATATCCAATCTAAACTTCCCCTGTTAAAGTTCGAACCTGTTACCCCTTGTCCTATCACTATAGTCCCTAATGAAGAGTCACTCCCCAGCATCCCTATGGGCCTCCCTGGCATCCGTATAGGCCCTCTTCAGATACTGGAAGGCTGCTATGAGGTCTCCACAAAGCTTTCTCTTCTCCAGGCTCAACAGCTCCAACTTTCTCATCCTATCTTCATACAGGAGGTACTCCAGTCCTCTGATCATCCTCGTGGCCCTCCTCTGGACTTGTTCCAACAGTTCCATGTCCTTTTTATGTTGACACCAGAACTGTACACAATACACCAAGTGAGGTCTCACAAGAGCAGAGTAGAGAGGCAGGAGCACCTCCCTCTACCTGCTGGTCACGCTCCTTTTGATGCAGCCCAGGATACGGTTGGCTTTCTGGGCTCCAAGCGCACACTGCCGGCTCATGTTCATTTGCTCATCAACTAACACCCCCAAGTCCTCCTCTGCAGGGCTGCTCTGAATCTCTTCTCTGCCCAACCTGTAGCTGTGCCTGGGATTGCTCCGACCCAGGTGTAGATGATTTACTAAAACAAACCCCAAACCACAGGGTAGGTAATGAACACCCAATGAGTGAGTAATTTTCCCATTGTATTTAAGAGAATTTAGACAAGGGTAATTTAACCTAAAACAATTTGCAAGCACAGGAAAACACTCTTAAATAATTTTGCAAACATCAGTGAAATGAAGGCAAAAATGTGTTCAAAGACAGAGAAGTCCAGACAAGGACTGAGAAGTCCAAATGTGCTAAAAGTAATGTCCAAAAGTAATGTGATCAATTGTTTTTCACTACAATTAGATGTTGCACACCCTTCCAAGAAGAGGAATTTTCTCCAAAATGGTCTTTGAATGGGGGCCCAGCTGCAGAGCTGTCTGCTCAAAAGATTTTTATAAAGGCTTTATTTCAGTTCTGTTCTAATTTTCACATATATAAAACTGAAGTCAGTGGATTGATCACAGTGAATGCATGCTCAGAGTAATGTCTCAAAAGAGACAACAGTTGTAATGTGGATAGAGCTACTGAATCAAGGTGACAAGGATTTTCTGAGTTACTGTCAGCAGAGAGTTGTGTCAGGCCCATGTGCACGAGATGCTAAGTTCTATGAACTTTCCCATTATCTCCAGTGAGAGCTAAGCATGCTCAGCACCCTGCAGATCTAGGTTACTTTGCACTTTTTTCATTCCTGGCAGGATGTGCTTAGCACAGTCTATTTCAGTCTCAGCACCATCCCTTGGGTTTTTTAGGATTATCTAGGACTTGCTTCATCAATAACTATTGTTCTTCCTCTTGTGACCAGATGAATACGCCACCTTTTCTATATATATTTTTCCTGTACTGTTGAAGTTGGAATTTAAATATGGGGTAATCACAGACAACTTTTTGCTGCATAAACATAAAGGAATTGCTCCTTTTTTAGCAAGCAAGAATAACAATTAGTCAACCATACGTGGAGTTGTTTTTCTTAGAAATGGGTTATCTAGAGGAGAATAGGGATGAGAAGGAGAAATGATGAGGAAAACAAAGGAGATCCTAGAGTATCACAGCCTACACTGACTCCAGGGAGCAGAATTATTCCTTCTAGGGCAAGCAACAGCAGGTTTTGGACTGGTGGCTTGGCACAGATGAGCGCAAAATGTGCGTTCCTCAATGGACTTTGAAGATATTAAGTTGCAAGGAGAGGAACAAGCGTTGCTCTAAACTGCTCAGAAAAAGAAAATGAGAGATAAGACTGAAGTTCAGAAATTTATGCTTAAAGGCAGGTACAAAGAACCTCATAGCATATCTCATTTCAGTTCTCTCTTCTGAATGTTGAATAAACCCAGATTTTTCAGTCAGACTGAGCCTTTGATCGTTACCTTTTTTTCCCTATTTGTCCATTACGCGTTCCTTGAAGTGCGTAACCTGAAACTTGATGTAGAAATTCAGCTGAGGTGTGAGCTGGTTCCCTCAGACAAGGCAGATCTCAATGTCATCTTGTACACCAGAAGAGAAATACCTCAAAGTCTGTGCAGGCTGAAGCTAGAATTGCAGATGAACAGTCATGTACAAATGTTCTTTCTCAGATACCACATCCACACTGAATTCATGGTCCTGCACAGTTTCTGGCATTTCTTGGAAGACAGTTGTATTCTATCAAGGTCCCTGAATATGTTAAAGCTTCTTGAATACCCATCTGCTGCAACAGTGTGGCTTATATACATCATACAACATTGGGTTTGCCTTATACAGCTTGCAGAAAATGGGAATAAATAAATATTGTCAACATTTGGTAACATTCAAGCTATTACAGGAACGAGTAACATGTATGGAAGGGAACTAAAATGAGGTTATGTCACTTCAAATTATTGTGTAGCAAAGAGACTGAAACACAAGACATTTCAGAAATGAAAACCCTCTTAGCTGAAGATTTCCACAGTAGGAGTTATAAATCATGGTGCTTACAGTGGTGCCATTTGATGGTGATTGGGAAACAAAGGTTAAATACAGAAGTAAGAGATACTATAACTAGAGCAGGTCAAAACTTGCTATTTTCATTTCAAAATAAGAAATGATGAAAACAAACCAGATTTGGGTCAGTTGGAACAACAATTAATTTATTTTAGTAATGAAGGTCCTGAAAATACTGTTTCCCAGTAACTGGAAACATTAAATGGGACTGAAATGAATGCAAAGTTCACTTCAGAACTTGTCGCAGATGAACTGAATGCTTTGCATTTAGCTGCCTCTCAGGAAGATACAATTAATCCTATGTTTACTTGCACTTGATGAAGAGGTAAGGTGTGATTTTCAAGTTAAGTGCAATAAGCATTTACTGCTGCAGCTTTTCATAACAGTAGTTGTGGTTGCATCTGACTTGAAGAAGGGGTGAACATGCAACCACACACCACCATTCTCATTTCATGATGCTGGGAATTGCACTTAGGATTCCTGTACTAAAATCTTTGCAGAAATATGTGTGTATGCATCATCTATCATGCATGCAGGGAGGCTGTTGATGTGTTAAAACTTGTGTACACGTAGACCAACTGCATGCAACCAGTACCCATGGTACTGCAGACTGGACATCCAGACACTGTTTCTAAATGTTCAGAAGCTACAAGCAAATGTACTTTTCCAGAATGAGCAAATTGTGGCATACTGAAGTTGAGTGGAACTGGGTCAAATCCCTCTAAACCATCCTCATTAACTAACAACTGACAGACAAGTTTTTCTGAAGACCCTCTCTTGGAATAATCTGACCTAGAGAAGTATGGGCAACTCCAGACACCTTAAAAAAGAATCTGACATACTAATTGCTACAGCACTTCATCTTATGTTTGTCTTTTCACATGTGAACTGTGGTTCAGTTTTCTTTTGCAGCTAAAGTTTAACTATCCTTGCAGTAAAGCAGCTTTTTATTTCTTTTTTTTTATCTTATTTTATTTTTTTATTTAATTTGTTGGAAGGTATTGGGGGTGGTAGAAAGTAGTTTAAAAATTAATAGAGGTACATTTTTTTCTTAACTGAACTATAAATGCTATTTTAATGGGTACCCAGTAAAGTGAAAACCTAGACAGGTATTCATCTAGAAGAATAAGAACCAGCCACAGGGTCACAAAATGGTCCATTCTCAGAATAAGTATGAAATATAATTCGTATTTCCTGTGGGTGGTGGTTTCATAATGCATAAAACTACCAAGAGTTTAGCCCTTCCTCCAATTTCTCATTACTCATTATTACATTTTAAAATGTAATAACTTTAAAATGTAGCAATGAGAAAAAAAATCTTTCCAGCAGAACATTCCCAGTAACAAGTTTACCTCTTTTCTCTGCTCAGTTATTTAAGCATGACTCCATACCTTTACATACTCTGGTGGGGGTTTTAACTTGAGATATGGGTGTTGTTTGCTATCATTTCTTATGTCTCCATAAAGTAGACATCGGACATAGGTCAGATAAATCACACCTAGAAGGGCTGGTTTCCCACCACTGACAATATAAGGCTGTAAGAGCAAGCCTTGAATGTGGTGCATGAATCTGGACCTAAATCCCAGCGTCACTGTCTGAGGTGTGATGTACTGAATCTCAGGTAATGATTTGGATAAAATGGATGTCTGCACTCTTATTTCATCTTTGATCTAAAGCTGCACTGATACAAGTTGCTCTTTGCTATCTCTAGCATTCAGACATATCAGATCTCCTTGCACCCCAAGCCCACCATTTAGATGAATCCCAGGTTCTCTTGCAGCATACACAACAGCGTCTTTTAAAGCATCGGGTTTGTCTTCCCTTTTGGGCATATTGTCCTGGACAATGCAAACAGGAGCCAAAGTAAAGAAGCACTGGAAGAATCAACAGGGAACTCTAAGCAGGCTGCTATCAAGGTTTTTTGCATGCCTGGGAATATTTGAAATTCATAACAAAAGGGTAGGAATAAGATGCAGCTGAGGCTGTGTTATTAGCACAAACTGGCTTTCATGAGAGTCTTCTGTTATAGGCTGATTGGCAGGTAGCATATGTGGGCAGGTACATGGATTTGTGTGCTCCCGCTTTCAATCCTATCAGAAAAATCGCCAAAATGGACACAGAGAGAAGACAGATCCTACAAGGCAGTTATATGTCTAAGACCCCTAGAATTGAGAGGGTAACCTTGTTATTTCAATGACAGATTGAAAGCTTCAAACCCTTCAGAAAATTTTGACCTGTGCCTTTCTTCTGCCCATGTCTGTACAGGTAGATAAAGTAGATGAAAGACAAAGGGAACTTAGTCAAGGACACAAAGGGTTCCAGCCAGGGTTTTACATCTGGGTCTGCTGAGCTGGAGGCTAAACTCTTCTGTATCTTCGTCTACAAGGAGCAAGAATGTACTTAAAGACGCATAAGCATTGCTATTCTTGAATCCTGTTGGTAAAATAAGATGCAATGCAGCTGGCAGAGATTGACCAAAATCTAGTTTGTCTTATGACTAAACACAAGATTTGTTTAACCATATACAAATAATATGGATATTATTTTTGATTTATAGATCTCCAGAAGTTCTATCCAAACAAAATGTCTCTCTCCCATGCGTCAGCCAAATGCTCTCAAGACCCTGTTTAAGATGTGGGAAGTTATTCATTGGTCACATTGTGACCCAGTATCACCTAGAGTGGAACCAAACTGCTCCAATCACTCAAAATTGCCTTCTGCCTTCTAGCCTGAGTTTATGTTGGGTCAATCTTTAACCTCTTTTCCTGTGCCAGTAATGACTTTCAGAATAAATGAATAACTCCTTTCCTGGTGGGAGTTCTCCATGTATTTATATTCCCACTCAGTGCTCACTTTGCTGGACTAAGCATAATATGTTGGCACACTGTTTGTTTTGCTTGTGTCCTTGTCTTCTGGTCGTGCACACAGTTTGCGTGCTGGTTTGCTCTGGGGTGACTAACCATTTGTCTGGCTGGGACACTATTTTCTAAGATTTAAACCATGCCCCTTGGGATGGAAAGAACAGGACATTCTTTAGTATGCACTCAAATGTAATATATTCATAGCATTAATCACCCCTGACAAAACAGTCCATCCCTGCCCACGGTCATCCTAGGAGCTTTTTCATGTAGCTATTTTTATATCTTTTAATGTTTCGTGATCATGGCATTGGTAGGACTGGGAAAGTACGTAGGGCAGGAGGTTCATAACTAGAACTGTCCAAGCAGTTGTTTATCCAGATATAGCTACAGAAACATTCTTAAAAGTCAGCGCATGGAGAAGGTGCTTCTCAAAGGTATTCATCCTTTGAATCCTAAGATAGATTTTTAAGTCAACCATTCTAAGATAGGTTTTTAAGTTAACTCAGGTAAATTGCTTGGTAGAGACCTTTCTTTCTGCACTGGTGCTAGGGGGTGTCTACACAGTTGAGACTACAGGTGGGACTAATTTAATCCAACTTCAGACATCTACAAGGTTACTCTATCTGAGCTAATGACTAATGTTTAAGGCTTTTTTATAGTCTGTGGGGAGAAATAGGAATTTGCAGGATTAGGAAGAGGAATTTGTAGGATGTTCAGGAATGTGATCCATTTTTCATATTTCTTCTGTGTCTTTGAGAAGTCTATTTCTGTGTATGGACTATGAAAACTATAGGAAAAGTGAATGGCTCAAGTGCAGCTACTGGTACAGATTACATATCTATGTTAAAAAAATAATATCTGAAATCTTATTAAGAGCAAGGAAAATAGCTGTAGCTGAGAGACAGAATACGTTTCTCTGCTTTATTACAGCTGCCATGTCTCTTGCCATCACAATGGGATTCCTTTTGCCTCTGCTTTTGGAGCAACTCTGCAGAACATCTGCTGTTTTCCTTGGGCTGTGCTCCACTAATCAATCCCACTGGTCCATGGGATTGCAAAGTTAGAGAGGCAATACCATGTCAGAGGTAGAAAGAAAATAACAGTTTCCTTTAGTAGGAATGCAGGTTGAAAGAGACCCCATGAAAAGATAACCTCCACAGCTGCCCAGAGCTAAAAGCTATTTCTTACTGCATGAACATAGGTGCCTTCATTCACCCAGCAAATATTCCTGGCAGATATGGACCAATGCAAAGGTCTTAGATGACAGGAAAAAATATATTCTGCAAGGTTTGTTTGTCCCATCTCTTGGTGGGGGTCTATCACCCACCTAGCCTGGGAAAGTTAAAGAAGATATGAAACTGTTTAACTGGATTGTTTTGTTTATAGGACGTATCAACTGAGATTCATCTTATTTAATCTCAAGATTAAGTAAGATGCTATTGTCTAATTTACTCTTCTCTCTGTATTTTTACTTTTCCTATCATATGTGGTCATTTCTTTAGCACTGTCTCACATCTTGATGTTAATTGTCCATCAGAACTGTGTTGGAGTTGTACAGTCCTGCTGCACCAAACTTGAGAAAACGTGGCTCAAAGACAGTCAAAACCCCAAGACAGGAGCTATAAAGTGCACAGTTCCTGGTGCTTGGAAGTATTTCAGTAATTTGTCGACGCTCCAGGGAAAAACCAGGACTCTAGTATGATTCCTAATGCCAGCTACTGCACATATGCACAGAGAGCTCTATTTCGTTAAGGTAGATACACAGGTATTAGGTTAATCACCTTGGCTTCCTTCATGATTAAAAAAGGGAAGAAGACATCTTCAGAAGACAGTTAACTTGACCTATCTTTGATGACTCTCTTAAGACTGGAAAAACTGCCTTTTAGACTTTTGACCTTAGGAGAGATTAATCCTCCCTTAATTGTTTAATCTAAATGAAATATCTAAGCTCTTCTGCTAGAACAGGGGGTATAGCATGAACCTCTGGTAGAAATTTTATGCTATTTTCAGAGTCAGAGCTAAGGCAGGCGGGACAAAACATATTAAATTAATGGCTTCTTTTTTACACTGTTTTAGAAAAAGAACATTCAACAAGGTAGGGTAGACCTTGAACTTTTATATAGCTATGATTGGATGAAAGAACAGCTTTCTAGCTTGTTTCTAGCATGATCATGACACATGATGGTACATGATATTGAACTATTCCAGATGGTGTACGTGACAGTCCCTTAAAACAAGACGAGATAAACATGCAGCATGGAAGACAGGAAACTGTTGTCCTTCGGCACATCAGTTTTATTTTTTGTACTCCTGGAGTATAAGAAACACCTTCTGTACTTTATTCAGCAACATGGGCTGAAATGTAAATAATTCCAGTTGGCCAGTCCCTCCTCCCTCTCAGAAAAACTGAGATACATTCTGGTTCTGAGTCAGTATTAACTGGTATATAAAATGTCCCAAGAGCCCTTAAGGCAACTGCAACATCACAACAGGAGTCCTACAGCTAGGTTCTCTCCCCTCCCATTGGGGTGGTTTGCTTGTATATAAACATATGAATGTACACTGGGAACAGCTTTTAGCCTGTGCTATTCTCCTAGTTTTGCACAGGCCAGGAACTGCTTACAAAAGGCAGTTTGGAAGCAGAAATCCCTTTTTGGGGGAGTAACGGAGCTTAAGAATATTCACACAGAGACCTTACTGCCAGCTGGCCTCCGAGCATGGTCTGTGCATATTTAACTTACTACCATAGAGAAGCCAGAGAGCGCAGAGCTCTGCAGGAGCTGAGAACCGCTTCTCCACCCAGAGGCTGTTCACTGGTGGTATCTGGGCTTCTGTGGTTCCTTGAAAAAATGACTGGCCACGTTCTTCTTTTGTGCAGGGCAGTGACTTCTGATGATTCCTGCTGAGGTGCTCAGAAAGAAGTCATTGTCTGAAATAGAAATAAAAATGGTGGCAAGGTGCCCTTCCATACAAAAGAAAGAAAGCACAACTTTGGCTAACCAGTGGACACCACCCCCGATTTCAGCAGTGACTGACAGCTGTGGCAGGCATGGGTTGCAACTGGAACAGGCTATCTGAGCTGTAAAGGCACGGACCAACCGCATTCTTTAGCACTGAAATAAAAATGAGTGATGGGAAGTTTCTGGGGGATAGAGCAGTATGTCAGACTGCTAGGGCCCCACATGCAGTGGTAGCTTTCCACAGTAATTTTTGATATAAGGTTGTTTTCCGGTTGCTGACTAAAATTATGTTGTTTAGAGAACACTGACCTTCAGGCTGCAAACAGCTGGTGGCTTTGTGGCTTCCGGATTGGAAAGGCTTGGAAGTCCATGTCCTTTCGGACTTACTAAAAGAGTCATGGTGGAAAAGAGGTACTGGAGGCAGGGAAATGGTTTCAGCATGCAGTTTCACAATGCAAGGATGTGCTTCTTATTGAAGAAAAACATGATCTTGCCCTCTCTCTTTTTCTTAATGAAGTACTCTCATTCTTTCACCTTGTACCTCTATGAGTCCTTGCAGTGCTGTGTAATGAGATAGACTGAGATAGTTCTTTCACCTTGTACCTCTATGAGTCCTTGCAGTGCTGTGTAGTGAGATAGACTGAGTTAGTTGGTTTTCAGCCAGAGCAATTTCCTGATCTGGCTCACTGTGCTGTCATACTGGTGGCACAAAAAATGGGGAGAGGACTATTCCTTTAAGGAGCGGTGCAGAATTCAATTATTTGTCAGACTGCAATCTGAGAATAATGGAGATAAGTGACTTTCTGTTTATAAAAATAGAGGGAGGACAAGATCCAGGGCCAAAGGGTAAGATCTCTGCAAGACTGCTTCAAAGATTGAAGGCAAAATGCAGCCAATGGGTCAGAGTGGGGAGATATCCCCAGAAAAGACAGGAGAAAAGTCTGCAGGATTTCAGATATCTGGCTGAATGACAGAATGTTACGGAAAGCTACTTCATAGGTGGGATTAAAAAGGGATTAGAGAAATTTCTGGAACATAAATCTAGTGTCTTAGGCAGTCCTAAACTCCTGACCTCCCCAAACATGTAGGATACAACCATGGGAAATGCAGATCTATCCCTTACTTATTTCTTCTGTGCTTTCCAGGCAGTCCTAAACTCCTGACCTCCCCAAACATGTAGGATACAACCATGGGAAATGCAGATCTATCCCTTACTTATTTCTTCTGTGCTTTCCTCACTGCCCCCTATTAGAGAAAGGATACGGAACTCAGTCACAAGCCTTGACTAGATTTTCCTAATTTCAGTTTTCAGACTTGTAACAAACAGTTGAACAGACGAACAAACATGTTTTGCGTGGTTCACTCTGGTAGTCACAGTTTGGCGCTTGCCCTTCAAAACACAGGATTTGTGCCAATGGAATCACTTTGCAGACACATCAAGGGTCTTTCTAGTTACAGCCTGCTTGCATGCCCCTTTCCCCCTTTCCCCCATCTCCCTGAAGAATGAATGATAATCCATTTATTCACATGTCAAAACAAAAAAACAGTCTGTTTTCAAGCAGGTCATGTTTACTGCACTTGATGTGATGAACGGTACAAGGCACATACAGGCATTTAGGTTACATAAAACTTAACAATGAGTCCCTTCTTGAAGATGAAGTTTTCTGAGCTTTTTCAATACAGAAAAGATCTCCAAGGAATGGAGAAGAAACCAGTACTGAGGGTGAGATGTTTTTTTCTGCATCACTCAGTGTCTTCTATCCCTACTTTCTACCTGCATCTCATATAATAGTTTCATATGGTAGACATTGCACTGATTTCTCTTTCCACTGAATGTCTGTCATCAGGAGAATACAAATTATTAGAAGTTCACTGAGTTTGCTTCTTTTTTGAGCTCTTAAAAAAATGTTACTATGGTGGGAGACTCATTTAAGGTTAACCTGAGGACAAGCTGTATCTTGCTGAATCTGAAATTGCAAACATGCCTAGCTTAAACTAAGAGCCATTGTCGAGTTCGTTCTTGTTTCCGGTGGACAGCGGGAGCAGAGGTTATGAGAGTGAGGGAAGGAAGCTCTGTAAAAAGTCAGCATATGTTAGTTCTTGTTTGTGCTCATAATGGTGTAAAAAACAAGAAGATAGTTGGTCCTGTGGGTTTACCAACTCCATCATACTTATTCATCCTCAAAATTTAGTAGAAAAAGTCCCTGGAGCTATACAACTTCAACTGCAGTCCAAAGAGTTTACCTTGCTTAGCTTTGTTGAGATTTGCATGCCCATCTTGTTTGAAAGAAAAACTACTTCAACAAAACATTTCCTTGATTTCACATGAGTGCTTAAACATCACCAGCTACTGTTGGACTTCTGCATGAATCTGTTTATTGAATCAGTTCTCAGGTTATTTTATACCAAAGAATGAAGATAAAGATGAACAATTCTTCAAATACACCAAACTGGCATGAATTCAGCCTGTTCTGGATTGCAACATGCAGGGGTGCAAGGCATCAGTTCTACGAATTTACAGGCTCTGGTGCAGATCACACTTGAAAGTGCTTAAGTCCACTTTCTCAACATACCTTTGCCTTCAGTTGCTCCATAGCTGAAGCTGCAGGAGGTCCTGTTTGCAGGACTGAACTTAAGATCTGAAGTTCAGTCCTGGATGGCAGTTGTGGTTCTATGGATGTGGATGTGGTCACAGCTGCACCTTAGCCATTATAAGTGATAAAGCTTGGCAGAAGGTCAGGCTATGCGAGAAATAAACCCAAAGAGCTCAGCAATCCTGCTGACAAGAGGATTCACTTTGTCCAGTCGTTTAATGCCACCAAAGAGTTATTTCAGGAGTCCAGGAAGGAAAACACTCCTCTGTCTCTGCTAGCTGCGGTGAATATGGCTCCTAACCGCACCACAGCCTCCCCCACTGGCAAGAAAAATACAGTCATGTTTTCCTAGCTCCAGCCTCCTCACTCCCTGGGAGGATTCCTGTGATTTTAAGAAGATTTGCAACTTACATTTTTCATGTTCTGACAGCAATGCTAAACAGCGAGCTTTTTTAAAGCATGACAGATGTTTGTAGGAGTATTGTAGCTCCGGAAATCTCTGACCATCTTGGACTCATCTTTCCTATTCTGAACTCTTCTTGGAGTTTTTTCTTATCTGATGCATTCAAAGATAGGAAGGAAAAAAAAGATTTTGTTTCAGCATATGAACAGGGAGTATTTGATGCAGTAAGATTCTTTTCAGTGAGAAAGGGACCAAATCCATGAAACTGCAGAGGCATGTCCACAAGATCACAAGACATAAA